>VXBT01013569.1:1105-195289 GCA_013400235.1 Oriolus oriolus
TTTTTTTTTTTTAAACTCTGCATCCTTGAAAGGTATATGGGGAACCTGGATCTGGAAAGGATTTCCTTATTTTTGCAAACAGGCTGTGTATGTATACTTGCTCTGCAATATCTAGGCCACTGATATCTTCAGGAAATCACTCCCAGTGTTCTCAGTGCATCTTAGATCAGATTGCTTTAATTTTAAGCCTCCTGCAGAATTAAGCTGGACATCATCTGAGACTAGCCATTCAAACTGATTTACAGCCAATCAGGAAAGATGATGTCATAGCCAAAGGTATAGGATTGGGACTCAGAGGTTTAGGCTTTGTTTCTGTGATGTTCCTTGTACACTGAGAAAAGTAATCTTGCTCTAGATTATGATTCTAAGTACCTGCATCAATCCAGCATGAGATGCTGTGCGTTGGAAGCACAGACTGGCTTCTCATAGTCCCTGCCCAACACCCTGTCTGCTTCAGAGGTGGAGAGAGAAATATTTTGCTCGTGGGAAAATTTGCATACCTGTTGCAGCACAGAGGTACAAAGACCCAACTAGACCAGGTCTGAAAGGGTTTTAGTGAGTGGCCTTTATCTGCTTACTTGAAGCATTTCACTCAAGGTTATGAGGAAGGTTCTTCCCTTAAAATGCTGTGGAAATTTACAATCCAAGTTTTAATCTTAATAATCTGGATGCAATTCTGCCACCTTTACTCAATCTGGTTGGTCCCAATGATGATGCTCTGTGATCCTGCACTCAGTGGCAATAAAAAATTGTAAGTCTGTACCAAAACCAAGTTCGAGTTGAGTCGTGTCTGCCTCTGTCCTCTAGCTGTGCAACAGCAGAAATGACACTCCTGTAATTTTAAAATATTCCGAGGACAAACAAATGATTGCAAACTGCTTGACTGCTAAGGGACTGTGGTCTGTGTTAAATAAAGAGCCAGCTTGCCAAGCAACCTGACACAGCGCAATCACAAAAACACCAGCCAACCATTCAAACAAGCACTACTCCAGCTTATTGGAATAGGTCTGAACCTCAAAAGTGTTGTGGGCAAAGGTTATGTACAAATTTCATCTGAAATATATTTTTTCCTGGACTTAATGAGTACCTTTGAGCATTGCAGTCAAGAATGCATTCTATCTGGTGACAGCTTTTTTACAAATGAGAGAAAAGGACATTTTAAGCAAAATTTTGCTCAAAGGGTAGGGATTATTTTTGTGGTGTTTTTTTTTTGTTTTGTTTTGTTTGTTTATTTCATACTTTTCTAGTCTTGTATGACTTTAGAAACACAGTTTTATACTGTAGAGGTCCAAAATAAATTAAAAATCGTCATTAGGTCACTAAGAGTCTATCTACTGGTATCAGTTATTGTTGTTGTAAAACTGAATGGTTTTGTGCAGCTTGGAAAGATTAATAAGAATTCTATATCTATACAAACTTTAATATTACTATTGTTATGGAAAACTTACTGACCTTTGGTTCTAATTTTTGACATGATTGCAGATTTACTTACTGTAATAGCAGGTACAAAATTAAAAGCACAAGTAATTGTCATGCTGATACTGGAAGCCAATGGCTGAAAGTGAAAATATGTCTCTGTGTTTTTAATTTGTATTTTTGAATAGGATAAAATCAGATCTATCTTCAGAATGAGTGTGTAGGAACTATGCTAAACTCATCCAGAGGAATCAGCTTAGAATCTCGGAGGTGATTAAAAGGTCAGAGTCCTGGTTTGATGCTTCCAGGCTCACCACAATCAACAGGAGTTCCGGAGATTGGAGCACTGTTGTGGAACTGGTTAATTTGATGCAATTTGATTCTGAGCTTATTTCAGAAACTTATCAGCAGAAAGCAAACTAATACTGAGGCAGTGCATAGGAACATCATCTCCCTAAGGCAAGATTAAAGTGCAGAAGTCTGGGCTGTCAGATATCTTACGAAGCCAAAGAAAGTCTTGCATGAGCAGTATTGTGGCCCTGCTATTTTGTGGTGATGTTGCTTGAACTTGTTTATCAAGAAAAAAATCATGTACCATCCTTCCAGTGCCCATATCTCTGGACAATGAAAGATCTCCACTGCCTTGTCTCTCCAGTTTCCATGTCCATAGTCTTTCTTTTTCCAGTTTCTTTTTTTCTTCCTTTAATCATCTTCATGTCCGTATCAGTGGTGAGAAAAAGTTGTGACTGAAGAAGATTCTTCTTCCAGTGGTTGGATGGGGTTTAAACACATTTAACGTGTTTAAACATGGACTTGGGAAGTGAATTAGGTCCCCAGGTCTGTGTATATGCCTCTAGGGGTGTTGTGAGTTGATCTGATGGAGCTACTGATTCTGTTTTTAGTTTTAGAAGTACCCAGGGATTTTGATTGAGGTTGAGGCCATCTTTTACAAGGAGCTGTGTACATAAATAGTAAGAGACAGTACCTGCCACGCAAAGCTTGAAGCTTAAACAGTACAGGGCCAAAAGGGAAAAGTCACACAATGAAATGAGGAAGCTTATACAGCTCAGAGTAGCCAAATTTGAATTAGCTTTCTAATCCTTGAAATTCAGTCCACTGCTAGACCGTGCCTTGAACACTAGAAATACTCTTATATGGGATGAATGGATATAGCTTTAGGGACCATCAGTTGCTTGATAGTCCAGGGACTGAAACAACCAGTGGAACCACATATCTTGTCACCTGACCTCTGATTATTGCCCATGACTCACGCTCACCACAGTATATCTCATGTAATGTGGGTTTTTCAGTCCTCTGTCACTAGATTAGTATCCAGTTTGTTTCCTGAGACTAATGATACCTATGGAATAGGGTAAATGAAGAAGTACTTCATTTATCTTATCAATATCTTTCTCCTTTTAGCATCCTCTCTAAATTGAGCCGGTTTACCATCTGGGACCATAACAGAGCTCTCTTTTGAAGGTAGATAAAATTCTAAAATTCCAACTAGAAATGCCATTAGCCCTTGTTACATTAAGGCTTTTTCCTTAAACCATTATCCTGAAAAAATTTATGAAAATGAGCCAGAATTTTCATTACAGTTACAGCAGGTAGACCAGCAGCTTAATGTCAGAATAGTATCTAGCTTGAATTATTACATATGGATAGAATGGGATTTCAAACCTCTACAAAATTAATTAGTAATGAAAGAATTTATTTACAACATTTGTTTTTCAGTTACATGACATGACATTACATTTGTTGAGCTGAAACTTTAGATGGGTTTCTGTGTTTTTGTATTGATGCATTCCATATTTGGCATACATAGACGAAATATAAAACTTTTTCCTTTTTCTACTAGAAAGGAGAATTTCTACTTTTTAGCCATCTCCCTGTGGTGAGTACTGCTGAAATTCAGGGGAATATTTCCAGTAATAAGTAGAGCAAGCCCTTTCTAAAGAGCTGAAGTAAACAATTGCTAGGTAGGCAAACGTCCCATGCAGGATGTCAAAATTTTCAAATTTCTGTCTCTTTTTTGAGAGCAGACCGTGAGGTCTCATTTAATTATGAAAGAAGTCTTTGAATACCTGAATTTAAGCTCTTAAATGGATCAAATTGAAAGAATTTTCTACTCCTGAAAACATGCCTACCACCGGTGTAGTTAAGCTATATAGTCTACGACTATTAAACAGCCTGGGTAGAAATTAATTACTTAGAATTATTATAGTGTAATCACAAATCTAATAAATAGAAAAATGCTACTGTTAATATATAATTAGCAAATTAGATGGTTATGCAGTCATATCCCACATAGTTCAGCTCTTCTATTAATTAATTATGAGTGGAATGTAAATTTTGTATGTAAAAAATGTCTGTAGAAACTGCGTCTTTGCATCTTTACATTGTACAGAATCTGAACCTGCTCTATACTGGTTTAGTTCACACTATTTAGAGAGTTTAGAGTTGTCCCATAGGGAAGAAAACAATTTGCATAAACCGATAGGAAAGAAATAAGAACAAATTATTTATCTGAATAGATGGATTTTAAATCCATTGTTCAAAAAGCTCTTTTATCATCAGCAGAGTGATGGATTATTTCTTTAAGGGGAAGTGGCAGTAATTAGTTCTAATACCTGAGAGAACTCAATAAATATTTGCTAAATTAAGATTATTTATTATTTGTATTCTAGGAGCATCTAGATGATCCCTGTGAGATCAGACCCCCATTGTTCAAGGAACTGTATAAGAACAGCTGCTATCCTAAACAACATACAATTTGAAATAGATGGCAGGGAAGACAAGAAGAGAAACAGAATTGCAAAGAAACAAAATTAATTGCCTGAGGGCACAAAGTTAGCAGCAGAGTTAGGTCTATGATCAGGTAGGTCTCTTCAAAGCCACCCTGGAGCTTTACCTGGAGCAAGTATCTTCTCTTCTTATCCTGTCCCTTTTGACTTCCAACCCACCTCTCAGCACAACAACCAACCTCTGACACCCACCATCAAGTCCTTACACAGCTCCTCTGAGTAAGATGTGACGGCAATCTTCATTTCCTTTGAGATGGTCCCTCTCTCCACTCTCACAGATCACCTGTTTTATAGGACAATCAGTTTGCTTTAGATTTCTTGATATTTCTCACTTATTTTGATCACTCTTTATACCTTCTCTCTTCTACTGAATTTGCCACTGTATCTTGCTGTCACCCTGCTTTTCTGCAGACTGTTATCACTGTCCATCTACCCAGCTGTTCTCGATCCTCTATAAGCACATGGGGAATAGTGAGTGAGGCAAGTTTGGTATTTGTTGATGTTTTCCAGGAAATACACTGTAGATAATCCATTAGAAGAATAAGCTATATTGTACGGTTTGCTTTTTCTGTTTGTTTTTGTTTTTGTTTTTGTTGTTGCTGATCTTCTCTAGCCTCTGATCAGAAAAGGACACAGAATAGCCAGCAAGTTAATACACCTAAGAAGAAGATAAATCCATGTGGACACCTCTGTATTGGATAATTCACTCAATGATTTGTTTCTTATGTATGTTCCAAACTCAAAAGGAATTTTATAAATTACTGCTTCTGGCATCTGAACTAATGAAGCGGTTTAGGGCAAAAGCAAGTCAGTGCAGAAAGCCTGCATGGGGACCTCGTCTACCCAGGTGAGAGAAGTGCTCTGCATGGAGTCCCTTCTTGAGCCAGTGCCGCTTGGCAGTAAAACATCATGAGGGGAGAAGAATTCTGGGGACAATGGCTCTGCCATAACATGTATCTTCTGCATTTCCTCCATCATTTCCTCTTAGTTTATACATTGATGTGACATTTCAATCTATATTTCAGTTATTGCAATGGCAATAGGCCTTTCCTTTCACATAGGCTGCAGTTTTAAAAGCTGAGACCCTTCAGATCAGGTACCACCTTTGTTTAGGTCATCCAAGATCCAAGGTAGCCTGTGGGGAATTCTTTCTGGGAGCTGCCATGGACCAAGATCTTCTCTAATCTAGGCAGCAATTCAAACACCCTCTCCTTGTTTCAGAAAAGAACATTTTTTCCTTTCATTTTACTTTTAATAATAGGTCTGTGGGGGTTACTTAAAACAACACACCAACTGAGTTGTGCAGAAGATACCTTCAAGCTATTCTTTTCTGTGCTGCTTCTTCAGGGTGAGTTAAAAGGCTAAGTGATGACAGCATTAACCCCAAGGTTAGAGTCTTTTGTTTATATTACAGCTATGCACTGTCTCTGTTCCAACCCAAACATTCCAAGAAGATGTGATGAAACTCTACATCTGGCCTCTTGGGGAGTCTGGCTAGCATAAACTTCTAGGGTTTACTTCAGGTTCAACACACGACTGCGGTTTACCTTTAGCTGTAATATGTTCCACACTGGAGTGTAATCTTGATATCATCTAGAGAAAAGCTTTTGTGAGTTGATAACATAGATAGATCTTTGGTAGAGATATATTCAGACCTTTGCTGGCAGGTCAGCGTACTCTTCCTTGTGGGGTTTTTTGTTTTGTTTTGTTTTCGTTTGTTTTGTTTGTTTGTTTTTAATTTTTTGTTTTTCCTTAAGTGGTTGCTACCACGTAAACTGTGTAGTTGCAAGCTGGAAGCTGAAGTGTATGCTCCTGTCTGGTCCACAAACTGATGGAAATCTATTTACAATTGATTTACATATGAGGCAGAATCCAGGAGATTATAAAATGACTGGATCAGCTGGATCGTGGGGGATAAATGGAGACTGTCGTATTGGTAATCACCCTGAGATAGATTCCTCTTTCTAAAATTTGGCTTTATACAGTTATTTTTATTGCCTTAGGCTATCGGATATCTTGGATAACTTAGTGTATCTAAAATTGCACTAGATGGCTATGTTTAAACACATAATGTACATTTGATGCTTTTGCAGTGTTTCAGATACTTTTGACAACCTTCAGTAAACTCTGTATTCCTGGTTACACAGCTCCTGAGTGAACATGCCTTTGTATGGCAAACTCATCTCAGAAAAACAACCAGACATACAAAATATCCCATATTCTATCTTTTGCTTAGTGATCATTTCCTTCCATGAAGTCTTGAACAAATGTCTTAGAACTAAAAGTGCATAGTGTGCTTAGCGATATGGTTAAGCACTGCGGGATTATCAGACGTGTAGGTGCCTATTTTCTTTCTTTCTGAATACATGTCTTTGTCATACCTCAGTGAACAGATACTTTTGAAAAGTTCTGGGGACCTAGAATCTACTTCTTTAGACGTCTCAATATCCTCACAGACTTGTCCATTCATTCCCAGCTATAAATGCACTAAAGGTTTTGGGTCCTTTACAACATGTGGAGGGCCAGCTACATTAGAATAGTAGAGTTTAGTTGCAATCAGTACTAGATAATTCTCAGTACAACTTCATAACACATATGTGATATGCAACAAATTAACCTCTACATCAGGTTTAGAAATAGAAAAGAGTTGTGCCACTGCATAGTAGAGTGCCTTTGGAGCCTTTCCAAAGCAGGTGAGCCTTTCCCAATTTCTCAGTCTCTGTAAAATGCAGAGCTTGTTACACGTAGTAACCAAACCAGTGATATTATTTCTTCTTGGGTGTGTTTGTTTGACATTAGGTGCAATACTGCTTACCAAATGATACTGTTTGTTCATTATATTTATTTCATTTGGTTTGCATATGCATAAGTGTGTGTACACTGTTAGGCAAGTATGTTGAGATTTCTTCTTCTCTCTCTCTCTGGGGAAGTCATAGCTTCAGGTGGTCTGATCTTATGATGTGGAGATATGAGTAAAGAATAGGTATAAATAAAGAATACAGAAGACAACTAACAGACAGGCAGAAGCTTACTGTGAAGCATGCTGGAGGATCTTAAAAATCAAACTGTCCAAGACAAGTGGTTACTCTTCACAATGCAAGTAGAGTTGTCACTAGGTACAATTAGAGGTACTAGTAATGCACAAGTCTTTGTCAATATAGTGAAATTACAACGTTACATCATCAAAACAAAAGAAGGTGATGTCATAAAAGTACATGTAAAAATTCTACATATAGTATCACTATGAGGATTTTTTAAAAAAATTAACATAGTCAGTGCCAGATGCTATGAAAACTAGGTAAGCTTTCTTAAAATTCAGATTAGACTAATAGTGCAGCGATGGTGTTATTTATTTAGGTGATCTAACAATACTTCTGCATAATTTATACTGTGATTGTTTACAAATTTGGATCACACCTTTGAATTTTTAAGATTTGGGTGGAGGGAAAATTTTAGTCACTAAATTAAAACAAAACAAATGTTTGGATGAACATAGGGATTTAGTTTAAAGCTTTGAACTTCTGTCTTAGCATCATTACTATATGCTGGTTGTTTGAATAAATACCCCATAAATCACACTTTTATTCAGAAATAGCTCATTTAAATAGAAAATCCTGTTGCAGCTGGGTTGATTCTTGCAAGAAACACATGTAGTCTTTGTACATAAATGACACTGTCCATTTTCAGGTACAGTCTATTTTTGTCTATATAATATAATTTATGTTTTTAGATGTGAATTTAAAACCAAATTAATGAAAGTATATAATTTTAAAGGAAGAGATTTGATTGGATAATTTCTGATTTGAATATTGAAGGATTAGAAAAATCTTACTGGCTCACAATTGGGTTGTGATTTTATTTCTTCATTTTGGTGCAGTAAAGACTATTTGTTGAATTTTATGGCATTCTATATGTTGATCTATACATTCAATATTCGTTTTAAGAAAGAACTAGAAAAAGGTGAATTTTATTCTGTTATTTCAAAAGATATTTCAATTCTTTCCTTCAGCTGTAATATTCAGCTGTAATTTTCATAACACAGTAGCCAGACATTAAAGAAGAGAGAAACAGGAAATAAATAAAAGAACTGTTGTGGAGATCTTTCAGTTTTGACACTGTATTTAGGATACATTTGTAAAGATCATTATATAGCTCTAGATAAGTGACACTATCTTCAGCTAATTTTTCTTGATTAAAAAGTTATTAATGATCCATGAAAAGAGAGCAGGGGCAAACTTTGCCTCTTGAAGAAAATATCATAATGATGAAATGCTACATGATAGCCCTCCATTCTGCATGTGATTATTTTCCAAGGTCAGTGACCTATTTATCCTTCTTTTGGCTCAGAGAATATGCAGCTTTCTTCCTATTAGAAACTGTATACTAAAAACGGACAAGAATAAGATGCTCTCTGTAGCAAGATATGCTAATCTCCAATAAGATATAAGGTGCTTCTTCTGCTGATGATTTTGAAAAACAATGTGAATCTTCAAATCAAAATTAGTAATGAACTCACTGTAAGTGGATCTAGAAACTGCCTAGAGCGATAATTACTAGATAAAGATGAAGGGCATGAAGTGGTCATTGAAAGCAAAGGGGACAGCAGAGATGATTGAGGTAGGTAACTTTTATTAAATTAAAACAAAATAGAGACAAAATACTGTTGCATCTTGCATTTGGATATTAAAATCAGGCATCAGGAAAATTTTAGTGTACTGAAGTACAGGATCAAGTCAAGTCTAACAAGAGGTATGGTCAAGAAAAGGCCATAAATACCCACTATAACAAAAGAAGCTCTTGCTCAATGAATAAACACAACTCACTACTGAGTTTATACTCATCCTGGGTGTCTGTTGAAATTGTACTCTTGAAACTATCAACTTCAGTGAAGAAGGCCAACTCTTATATCACTTTGATGAATTAAGTTCAGATTCTCATTTCTTCTTTTTCTTTACCTTGACATTACAGATTCTTGGTACTGCTTACCATATTTTTCTGCCTCCTCCATGGTCAGCATTTTGTGTGGTTATCCAATAGCGGTATAAGAACGGGATCAAGAAATTTGTAACTGGAATATTTTCCCAGAATTCTGACTGTATGATCTGCTACTGAATTTTCTCAAGACCTAATTTTTTTTCCTACCTTATGTAACAGTATTCCTACAGGTTCATGCCAGATCTTTTCCACACATAATTTTGCCTTTCATAATCCCATATTGCTGGCAAATTGCATAGGAATTTCCTAAGCCATAGTCTAAATTTCAATCATGTAAAGACAACTGGGCTACCCTAATAGTTTTATTAGGCATCTCTTTCACTGCAGTACAAAGACTATGCTGGAAAATGCTATCACACTGTCCTTAAAATCTATTTAAATATGTATGCATGCCGATCATACTACAATTTTTCTTTGTCACTGAAGCATTGAAAGCATCTGATACATAGAGATGAGATTTACGAAATGTTATATATGCCTGGAAACACTTGCATTCTCCTATTGTTTGTTTCCTCTAAGGGCAAAATCTATATAAAAGTGTTAAAGCTAGGATTCTATGAATCATAATAAGTAGAGAAAGCAGACTGTCTCTTTACATTTTGTCTCTCTTTTTGAAATTAGAATACTAGAATACTACTTTCTTCAGTTCCTTTAGTTTTTTCACATGTATGAGGTCTCTAAGATTACAGCTTCTTGTTTTTAACATTTCAGCAGCAACACTGTTGACACCTGGTGCTTGTTATTCCTAAGGGTTCTGATTGCCTCTTGAATCTCTTTAAAATTTGGCTTGGCTGCCTGGAAAGTGGCCATTTGTTGTTAGCTTTTCCATTTTCTTTATGGAGGTTGTCTGAGCACTCCTACCATATTATTCCATTCCTTGTAATAAGATTATTTTCATTTCTATATTTTATCAGACTTTCTTATTATTGATATTCTTTTCTTCATGCATTGATACCACTGTAAAATTTTTGAACAGTCTCAGACTCCTTAAACTCAGTCATCAGAAGCAAATTGTCTACAAATTATAATCCCCTGGAAAGGTCCACTCTTGCATGAGGAACAAACGTACAATTTGTCAGTACTCACCATCACACCGTAGTAAGTATCTCCTCCAAAGGAACCACTGAAAGCCCTGAATTCTGTATTTGAATTTCCCAGAATATAATGTATTTCACCTAACACACCAAAAGCCCTTAGGGAAAATGAGGATGGGAACTGGTATAATTGAACAACAAATTCACACTTGAATGAACCCCTACAGAAAAACAATAATGGCTCTAAAAATGCGTTTTCCAGTGGGGGAATGCTTTTCACAATATATACCTTCCCTCTCCGACCTTTCAGGCCTAATGCAAGAAAGGTATGAAATAGCTTCAAAAGATATGTTTGAAAAGCATACTAAAGGATACTAAAAGGCTAAGCTTTATAGCTACAGATTTCATGGAACAGTAATGGTCAGTCTTTTTACACCATCTTCCTTGTATTTCTTTGCTAATAGTCAGCTAATAATTACCTCTGCCTCTCAACTTTTCACCTAAATTCTTATTAAAATTCCCCTACTTCTCAGTATCAATCAACTCTTCTTTCTCAGATTTTGGAACTGTTTTTTTCGATATAGCTAATTGTTTTCAGTCTGTCTTTAACTTTGCATTTTGTTACTCCTATTTATGATCTGAAGGAGGGTTTACATAACCAAAACTTTGTATTTTTTTGCCTTCTGGAGGTCATTTAGCTCAGTGTTTTCCTCGTAGCACAGCTACATTTGAAGGTAATCAGATTGATCAGGGCTGCGTTCAGTCCAGTATTGTAAATAAATGTGTTACAGTCTCAAGCAACTCTTACCATGGTTGATCATGCTCATGGTTCTCCCCATGTCCAACGGGAATTTCTCTTTATTTCTTGTTTTTAGACAAAATTTCCTAGGAAAGCCTGTCTCCATCTTCTCTATAGCTCCCTTTTAGGTAGTAGAAATCTGACAATAAGGTCCTTCCTTGCACTTTTCTCTAGACTGAACCCGGTTTCTCTAGCCTCATATGTCTGCTTTTCCACCTTAGACATTTTCATGGCACTCCAGTGGATTGCCCCCAGCTGGTTGGACCCTGTACCAAGGATCCAAGAGTGAACACAGTATTCTTCGTGCAGCTAAATGTGTCCTGAAGTCATGAAGGATACTCATATTTTTAGTAAATTAATTCTCATTAATTCTTTCCTTGAAGTTTTGTATTGCCTTTGTAGACTTGTAGTTTCTTCCTCAGCCTTTTCATATTCTGTAGTTTCTCATTATATTGATTACACCGGCACACTGACCGTGTCGCATATTAGGTCAAAGTCATTCATTTACATTTGGATGTATTTGTGGGAGCTCTGCTTTTGTACTGCCCTTTGTTTTCCTAATGTCTTTCTTTTTGCCATCAACACATCTGCAATTTATTATAGCAGACTCCAGAATTTTTTTCTGAATCAATACTTCCCATTTGTGTGCATAATTTGAATTATCTAAAGACAATGTCTTCTATATGTGCTCACATATTCTGTTTTCTCTACTATGTAGATTTTTTTTAATGTCTCTATTATGAGACAGTCATATGAGTTACTGTTGCCTCCCTCTAGCTTTTTGAAGCCAAGAGACAAGGATTTCTGTCTTGACTTAGTAAGTGCATGACCAGTCTAGCTAATAGTAACTCCATCTGTGTTCTTTGCCAATGTTTGTGAGTAGTTGTAGCAGAAAACGCAGTACTCTGTAAAGGCACTTTATAAAATCTGTTCAGAGTAATCTAGTTTGAATATCATGAAACACTTGTATTATTTCCAATTTTTTTTTTAGCTTCTTCATTGCCTGTACTAAAACTGCACAAATTGTAAGCTGTCCTACAGCTGTTGAAGATATTCAGTGCATTCATCATCTAATAATCTTTATTTTTCTTCAGTGAAAGTAGATATATTGGCAAAGTCAATACTGAGCTATCTCCTTTTAATCTTAATTGAATGTTTGTCCACTAATGACTTCAAAGGTATTTCTGCTGATAATGTATTTTAACTGTTCCCATTTCATGTCTTGTAGCCTTTCTTTCCTTATGAATGTAGATCCTTCTGTCTTTCTACGTATCTTATCTCTGAGAAGTCTGTGATGTGTGCACAATTCTGCTTTGCTTGTGCCATAACAGTTTGGGGAACTTTTGGTCTATGTAAGATCAGATGTTTCATGTTTCTAATTCCTATCTTTTTCCAAAGCGGATGGCTTTTATTCATATTTTTATCCATGGGATTTTTTTAAGTTTTGGGGATGACTCCTTAAAATTTTTCTTTGCTGTAGATCAGAGAAGCCATTATTAAATTTCTGTTTCCCATTCCCATACATTCTTTTAAGCTGTAGATGAAATAATTCTAAATCTTCTGTAAAAGTATTGAGCTCTTGGAGTATTTAGCTACAAGCAGATCTTCTGGTCTGCTAAGCATGCTCAAGGTTCTTCTGTGAACTGAGTACAGTTTTTCAACATTTCTCTTGAGATGTAGACAGCAGAGTGGCACAGTACGTTCTCACGGTGCTTAGGCCATTGCCAAGTGTACAAAATCACATTGCTACATTTTTCCTTGAAATTTTGTTTTTACTGAAAATTTCTAAAGATGCCAAGGTGATGGGAATTTTCAGCTGACTCAGTCTCCTCTTTATCTAGTGGTTTCAGGTGTGTAGATCATGGTGTGATGTAAGATTATGACAAATCCTTGTTCATAAAATGTATGGGTTTTGGGGGGCTTTAAAAAATCCCTTCTGATGCTTTTGCCCAACTTACTAAACTGTCCCATGGGATTTGTACTGTATCATTCAGTAGGTTTGCTACCTATTACTTCCTTTGAAATATGAGTGATCAAAAGCCTTTACTAGTGATCATTTATGTTACCTTGCAAATCAGTAAAAGATGTTGGTAAGCTATGTGGGGCCACAAAACCTGCAAATTGGGTGTCTCAGCTTCAGCATAAATATATTATCTTGGGAAATTTCTCTAAGTGGTTACATTTTTTCTTCTGCTCTTCATCCTCTATTTCTATTGCAGCAAAACTCAGAATAAAACCATCAAAGGTAATGAGCATTTATTTTAAGTTAGGGTACCTCAGGCAGTTTGACATTTTATACCTATTTTACTTTTCCTCGACAAAATGAGCACTGGTAATGCATATATTTTGTGTGCTGGAACAGGTCATGTCGCTTTCTGTCACAGTCCACCTTGTTTTGTGATTGTGCACCCTTGGATGCATAATGGAGATATGGGTACTTGTGCATAAAGAAACATAGCTTAAATGAACTGTAAAGCTCTGTGCTTTATTGGACAGCAATTCTTGAACTTTTTTCCCCTGGGTGAATTATTCAAAAGATCTTTGCAAATGGTGCATAACTGCAAATTGGGCCCATAGACTGTAGATCAGGTAATTGATTCTCCTTAATTTCATTTGTTACATGATCACATTATTGCTTTCCCTTTTCTGATTTTTTTTATTCCTAATATTACACAAATAATCTAAACCAAGTTCCAATATCTTAATCTTTTGTTAATTAACATTTCCTCAGCTCACTTAAATTGCCCATCATGCTGTCTTGCAAGGTCATTTCTTGCTAAATCAGAGCACGATTTCAGGTGAATATGTCTTCTTGAATTTGGAGAGAGATTGAAGTTGATATTGGTATGAGATGTGTTGGAAGTGATTTTAGAAAAGTGATCAAAACCCACTGAAGAAAACCAGAAAGAGTTAGAGAAATTCTGGAAGATTATGTGCTTTGGTTTTTGGGATTATTTTTTTGTTGTTTGTTTGGGGTTTTTTAAATATTTTTAAAATTTCTTTCCCCCAATACTACTTGAGTTTTTTCTAAAAGTGGCTCAGCATTTTAGGATAAAGCTGTTTGCTCTGGGTAGCTTTCTCATGGGCTAAGACAAGAAGTCTGCTAGCCATGTTCATGTGGAAGAGAAAGTCCTTACACTGTGAGTTCTTGAAGCTGAGCTTCTGCTGTGTTTATAAAAAGCAAACCTTATAGTATTTGCTGCATGGAGGGAAAATCTGTTCTTTTGTCACGTGTCCATCAGTGTTGCATAGCTGCTAGTAAGGCACTAGCAGGTGCTAACTATAGAAACCAGAGCTTCCTGTTCAGCTGCATTGTTTTTATTATTATTTTTCCAACAGGTTTCTGATGTGAAAGTTGTAAAGAGTTGAATATCTCTTGAGAAAAGAAATTACAATTAAATGGAGACTGGTTGATCAGCCATGACACAATGTTGTCAACACAATATCAAAGCGGGGACAGTACATTTGCATCTGCTGCCTTTGTAGAGTGAGATTATGCTAACAGCATGGAGCTGCCTCACTCCCCTAGGAGCACAAAGAATCTCCACAGCTGAAATTCTGAAATGCTTCCTGAAGAGGTGAAGATTATACCTGCTCCATGTTGTCTCCAAACTGTTTCTGTGCCAGAATAGCCTCTGGCTCTGCCCAGTGCTTGCACTGCAGTCCCATGCTTACCTCCCGTGGATGTGCTATGGGATTAATGAACTCTATGACTGCTTAAATTCTCATAATTAAATCACTTTCCCATAACTCAGATTGATTAAAAGGATATGATGCAGGGTCATGTCATTCATGAACATAACTGATATAATTTGGTAGCTTGAATTGTTCGTGTTTTTTGTTAACAAAATGGAAACACAGGAAAAATTTAGTATCAAGCTTTGGCAAAGTCCTGTCTCATTTGAGCAATACAAACCCCATGACTTTGTGTGTTTTTGCCTATATAGAATATACAGATGTCAAAACTGACTGCTTACATCTCAAAATCAGCAATTGCTGTATGATTTACTGTGGGAAATTTGGTAGGTGTATAAACTTATATATTTTTCTTGCATGTGTATCTCTTATTAGAAAGGTGCAAACTTCTTCAGCTGATGGACAGATATCTGCTGAGCACATTGATGAACTGTATTTGTCTAAACTAATTTCTATACCTCTGTGTAGTATTCGCAATGATAATGTGTCAGACCACAGAAATAACTATCCTCATTGTGAACAGAGGTCATTCCTATGAGTGTCATATAAATCTGGTAAAAAGGACAAAAAGAGACAAGATGCAAAGGGAAAAAATTCAGTCGCTAAGGACATATCATATACATAGAAGACTTAAAAGCCAAAGTGGAAACATCAGCCCTCACTGGAACTCTGAGATCCATGAAGAGGAGGTTCAGTTCTTAGGGAGGGCTTCTTTTAGTGCAGGTGCAGAGTAGCTTTGGGTGCGTGTATTAGGGAAGATTACAAATAACTTCAAGATCTGAGAATGGAAATAATGCTCAACTGAGACACTGTGAAATATGTGATGAGAAAAACGTTCTCTTTTCATTCTGTTCTCCATTATCTGTGGAAAAATAATTCTTTCCCATCCTGAAGTAAAATCCTTTCCATGAGAAGTGCCAGAGCAGGAGTCTGTGCCTTCAAACGCAGCAGGATTTGGGCTATACCCAGCAAATAATGGCAGTCAGGGAAGGAAGAAAGGGAATTGCTAATCCCCAGGAAAGACCTCATCCTTGAAGTGAATCCTACTTGTACTGTTCTAAGGGGCAGGAGCAAGATGCAGAGAAAATGGGGTTGAACTTCTCTGTCGTCTGTGGAAAAATGTGTGCTGAAACACAAGCTTTTCCCTCTTACCCACACTTCTCCTTTCCAAATTTTTTTTTTGAATAGAGAATGAATTAGTCCTTCACTTGGGTGTTCCCCTCTGAAAAGGGAGAGAGGACTTTGAGATTATATTAGAGGTGCTTTTTATAATTACTTGCTAGAAACTAACACAAAAGAGAAGTGTGAACATGTTTGCAAGAGCTAGCAAAGTATAATGAGGGGAAAAGCCTTTTCGTCTGATTCTTATTTGTATTATCAACACCAAAGAGCTCTAAGTCATAAACCAGGACCACATGGGGAGGTTATGATTCAAATGTAAGAGACAACACATGGATCGAGACAGCTAAAGGAGCACAAGGAAACAATGAGGCAATGTTGGTCAGTATGAGAGAAAGCGTCTCAGTGCATTATTAGCTTAAACATTTTCTCATGTTTTTTTGTAGGCATCACAGCAAGAGAGTTTTAATGAGGGATTTGAAGGAAGATAATGAGGTTGTGTGGCAGATGCTTGGAAAAAATCACAGAGGAGCTTGTTTAAAAATATCTGACAAATGGGTAATGGAAGCGAACATTATGGTCTAACTGGAGACAGAGCTCATTGGAGATGATAGGTAGGATGAAAATGAGGAAGAATTTGAAGATGAAGGCAAATAGCTTATATCTGATTATTTAGAAAATTATAAACAGGCGTTGGTCAAAAAGGCTGGCGCTTTTATTCCATTAGATTCTGTGTGAGGGGATCAGACTTAACCAGAGGAACAGATGTTATGATGGTAGAGATTTGAAGTGGATTATGACAGTTTGGACAAGGCCTTTGTGGGTGAACATCAGTGGGCATTCGTTAAAGATGCTATGCAGAAATAACTAAAAAATTTAGGCTGAAGTGCATTGCATTGGACGTTGACTTGTTTACAAAGGAGATGATATGATCTAAATTTCTAGAGGAACATGGGACAAGTTTTATATGTAAAAGGGAAGCACTATCTGGTGTTAAGAGAAAGTTGTGTCAGTGTGTAGATTGTTCCTATTTTCTAATATGGAAAGCTAAAAATCTTTGCTCTGAATAAGGGCAATAAAGAAAGTTAAAAAATAAATGCATACAAAAATACAGCACGAGCAGCCACAGCAACAGAAACTTCTGTTTGATTTTCTTGGAGACATACTTATGCCATCCCCTTGCATTTTTTAAAAGCTTCAGGTCTGTTTACTTTGAATTTTAAAATAATCCTCACAATTAAAAGTTCAGTTTCAAGAGTGATTATATTAAAATGCTTGCAGAAAAAAAGGTTAGGTTCCCCAAAAATCAGGGGTTTAATATGGATGATCAAAGCAATTAGTACATGCCAGAGTTGAGACCAGGTAGTAAATGGGAGATTTGAAAAACACTAGTGCACACAATAGCTTTTATATAAGAGAAAGGCAAATACATATTCTTTGTGGGAAGCCTAATCCTATAGAAAAGTCAACATGAGAAAAGACATACTGAGCTGTTTGGTGAAGTAATTTTAAAGTATTTTGCATGGGAAGTCCATAAAGGTAGCTGGAGTAGGAAGCTAACATAATTAATGGACAGAACTTCTAAACATTAAATTAATGATTTGCCTTAACATTCACAAGTGAGTGGGTGACAGATGCTGGAAATGGCTGTAAATTTCCTACGAGAGGAAGAAGAAATACTGAGGGAAATCAAGACCATGCCTGAACAGATGATCAGGATATTAGAATGTCTAAAGATTAGCAAAACTCCAGGGGCAGATAGAGTCTGTCCCAGAGATGAGAAACCCAAGAACCTATGCGAGTATACGCAACATCATATTATTACAGAAAATACTGGTAAGAATTTTCTGGTGAGTAGAAACTTAGAGACAGCAAATTAATGATATTTAGGGATCCCTTCTGCTCTTGAGGACAGTGACAGCTAAACATTCATTTTCAGAAAGGCATTATTTGTTTACAGGCAGAACTCAGGAAGGGAAGACATTTAATTAAGTAGTGATCTCAGATTAAAAGTTAAGTAGGGAGAGGGAGAAAGGCATGTAAGTACTGATGATTTCAAGAACCTTTGCCTACAGCACAGTCTAAAAGGCCAAATTTTTAAAAGCTTTTCCAGACAGCCAGCGTCTCTTTGCATGTATATGCTCCTGGGTCTTCCTTTTCAGAGCTGGTGATTCCTTGCAGTGTTCTGAGGGTTCAGTGGTACTGAGAAGGCTCTGCAACCCTCAGATCCACAGTAGCATTGATGCCAGATTGGTTTAATACTGGCCAGTGGCAGCGGCAGCAACTACTGAGACCTTCATCTTACTTGGATAAGGGAAGGTGATTATCTCTAAGAGGTGAAAGAGTTCTGGAGTTATCAGGTAATGAAAAATAGAAATGAAAGCAAATGACTTCAGCCATTTTGTGAGGATCAGCACAATGCTGATTTTCACTTACTAGAGCTACACAAACGGGGAGCATAAGTGAGTAAAACAGTGAAAAGTAGAATTTGTGCAGAATTTGGCATTTTAATACAAGTAAGCAAAGTAATTCACACTTGGGATAGCTTGGGAAGAGAGTTCAGCAAACTAGTTTGTACGTACTGGGTGAAAAAATGTAAGAATTGTAGGGGGAATAAGAAAAAAAAATACTACAAAGTCACATGCAAATGAACATTAAAGCAGGAGGATGATCTAGATGAAAGAATTCTAAGCATACAACTATTTTTTACACAATTACTTATGTAATAACAGCAAAAAACCTAAGCAACATTAAAGTGCAACAAATACAGCATTGAATATAAATTATTTTAGCCTGCTCAAAAAAATCACAAAATCTGTGATACCAAAATTTCTATTGTCTACGTAATTTTGATTTTTCTAGTAATATCTTGATATACAGAGAATGTCCATATAAAAATATATGGGCAAATAATTCTGGAAAGGAAAACATAGAGTTCTGTGTTTATTTTAGCCACAGCACTTATTTCTAAAATAAAAATAAAAATGTGTATGCCACCAGTTATGGCAACAATCAGTCATAAAATTTAGTGATGAACAAAATGCCATTAGTTCCATACTTAATTTGCCATTGACCTGCTCTACGTAAATATAAAGCTGGTTATTATAATCGAGCAACTGTGGTATGGTTGTGAGTATATCCCCTGAGTTTTTCTTGTCGAGTGGAAATGTCAAGATTATATTTTTTCTCTCTGTTTTTTCAGTACAAAACCTCTTACAAGATCCACAGTTCTTAACAGTGCTGATTGATGACCTAAGACCAAAGTCTATCAAAGTTAATGGAAGGACTCCATTGTCCTTTTGATCAATCCCTCCGTCCTCTGGCATTTTGGACTCGTGGCTTTTTCTTCAGTAAGAAATGACTTCTGTTGTTTCCTCTTTACAGAATAAGGGAGATCTACTTTTAATCAGACCTCACCAGCAAAGAATTTGTTTCTCAGGAGACAGAAACCCAGTTTTCAGAGTCAAAGAAGATTTTGAGAAGTCTAGGGGTGGATGAGGAAAGGTCTTGCTCGAGGCTTCACAGAACTTGTGAGAGAGCAAGCTCAGAGATCTTAATATTATGTTTCATGGTTCTGGAATTTGAAGGTCTAAACTGGGAGGCTAGAAACTTTACCAGGGAGGATGGATCATATATCACAAAACCCGGAATCTACGGACTCACTGGGAACCACTGGGGAGATCACATCGTATTGTTGGTTAGTGATGAATAGCAGGCTGCAAATGCTGAGGTGGGTTGGAGGTGAGAGTGTAGAAAGTCTCCCCTTTCACGAAGAAACACATTCTTCCCAGAGAAAAAGATGGCAAAAGTCTGATACACTGTTATCCCTTAGTGTTTCTGTTGTAAATAGTTGCAGTAGCTTCCTAGACTAAGCATATTCTTTTTGCCATCCCATTGTCATTGCAAGCATCAACTGATCACTGATGCCAGAGCTGCACCCTTTAAATCTTCCAAGTCAGACCTGCTTAGTTTGCTGACAAAAAGAAATTTCCCAATTCAGTACTCTGGAGTCAATAAAAATGTAGCTGTGGCAGAGCAAGGTGCATTCTCTTCTCCCTGATGTACTATAATCATCAAATTGTAAGCTAAGATACAATTCCAGAAATAACGTTG
Organism: Oriolus oriolus; assembly: GCA_013400235.1. Lineage (NCBI taxonomy): Eukaryota > Metazoa > Chordata > Aves > Passeriformes > Corvidae > Oriolus > Oriolus oriolus. The sequence continues at coordinate 21,085 of VXBT01013569.1, forward strand.
CACATAATAGTTGATGTATGAAGCGGAAAGAACATAGTTAATTTGCAGAGGTGAATTTGAGCTTTCATGTCCATCAGACAGGAAAATCTGGTTTTGACTGCAGACTGAGAACATTTTAAATGGAAACCTCTGATGGAAATATATATGGAATGCAAAGAAGTGTTTATATGGTCAATTTTCTATCCAGATGAACCTTCTTATTTCTTCCTGTCAGTTTTACTGGGACTTTGTATTCATTTCCTTGCAGTTTTTCCTTGTACATTTTTCTGACTGTAAATTTTTTCATGGTTTCTTGTTTTTACAGAGATATTCTATGTCTTGCTGTGTGAGAAACAGCAACTCTTTAATGACTTAATATAGGGTTTACAATCCAAAAGACAAAAGTATGTAACTTTCATTGCAGTATTATATTTCTAATTCTTACTCTAGTCAGTGTTACTGTATGGGTCTTTCCTCATAGAAACAGTGATTCGGGGCAACATCTAAATATTAAATTTAATCTTTAAGATATTTTCAGGGGCTGCACCTTAAGCTGCATCCCTGCAGGCCAGATAGTGTCATTTTTGGATGTAGGTAGCTTACTGCAGTGGAATTTAAAGTGTAAACTTGAGTATTCTGTAACAAAAAAATCTATGCTCTTCCTTTTTTCCTGTGATAACTCCTTGTTGTTGTTCATGCACAAGTGATCTTGAACTGCCTTGAATTTACTCCATGGTAAGGATAGGTATGTGAGCTCTAACTGTGGAGCAACTGACATACAGTACCTGAACCCTTCGTGATGGCTTGTGCAGGTGTCAGTGTTGTCACAGTAGATGCACAGCTAGCTGGGAGTGCAACTTACGTGAGGCCACGTTTTTCCCACTTAGATACCAGTACCAAGATATGCCAGAGTATCTTTGGCTGGTACTTGATTCTTAGCAGATGGCAGGACTCAGTCCTGCATAATGGGCTTGGATACCTTGATAACAGTTTATATTTTTTCAGAAAAAGCTATCCATGGAGGTTAAAGAGGATTTTTTAAAATGTTGTCCAGCACCTGCAGATTTCAGAATGGAGTAGGCTGAGAATTTCTTGACAAAGCTCTTTTTTATGAAGACTGAAGGTATTGACAGGAAATGGCTTGGTGAATTTGAGTTTCAAGTCTTCTTAAACACATTTGTTTGGTTCAGAAGGAGCTTCTTTATTGCCAAGAAATGAAAGAGGAAAACTTCTGGGTGCAGAGCAGGTGAGATGATAGTATGCCCATCTCCATTTACACAGTTGGTTATTTTTTGTTCTTCCAGTACAAATCTACTTAAATGTTGGCCGTAAACCTTGGCTGCATTTTAATATTGGCTGTGTACTTGTGATCTTTCTCTACTGATGCTTAAAAAGGGCATTGACTCTTCCTTTTATTTGATTTCTGTCTGCAGCTATAAAATTAATCTCCCAGTCTCATGCTGCAATGAGCTGTGTCAGTGGAAGAGAGATAAGTTTCATTTTTTTGCCTTAAAACTTCTTCCAAAGTTACAAAGAGTTGAGCACATTTACTTTCTCTTTTCAATTTTAACAAAGCCCTTGTCTTTTTTTCTGCATTTCTATTTTATCCATGTCATTTTGGTTCTTTTGTTTTATACTTGACATTTTTTCCAGACTCTTTTTTTCCCCTTCAAGCCTAGTTTATAGTCTCTGACAGGATTCTTTCTATGCTATCTGCCAAAACATCTGCTCCTTTTGTGAATAAAAAGCTTGCTTCTCCAGAAAGCGTCACACTGGTCCACACCAAGTGTAAACCTTCATTCCTCTCTGTGACTTTGCCAGTGATGGACTAGCACTGGGAAGCTTTGTATTCTTGTGTATCTTTTCTCATTTTTCATCATGCCAAATTCAGTAGTGTAGTGGGGCAAAAAAATAATTTGGATTTAAATGTACACATTTCCTTTCACCATATGCTAGCACTTATATGTACTTTCTATTTTTAATCTTGCAGTTCCTGAATTTCTTATCAAAGCAGATACTTATTAGCTTCAAACTGATTCTACTTACAAAAAATTCTATTGCCTGTTCTTTTCTGCCAGGACCACATTTGAATTACTACTCTCACTGAAAATGCAGCAAAACTGTCCTTGATTCTTCTTGGATTCATTTTGGCAATTCTACAATTTTGCAGTCAAAACAACATTCTGAAAAATTTTGGGTTGCAGTGAGAAAATTGTGTAACTTCCAGTACTTCCATAATTCTGATGCAGCTGACAGACTTGCTTTATTGTAAAGTTCTTAGACACCTTTAGGAAAAGTGCAGTATTGCGTTGCCACAGATAATAAGATTCAAATAATTAGTTTTTGTTACATTTTATAAGTGGTCAATACTAGCATTGAATAATCTAAATATTTTTATCCAGTATGGAAAGAATATTTATTGTCCTCTATGTTGTGAAGTAAAGGAAAAAAGTGGTTTTAATATGCATTTGTCTATGTTATAATTTTCTGTTGATTTCTTGCTGAAATCATTGTCTTTGGACTATAATAATAACTAAGAAGAGAGTTTAAGGTGAATAGTTTTAAGTTCCTGCAAACTTTTGAACTTTAGTGTGGTAAATAATATGATCAACAATGGATAGAAACTTCCCTCTGGACTGCATCTGGTTCACTAATTCAGTCTCCTGAAGTTTTTATTCATTTTCACAGAAATTAATGAGTACTTTTTTGATTTGTTTTTTGTCTTTGCCTGAAATTTCTCCATTCTTTAGATGAAAAATGAGTATTTCCATTGTAATATTTGCAGTAGTTACTCAGGGGTTTCCAGTGTCAATCTGGTATGGGGATGGATAAACACATTCTGTTTCATTGTTCCCTCTCGCTGCCAGACATAAAAGAGAGTTTCTCCAGGTGGCAGAGATTTGATAAATGCTGGAAAGCTGTGTAAAGAGGAATGGTAAGGAAATTGAATTCAACCCTTCTCCATGGCTCGATCCCCCCCAGAACAGGTGGCCTGGCACACTGGCCACGAGTTCCTGTTGACTGAGCCCATCCAACACCTCAGTCCCCTCGTGCTGGGGATTTGTTTGTGGAAGCTGGCAAGCTGCCTTCCTGGAGGAGCTGCAGTAACAGAAAAATGGCTGGGAATGGTTCAAAAGTCCTGAGTCTTTTCATGGCTCTTGCTGTGTTTTGCTGGTTCTTTGAAATGCTTAAGAAAGTTGGTATGTGATTTGTTAGATGAAAGTTTGTAAATTCTCAGTCAAGGGAATATTTCCAACACAACGCACCTTCTCAGTCAGCTTTCTGTGAGGACTTGCATGTTTCTCTTGCCAAGATCTTCAGGCCGAGGGAGTTTTTAAATTTTTGGCTTAAACTGGCCAAAATATTTATTTAAAAATAATTTTTGTTACCTGTGTAGGCCTGTCTTAGTATGATCAAGACAGCAGAAAATGCGAAGTGTTCTCAGTCCTGATAAATATCAGTTACTCGTTTAATAAGTTGCTATTGACTGGGCTAATCAGTAACCATGTGGAACAGATTAGAACTTCTGTTTATGACAGCGCAGTTCAGGAGTAACTCCGGTAAAGTGCAGTCAATGATTCTATTTGTATACTAGAAAACCAACATTCTCTTTTTGTCCCTTGAGGTGCAACTCAAGTGTCTGGTAGCCTATCAAACTGAGAAGTACCTTTAATGTGTCCCTCTATGAAGCCTGAACTCAGTTTACAGGGGAAATGACTTTCTCCAGCGAAAAACTACAGTGATTTGTATTTACTTTGGAAGATCTACATTTTTCAATAGATAAAAAATGAAGCTAACAGGGCTCTGACATTACAAAATTTTCAGTGCAGACCTATGAGCTAGAACTGTGCAAGCTGTTTCCTGAACCAGTAAGCACAGACCTGCACAGTGCCCAAGTTAATAAGGTCTGTTAACAGGTGGATTTAATCAGCTGCTGCACAACTTCATGTCCACACAGTTCGTCTGCGTTGAGGGATCTTGCTAGTATTTCTGTCTGAGATACTAAGCAGTACAATCTCAGGGCAGTAGACACTGCATTCCAGTTTTCAATGACAATGTTCTCTAAGTATTACAGAAAAGTAAACGTAATGCAGTACAGAAATCTTCAACAGGCAGGTTTAAAACAGAAATGTGGTTCTAACCTTAGTTACAAATATGATCTTAAATCCAGTAAAAAACCAATATATATTGACAAACACATGTAAGAAGCATGTACCAGTGTGATAAACTCTAACAGTATTAGACACTGGCATCTACCGGAAGATTATTATCAGTTTAATGTGATTTGAATCTGGCAGAAAATGTGCAGGTAGAAGCTCGTGTTCTTCTGGTTTTAAGCTTTGCAGTGAGACCTGAGTGCGTGGTAGACAATACTGCCCCTATGTTTCTTCTCCCTCAGTTATCAAATATTAGTCTGAAATATAATTGATTGTAGATTTGAAAATAATCAAGGAAAAAGTTTAGATTTGGAGATAAAGAATTTAGAATAACCTAATCGTACTCAAAAGAATGATTCAAAGAAAATGTTCTCCATGTTGTAACTTGAAATTTGGGGAGGGGAAAAGCTTTTGTTCCTCTTTTTGCTGTATGATCCTTTTTTAGCATGAAATTCAAGACAAAGTGAATCTCAGCTGGTTTGGAATTATATTACCATCTGGGGGAAGATTTTGAAACAAGCCAAAACTAACAGATTTTCACCAGCCCCTTAAGAATTCTAATTGCCAGGAGTTGGGCATTTCTTAGGAACAAATTGACAGTGCAGTAGTGTGAGTCTGCAAGAATATCTCGGCTGCAAGGTCTTCTTGGCTGGAGAGACTTTTTTTGATTCATGTAGAATCACCTAGAGCTCAGCAGATATTTTTAATGTTTCTCATTAGACAGTTTCTTCTACTTCATCTGGAAACTATGGCCAAAGCTGCAATTAACATTGTCAAATCCGAGTGTATTCTTGATGATGTTGTTGGTTAAAACCAGTGTTGAACAGAGAGGGTCAAGCTGCATGCCTCGGGGGCTCTACAGTGTACTTCAGAGTCCCCTGGCAAGGATTAGCAATTAAATTACTAGTTCAAGTCCAGGAAAGGTCAAGAGTGATTAACAATCTTTGTTCCATTGGTTAGTGGGAAACAGATGTAAAATGAAGTGATGATCAAAATCCAATTCCTGGTAGATATTTTACATCATAGACACCAAACTCCTAACGATCCCTTGTTAGCAATCTGATTAGAATGGACAGTAATTGAACAGACACAGAGAACTGCCATGCAGCTTCTACTGCCATTCCCCATAAGCAAAATTACTGCCATTTTCAGTCTCAAGGACAAGCTGAAAGCTGCGGTCTCTCTGTCTGAGATTTTTGTGTTCTGTTTGGAAATCTTTTACCCTGAGTAATATCAAATCATATTTGGGACCAAAAACAAAGCTGAAAATTATTTGAAGGGCTCTGAATGCAGAATAACCTGCAATTCAACTCTGGCAGGTTTTGTTTGATAATTTTAAATATATGTGGTTGATCTTCAGTTGGATTAATCTGACCTGGATCTGCTGAAAAATTAGTTAAGTAGTAGCCAGTGAACCTGGAAAAAGATCTGATTCTGGATTACTCAAAGTACACAATCATATTTAAGGTGCACAAATACTTATAGAGAAAGGATAGCAAAATTATGTATATTATAGATACAAGGCCTGTGCCCTTCTTCTTCTTGCTATCTACCAGTTTAGGATTAGGTGAGAGGTTGTATTTTAGGGGCTTAGAATGAGTAAGGATTTGGGGCGGGGGCTTAGGCTTCAGGCATTTGCTTAGGGTTACTACCATGATATAGCAAAACTTTAAATTCCAAAGCATTTTATTCTCATACTCCTGTCACTTGTGAGCGATAGAATGTCTTGTAAATATGATATCTTTTAGCCCAAATCTATGTACATGCTGCTCTCCATGGAAAAGCTGTTCTGAAATTATGAGGAAATCCATTCCATTAATTAATCTAGGAATATTGCTGGATTACACTAGATTAATTCTTCCACATTTTAGCAATAAAATCCATAAGATAAATGGACAAAACAAATTCAGTGGATGAATAAAATTCTTAAAGTATCTTGTAACAAGTACCAGCTGGACTTCTCTTGCTGTTCTACAGTCTCTTGTCTTAGTTATCTATAGAGCAAATGAAGAAAGAAAACATTCTAAAAAGCTAATAACTTGAATAAGGTAAGATTCTTCTGGTTTCCACTAACTTTATAAAAATTATATCTTTATCTTTTATAAAGCAAGTTTGAAACAATGGAAAAATATTCTTGTGATTCACTAGGTAGTTTATGTGCTACCCAGAGCTGGTGTTGAGTGACTGTTGAAAGATAAAGGGGGACCAGAGGGATTGACATTTTGAAAGACATTTACAATGTCTTCCATATTGTGAATCCAATTTTATTTCTTTTTTGTTGTTGTTGTTTTACAACGATATTGCAACACAACAATCATGCTAGACATTAGTATGATTATTTTCACTATCATTTTTTGTCAGAGGAACAAATCAAACATTTCTCATTAACAAGGACAGTTTTTCCCGCTCTTGCAGAAAACTGGGGCCACCTAATGGTCTACAGATGGTTTCCAGGCTTCTTGTTGACACAACTCACTTCTAAGCTGACTTTTGTTTCCTTGAGCTCACATCGTTTTAAAACAGTTAGTGGCATTATGTGTAAGCAATTATTGGAGTTGGCCTTTTTATTGGTACATACTGGATATGACATGGAAAGAGAAGTCCAGAGATTTGTACTAGCTCTAAGCGCTGTAATTGAGTTAGGTCATCACCAATATTTCTTCTTTTAGCTTTGCCTTTGCCAAATCTGTTTCAGTGAGAAATCTTTCTAGGTCAGTGCCCATATATGTTTAGCTTCTAGTACACCTTAACCCTGACCACAGGGAGGTCTGTGAGAATTGCAGTAATAGTAATAATATATAACACTAACTGGAGGTTATGAAAGGATGTCCATTCTGAAAATACATTTAAGAGAAACACAAGCAGGTGTGTAATTTACTCCCTGAAAAATGGAACTGCTAAGCATTTATGTTTAAATTAAATGATTTTATGAGTTCATTGGATGTTATTTAGCAATTATATTGTAGCAAAGAGATGTTACCTTCTGCTTTAGAATGAGGATATTATTGTTTTTTCATAGTTATCTTTTGTATCAGCATTTGGCAGGTAACAAATGAAATTTGCTTGCTAATGTTAAATTGTTTTTCACTGCTGCTCAGCCACAAAGATATAGAAGGATGAGACAATGGAAAAAACATTATTTGCTTTTTTGGGCAGACATATGAGTGTAACAGTGATCTTGACCTGTCTTTGAAGAAATGTTTATTCTATGAAAGGCAAAGCACTTAATTCCTGTCTGAATCACTCCACTGAAATCTTGTTCATGTAGGAGGCTGCATGAGTGGAACTGAAGATTCCAATTGAATCCAAATGAATTGGCTGAAATATTTCAGTGTGGTCAAGGTTGTGATGCTTAGAACTGTCTGAGGGCAAAGCAGAGTGGACTCCATGTATCAGTCAAAAAAGATGAAGGCTTTCTGAAACTTGGTGTGAAAAGTTTGTGTTCCTCTATCCATTTTTTTGTGCTACCTCATTTCCTAACTTGAGCAGATTTTGGACAAATAATGCCTGATTCTTCCTGAACCCTAATTTTTTATACTTTAGGAATATGAAACCAGGATCCTGAGTAAGTAATGAAGCCCAAACTTGTAAGGATTCCAGCTTAATTTTCCAGACTCCAGTGCTCTCTTTAAATTTAGAAAAAGCCTTTTGGCAACTAAGATTTGCAAGTTTCACTTTAGTCTAAGCCTATTTTGATAGACCAATTGAATTTTTTTTTGCATACTTGAGAAGTTCTTGGAATACAAGGTCAGAGTAATAAATGTTATGTTTTTATTCTTTATGTAGGAAAAGTTATATAATCACATCACTACTTTATTACTCTGCAGTCATTTTGTTACTATGCAATTTAAAATATTTTAGCCATCAGCATTTGGAGAAAGCTCATAGATGTGTAGCACTGTATTATAATCTGCCTGTAAGACTACATTTCTTCTAGTCACCCTGTCTGGCAAGGCAGTGATAGATCAAGACACTGGAACCAGTTTTGAGGTGAGCTGGTAAGCTGAGAATGCACTGTATTTGCATTAGAATAACCAGTGCTCTAGAGCTGCAGTATTTCTCTTTATAAGCTGAGTTAATAGTTCCTGCTAACTGGAAATGACTGGACCTTTTATGAAGGCTGAAGGCTAGAAAAGTTCTGAAGGGTTTATGAAATTGGTACTCAAGTCTTGTTTAAAAAATAGAAATCTTTCTGTTTATTTGAAGGTGTTCAGCACAAGTCAGCAGGCATAAAATAATCCCAAAGATGTCAGCTTGCTAGACCTTGGACTGTCTTGCATTTAACTCGAGTCAGTACATCTTAATAAGAATTTAAAGTGATATATCAGAACTACTCAGGAGGAGACTCATGGCCCCCACAGACAAGTTCACAGTACTGCTCATCCTAGAAGTTGGCATGCTGGAATATTCACATATTCTCTTCCTAAGTTTTTTGTTACAGTGTGAGAAACTTAGCAATGAATAACCTCCTTCAACTTATGTGTCAATGCCCAAAGGACTCTTCACTCATCTCAATTTAAATTAATGACCTTAGTGATAGTATTAGCAATTGGACCATGGCTCTCATGAGCCAGCTATTTGCATATGGAATTTGATTAATCCTGCTGGCTATCAATTTTCACTTTTAATTAGGTGTGATACTGTTGCAGGAGAAAATAGAAGACTACTATTGGGCAGAGACAATGTTGATTTTCTGTTGAGTATTCTTTGCTGTTTTGTCTGGCTGTTTTGTGGTAAATTCCCTGACAATGTCTGTTTGGATCAGCTCAGAAAGGTACTACAGACCTTAAAATAGGTCTGTGCAAGCTCAGTGATAGTCAGCACAAAGAAGCACCATATTGACTGAATATTAATGGTTTATAGGATGCAGGGAAATTGGTTTATGTTATCCCCTTCCAGTACTCTGTAGCTCTATTCCTCTTAATGATATACAGGTCTCCTGTAATACTGTGTCTAGAGGCACATAAAGACCAGCTCTGTAGGCAGGTGTGGCTGTGACTTTTACTGAGGCTTCTTGGTTTCCCTGCCTCCTGACTGAGCAAATGTACATTGATGGTAAAGTCCTGCACAGATCTGGATCAAGACTAAATTTTGCCTGGACCTTGCAAATATGTAACATGTGGTGTCTCCTGATTTCCAACAGGCCAATCCATATTTCTTTGACATCTTTGCACTTCAGGAACATTACAATATGTTTGCGTGTGTCATAGCCAGGAAAACGATGTTCAGCACTTGGCTTGCCCAGCAGAGCTGGTGCCCACATGCTGTTTACTGCTGAGCATACCCCTGTAAGAATTAGCAGACCTTGACAAAACCATCAAGAAAATCTCAATAAAAATTAATTGAGTACACTTGCAATAGAATAGCTGCTTAATGCTTCCCTTCCTTACTAGAACAACTTTAAAGAAATACACCTCTTTCCTCAGAAATGGATTTTAATAAATGTTGATATCCGCTGACCAAACAAACGAATGATCAATGCCTATTAAACAAACACAGTTAGAAAAGCAGTATGTTTCTCTATCTGGTTAAAATTCAAAGTGAGGAAAACTTTCTTCTTTGAGATCACAAAAGACTTCTGAGAAGTCAGTATGTGTATCCGGCAAGGGCATAAGGTGAAGAAGAAGGCCTAAATGTTAGCAGGGATATGCCAAACTCTGAATATTGGAACAGATTCCTCTATGTTTTTGAAATGCCTTTCCTGAAGTATTCAGCTGTTTGCAATAAATGAATAACTCATGGTGAAGAACAGGGAATTTTAAGGAAAGGAATCTATATTTTTGCAATAGAATTTTTTGTACTTGTGGGAGCCCTTTTTGTTTTTCACAAGCATCTCATATAGATATAAAATTCCTTTGTGTGGCAATGTGCACTCTGCCAACATCACTGGGAGTTAAATCTCCTCAAAAGACATCTTTGTTCAAATTCTAGGATGCACCCATGAATATCTATGTGGAAAATGACTCAGCTATATCAACATTCTAGTGTTTTTCACTGCAAAAATATGGTATCAGACACATGAGCAATAAACTATTTGTGTGTATTTAATTTTATTAAAATTTTGCATTTTACAGTGGATGATTGGAAACTTCATGTAGATAATGAGAGAGTATGTTAATAGTACACAATGGCCTCGTCCATTATATAGTAGCAAGATATGTCACTTTCTTCATAGGACATAGCCACTCATATGAAAATGGGTATGTTCTTCAGTTTGTTACACATAAAGCAAACTATAGACCAAATTTTGATTAAAATGTTCCTCTGTGGCCTTTCATATAAAATCTAATTTTATTTAATATTACTTTCTACATGTATGCAGAAAATGGCAAGCTAATATTAATAAAAGAAGGCTTACAGGAATGTGGAACAAGAACAATAGATCCTTGTCAAAATTTATTTACCTACCTAGACTTTCATTTCGAAGTTAGCAGCACTCTGTGATACTGGCATAATACAGAGGTCTTAAAACTCTGTTAGACATTTTTAACCCACTTTAATTTATTCCATCGTAGTTTAATCCCCTGCTGAACGGGGATGGTGTGAATTTTCAAAAGTCATAATCCACTGAAGTAAAAAATCTGTAATGACAACACAGACAGCAGGCTTCAAGAGTTTAGTTTAAATTCTTTCTAAAAATGTAACACTTAGGGCAAGAGTTAATAGGATATTTCGTACAGCTGTATTTCATCCTTTTCCAAGTCTTTATACATTCACTTGCATCTCTGCCATCAGAAATATTTGGGCTCGATTTCGGTTCTTTCAAGGCAAAACCCAGAAAGCTGTAAAATTCTAACGCGAAGATTTTCACAGAATATTGTAACTCATTTGGTCCTTCAGTTCACAGACTTTTATATGTGATAGCACAATATTTTCTAAACTGAGAGAGAAATTATGTTATACAAATTGAGCACCTTCAATTCTGTCTTAACCAGGTAAGAAAATGAAATTAAGATACAGAATACCACACTATCTTCATCCTTCTGCTCCTCTAGAATTTTTACAATTAATTTTATTGGTGGGTCACAATTTGGCCCACAAATTGACTGGGAAAAGTTCATGCATTTCCTATGCACTTGAAATCCACAGTTTTACACTCTTCCTTGACTATCACCTTTGGAGCTGCCTAGTTCTGGAAGTACTCAGACAACACCTTATGTTCTTTAACCAGGAAGCTCCTCTAGTGCCAGCCACAGACTTTTACAGCTTTGCCTGGCCTCAGCATCCAGGCATCAGGCTTTCTGCCTGAATTCCACAGGAAAAACTCTGCTTCCTTGCTAGGTTTTGTTGTGTCATGCTGGACCAGAATTTAGGTGGCATTAGATGAAGTTGCCAGGTGACTTATTCAAAACAACAGGATGAGAAAGTTCTGAGAGGCTGAAGTAGGGATGAGGTGGTAGGGTGTTTCACATGGTGGAAGTTTCATACAGAAACAGACAAGTTCTTGTAAGCGATATTTATTGAAAATGGATAAATTCACAGCCACAGCCCCAAATTAAGAAGTTTTTGATCTGCAAAGACTTGAAAATGAAAAAGATTTTCTGGTACAAATAGTATATTCTTCCCCTCATTTTGCATTCCTTGAAAAAATCAACTTTTAGCCGTTGTTGAGTGCATGGTACAGGACCAGATGGACTTCCATTTGGACTTGCTAATCCTTTCAAGCTCTCAAATTAAATAGACAATGGCAATAATTTTCTTTTTTTTCTTTCCAAAAGCTACATGTTTGGAGAGAAAACAAAGAGTTTTCTTCTTTGAAAACCAACAGTGACAGCAGTGCCTGTCTTCGCTCCTGCTTTCCCGGAAAAGGGTGGAACAAACAGTAGGGCTGGCTTTTCATAACTTCCTCTTGTGGATCTGTGATTTTGGTTCTTGGTTCAAAGGTCCCAGATAGGGGAGGCTGGATGTTTAATTTTGAGTCTGATTTCCACTCTGAAAGTCTGTGAAAGAATAAAGAAAGTCTTTCTATATATCTGACTGCCACAGGGGAGAAGGCAGCACTGGCAGAATGAAACAGGGGAAAAAAGGAGAAAGAGAAAAGTATCCATTAGGGCACTGCTACTAGAAGAAATGTCTCTGTAATTACAATCTACGTCTGATTGATTTAAAGTACCTACCTGTCGTAGATGACTAAACACTTTTTAAAAGCCTGCTTACTAAACAGTTCTTTTAGTCACTAGTGAACAAAACAGGCTCAAGAAGACTGATTTTTCAGATCCTAAATACTTGTGCAAATTTTTCATGTGATTAAATCAAACTAAAAAGATAACAGAATAGAACAAATCTACACTGTTTCTTAAAGGAAACCTCCAGATGGGGAATTTCCTATACCTAAAAGGGGGAGCAATACTAGCAAGTGTGCATGCCTTGCTGTATGAGTACCACATCACTCTATCAGCTTCAGCATGTTTACAGATGTATAGGGAGAAGTGCACTTCAGCATGACTAGAGAATTTCAGAAGGCATTTACACAGAACATTCACTGCCCTGCTTCCAGCCTTTGGGTTCTCCCCATAGAATTGTCTCCAGGGCAAGCTATGCCCCATAGCTCAGATTATTCTTGGTTACTATCGGGCAACTAGGTGAAGAACATTTATTCAGTTTGGAAGGTTCATCAATAATTTATGGAGGTAGAGGACACAATCCCTTCTGTTTCTCTCTTGATTATGGAATAGGCCTAGAATTCCAGGTGAATGAGTAGATCAGTGAATCCCACCCAAGATCATGGACTGGGCTGGAAAAGAATATAATCTAATTCAGGACCTAATAGCTGGCAGGCCACCAGCTTTATTAATCAGTCTGTTACCATTCACAGGGTTTGTGGCAGTGTCACAGCTTAGCCCACAGTCCAGGAATGCACAGGAGAGGAAATGAAACTCTAAAGCAAAATTTGACAGAGTAATTCTTGAGGATTCTTATTGGGACCAAACACTTAAGGTGCTTTACCATCTTTGCATTTACTGAAAATTATTTGAGACTAGCTAGTTTTCAGACTTATTTATAACAGGCAACTTATATGGTGTAGAAAGCACCGTAAAATTGTAGTTTTTGCTAGCTCTTTTTCTTTGCAGAACAGCCATTCCAATATCTTAATATTTTATGATAACAACTGTTAAGAATTATAATGCACCTAAACAAAGCAGTGTTGCTACTGTTTTATTAGTACCCTCATCTTTCTGTGGGTAAAAATTTTCTAATTAGTCTTTGATTCTTAGTCAGATCTCAAAGAGATATCAACTGATAGAAGCACTGTAATTTCAATGATGTTAAATTTCACTGAATTTATATCAGCTGTTGTCAGCTGAATTTATATCAGCTTCTTGTCTTGCATAACTGCTGTTCTGTGAATGATGAAAAAGCTCAGGTAGCTACATTTTCTTTTTAACAAGGGCCATTTGAATCAAGAATGATAGCTCATAGATTAAAACCAGAAAAATACAGAATTTAAAGCTGAACTGAGCACAGTTACTAGCAGTATTCTGAATTTTGTGACTCCTAAGGATGTTCTATACAAAAATTGCAGTAACAGTGTATGTTAAATTCAATTTCTTGACCGAAAGACAATAAAAAAATACATTCCCTCTGTTTTCTATGTGAAAACAAATTATAATTTTTTATGCTTAAATGAATGATCCTAAGTGATTAATTTAGAAAATATTATTGAAAACTTCAGATGCTTCTTTTTATATTGTCAATAATGAAAGGAAGTCATCATACAAATTCTGCAGGGCTCTATGCAAGGACCTCTGCTGTTCAGTGTATTTGTAAATGACTGAGGAAAGATGAGTGAGAAAGTTTGTTGATGACAAAATATTTCAGAATAGAAATGATAAGAGCTGAGAGTGAGGAATGGGCAGAGAGGTCTTATCAGAACAGATAAATAGGCAGTAAGTTCAGGAATGAAATTCTGTGGTAGCAAATGTAGTATGGAACACATTATAAATATAAATCCCTGCTCCATATATAATTAGGATTGAGATTTAGGTGTTAAGAATGTTTCATGTAAACATCAATTCAGTGCTCTTTAATGACCAAATGCAAGTAAAATGAATTAGTAGAGAAAAAAGACTGAACAAGCAATGGAAGGCCATATTTGCCATCACACAGGACCATGGTTCTGCCACATCTTGTATACCGTGTGCCATTCTGGTCTCTTCATTTTAAAGATAGAACTGGGAGTGGAGAAGGACAAAAAGGAAATTCAAAGGTATAGGTATGGAACAGCTTATGTATGAGGATTATTTGCATGATTCAGGAGGCTGTTACTCAGCCCTGGAAAAGTGATCAATATCTGTTTACTATTATGAATGGGTATAGTTGAGGCATGTACTAGTGAGCTAGAAGGAGGCTTCCTTTTTCAGCTAAGAATCATCAAATTTTCCACTCACTGGTATTTGTAGAAAAAATACTTAAAGCATAGCAGCAAAGAAAATTAAGGAGGAACAAGGGAAATTTGGATAGAGACAGAATTTTCCATCTGAAGGGTTCTCTAAAGAAGGTGTCAGGAACCAGGTTCAAAACAAACAGTAAGAGGAAACAGAGCTGTGGAACTCATTGCTGAAGAACCTTATGAATGTTAAAAGTTTACAAAGGGTCAAAGTGAACACATGCACAGAAGATCAGTCTGTTTCGAATTACTGAAAAAGAAAACTCATTTGGTCCTTCAGTTCACAGACTTTTACGTGAGATAGCATAATATTTTATAAATTGAAGGAGAAATAAAACAGAAAACATGTACAGAAACAATATCTAGCCGATGCCTTAAAGAAGCTGGCATCAGCAGAGGAAACTGGAATTATTGGACAGCTGAGAAGAAATTAGGGGTCTATAATATACTTGCCACATTCTTGCTCTTCTCCAGGCATCTCTTAACAGTTGCTGTTGGAGACAAGATGATTTTTCTAACTGAGTCTTTGGTTTGATCCTGCATAGCCACTTTTGAGTTCTCGTTTGACATAGTAGACCGTGAGATATTGTTCTGTTTGTCAGACTCATCTGAGTTTGCAGATTTTTTGAATGACCAACACACATCCTTATTCTTTTCATGTTGTGCAGCAAAAAGGTTTGTGAGCTAAAACCAGAGAGGCCTGTTTCTGTGAAATATGTACATGGTTTTCCGTGTTTGTCCTCCCTTTCCAAAGTGTCCGTTTTATCAGGTACAAGTCCTTCAGTGTCTTTTACTCTCTCCCATTATACTCATATCTCCATTAACTTGCATTCTCAGTTTCTTTTTTTGTTACCAAATACCTGTAGAAAATTGACTTTGACTTTTCTGGAAATTATTCACTGAATAAAATGTTTCCATGCCACTGGTAACTGTACAATGTGTAGACAGCTGCAGGAAGAAAAATTGATCTAAATGGAAGAGTAAAGTCGGTCCTGTTTTCCCTCCACCCATTGCATAAACAGGAGGAATATAAGGATGCTGGATTCAGTGAAAACTTTGAGTGCCGTCATGCCTTGAGAATGGTCCAGCCTATTGTAGTTCCCATCAGTACTCTCCTACCTGCGTAGTATCTGAGATATCTTACCAAGGGAAGAAAATTCTGAATTCTTTTATACAGAGCATTTGCAAACACAGTGCTGCCAAATTCTTACAGTGCTATGCCAATGAAAACAGTCTTGGGTTTTGATTAATTATTTACCTGAAGAGAGAGATTTTTCCACCTTGAGTACTAGATTGTTTGTTTGCATTTTCATTTGCTCTCAAGTAGTCATATATTCAGAGAAATAAATGCCTAATTTCTAAACCAATACTGTAATTATAGGTAATGAACTGCAGTAGAGCTCGAATAAAATAAGAGTGAGAAATCAAGATACCTTGTACGTTTTGAATTACTATTTTTTAAAATCTCAAATTGATCAGTCTTAAATTAATGTTAATATACCTATGGTTGATTTTACACTGAGAAAAGGACCTAAATAATCACTCGAGGCCTTAATGGTTTCCTGAAATTCCTTTCTAACTTCATTTTCTCTGCTCCAAATGTTCGAGTTTGACTTGTCAAAGCATTCAGGGCTCAGTGTCTTGAAAGAGAACTCAAGAATTTCTGAGACAAATGAATCGCCTATCCTTCAGGAAGTCCTAAAAGAACTACATATAGCAATTAAAATATTCTTAATGAAGTTATACATTATAAAAAATTCCACACCCTGAAAACATAGGATGCAAAATGAATGGAGTATTCTATTGTAATGGATTAAAAAATTAATTACAGATCCATTGCTGTGTGTTATTAATGATGTTTTTGCATATTGTGCCCAATGAAACCAGTGTCTTTCCTTCTTCAAAGAAGAAGTAGAAGAAATGGAATAACAATTTGCAGTATTTGCTGAAAAAGAGTTACCAGGCGGTAGTAAAAGCTCTGGGTGCCTTTTCAATATCAGTAGACTTTAGTAGGTAGTGGAAATCCATACTTTCTGGTAAAAGTACAAGACCAGAACCAAATGTCAATGTCTGCCATGCTTAATAAGTGCTTTTCCAATGACACTTGTAGCACTAGATAAGTACTTCTAAATTTTTTTGCTCCTAACTATTTTTCTAAATGAACATTTCTGCCATCATCATCATTCAGAACCACTTCTGGCTATGGAGTCAGGGAGGAAATCCCCCTACTCAGCCCTTTTGCAGCATTGATTTATTGCACTGCAGTGGTGTTTTGGGTTAACACTGGTGAGCAGCTAAGCACCTCAGAGTTCTTTGTTTACTTTCCCCCTTTCCCCAGTGGGACAGAGAAGAGGAACGGAAGAATAAAAGCAAGAAAACTTGGGGATCAAGATAAAGAAAAGTTTAATAAGTGAAGGATAAATAGTAGAAGACAGAAAAGAAGAAAACATACCAGAACAAGCGATGCAAAGGCAACACTCAACACACAACCAGCTCCAGTGGGTAGAATGATGACCACCCAGTTCCTGAACAAAAGATGGCTACCCCCTCTAAACCCCCCCCCACTTCCTTTTAATTGCTAAGCATGATGCTACATATTATGGAGTATCTCTGGTTAATTCAGGTTCTCTGCTCATTTGTGTCCATTCCCAATCCATTGTGTACTCCCTGCCCCGGTCTATTCACTTGAGGGGCTGAGAGAGAAACAGAGAAGGCCTCGGTGCTGTACAAACACTGTTCAGCCAGAGGTAGAACATTAGTGTGTTACTAGCATTTGGGTCAAAAGTTTAAACTACAGCACCATATGAGCTGCTATGAAGAAAATGAACTCCATCCTAGACAGAGCCATTAAAACTGGGTCAAGTTTTTCAATGTTTGATCTGGGAGTGACACTTGGCTGCGGAAAAGAAGGCAACGCTGGTTATTGTGAACTAATTGATAAGGTAGAATATGCAAGTTTCTGAATTATATCTTCAAGGAAGAGGACAATAAAACCACCAGAAAATTTAGGCTGCTTGGTGTTTTCTTATCCACTTTAAATTGGCTCTTTTTCCATGTGCCCCTAAAATAAGTCTACGTTTCAGTTTCACAATACTAAGTGCAAAACCTCATGCTTTTGCATGCTCTTTCTTGTATTATTGCAGCCTTATGTTTGGGAAGAGGAGAGATCGAAGAAAACTGAATCAGTTCATGTGAAAGAACTGCTGCATTTGCAGAAATTCTATTACATAGCAATGCTGTGTTATTGGGTGTGTGAGTCTCTGAGGATACTTTCTATAGCATACAGTGTACTAGCAGTATATGAAAAAGCAGTTGGATGGAAAATGTTACTGAAGAATAATGAGATCTAGAGCTTTTTTATTAACCCTTGTGGGCTGTTTTTTTAGTGCTCACACAGACTCTTGACTAGGAATGACAGGTTCAGACCTTTACTCATGAAAGCAACCAGTTACCCACACTGAAAATCACAGAGGTCTCAGGGCTAACTGCACAACCAGAAGTCTTTCAGGTATTACAAAATCGATGACAGTAACAATCAGTTGTATCTGTTAGATTGGGTATGAAGCAGTATAGAATGCATGGAGTCTAAATCATCCATTTCCATTAAAAATGTTGGCTTTCAAATAACCACATGTATTGGATCAGTCATCAATCATTTCAGAAAATAACTCCTCCCTTTCCTGAGTCTTCACTTTTATACATCTGAAAAAAAGAGAGACCTTCTATTTTAAAGGTTTTTATACTCTACATATTGTTACATGGAACTGGTAGTCTAATCCCATGAAATGTAAATCATTAGATGAAGGAAAAAAAACAAAGGGAAAACAAACTGTAAGCAAAGCAAATGAGAGTGATAAGCAGTCTGTATCCTACCTACAGATTGCTGGTTTGCTAGCTCTGCTAGCTAACTGCTTAGATTCATTGTAGGTTGACAGATTCATGCTAGACAGGCACATTTTTCCTTTTAACCGCATTTCTTTTCTTATTTTTGCCCTCCTTCCCCATATGCCACAGAAAAAAATATATTCTGAGTCTCTTTCTCTCTCCCTGTGACATCTTCATTGCTGCTTCATTAACCAGTGCACCATCAGTGCATTTTATTACAGCTTCTCTTCTGGCCTACTGTGTTATTGCTAAAATGCAGCTATGAACTGGCTATCAAAATTCTAATCTGTGTTTTAATCCTTCTGTCCATTCAAAAGAGGGGGAAGTTCTCTTTGGCAAAATCCTGCATTAAATCCATATTTTATCTATTATCCTTACTGGCTCACATGAAATGGACTGGGGAGGTATAGAGTAGGATGTGACAGATTTATTTACCTATTTATTTGCTGTAAAAGGCTGGGGGCATATCTCCTATCTGATCAGTGTATTAAGACAATTTAGACTGATTTTATGTATGTGCCTTCAAATGACCTTGAAAAGCTACTGAAGTTAATGAAAGTGTGTTTCAATTTCATGATTGTTAGGAAATGAAAAGGCCATGCTGTGATAGATATCCTCTGTGACATATACCTCCAGTTGTACCAGTAGGGAGGGGACATGATTTAAATACTATCCGGTTTCCAATGGGTTTCCTGGGTATGGAATGCATTTAATTCATTTTTAAGTGAAGAGAAAGATATAACTGCAAGTATGATAGAAGCACATAAATCAGTGCCAGAACACAGAGGAATAAAACAGGCATATTTGAAATCTCATATGTAGCCATGAAAAGGGAAATAAGAGACTTGATGGCCTCTTCAGAACAGTGCAAATGTTAAAAAATTGGGCAGTGTGTGTGGTGCAAATTTTAGGGGGAGTGGGACTACATGTGTTGTCAGTCCCTTTCCATCCACCCACTGCCTGCACGATTTCCAGCCCTCCCAGCTACGCTCTGTCAGAGCTCTCTGCCAGTGCTGCACGTTAGACAGCTGCGAGCCTGCATCTGTTCTCTGTTTTCCACTCAATTAAAGCAAAGAGAAAATATATAAATAAGACAAATTGCTCTGACAGTAAATTTTGTGAAAAACTATGTCTGAAATATATGATTTTGTAGGAACTTGGTGCAAGATTTTGTGCTCTTTAAAAATACGATTTTGCAGGATTTTTTTATTACTGCTTTTAAATCAGTGTCTCTATTTTTTTTTTTTTTTTGTAAATATACAAAAGGCTTTCTGTCTTACACAGATCACTATTTAATTTGGGGAGGAAATGGTAAAAAAAGAAGTGAAGCGAGGAAGGAGAAACGCTTGTCATACTAGATACAGACAAGGCAAATCAGTAGCTGGTCTATAAGGGATTATTAGAAAAGGCTGTGACTTTTCCTGCATTAACTGATGTGGAGTACGCAGTATGTACAGCTGTCAACTCAAAACTCATTAAAATTTTAATTATTCTGTTATTTGTATTGTAGTTGTGACTGAAGGTCCCAGTCAAGAACATAGACCGATGAGTATTCATAAAAGGAGTAGGGAAATTGTATTATTATTATTAGATTCATAATGACATGGACTCCAAGCATGGTCAGGCTGGCACCACCAAGACAGCACCCTGACAGTGGACTCCAGGGCCAGCAAAAATAAATGAATGTGACTCTGATGGTGGAAGACACAGCAACTTTGCAGAGTGAACATTCAAGGAAGAGCATTTCACTCGGAGATGCCACATACAGCCACATACAGCCTGAAGGGTGACAAGACTGTGTACCTCAGTTTTTGTAGTAATTCATTACGCACTCATCACTTACAGACATCACAACAGAAGAATAATGTGAATGTCTGGGATTAAATCTGAAGGCCAATGTAAAAAACTGGCAAAGGAGAACTGAGTAACAACTACTTGGAAAGTGGAGGAAAAGAGACATTTCTCTTTTGGTTTACTGAGTAGAAATGTATAATTTAATTTCTCAAAAAAATAATCCTCTATGATTTGGAAATCTGGTTATTTTGGTCTCACTTGGAAATGATGAGTTTTTTATCACATATCTTAATATATTGTTTCTTTCTTCTTCCCTTCTTTTTCAGGTTACCTGTGCAAATTTAACAAATGGAGGAAAAACAGAACTTCTAAAATCAGGAAGCTCCAAATCCACACTAAAGCACATATGGACAGAAAGTAGCAAAGACTTGTCCATCAGCCGACTGCTGTCACAGACTTTTCGTGGAAAGGAGAATGATACAGATTTGGACCTGCGATACGATGCCCCAGAAACTTATTCTGAGCAAGATCTCTGGGACTGGCTGAGGAACTCCACAGATCTGCAAGAGCCTCGGCCCAGAGCAAAGAGACGGCCCATTGTCAAGACTGGGAAATTTAAGAAAATGTTTGGCTGGGGAGATTTTCATTCCAACATCAAGACTGTGAAGCTAAATCTATTAATAACAGGGAAAATCGTTGACCATGGCAATGGGACGTTTAGTGTTTACTTCAGGCATAACTCCACTGGTCAAGGGAATGTATCTGTGAGCCTAGTGCCCCCTACAAAAATAGTGGAATTTGACTTGGCACAACAGACAGTGATTGATGCCAAAGATTCCAAGTCCTTTAACTGTCGAATCGAGTATGAAAAGGTTGACAAGGCTACCAAGAATACACTCTGCAACTATGACCCTTCAAAAACCTGTTATCAGGAGCAGACCCAGAGCCACGTGTCATGGCTCTGCTCCAAGCCCTTTAAAGTAATCTGTATTTACATTTCCTTTTATAGTACAGATTATAAACTAGTACAGAAGGTGTGTCCTGATTACAACTACCACAGTGACACACCCTACTTCCCTTCAGGGTGAGGACCAACTCATGTCTGAGACTGAAGCCTGGGGAATAAAAGAGGTCGAATGACAGGGCTGTAACCTCAAGGAGGAAGGCCACATCTATTGCCTGGAATGTGTCTACCTGCTGCTGCTGTCAAATGGCTGCAAATATGTTAGTGGAAAACCATCTAATATAATTTTTGCCCAGTCAGCTCCATGTATCAATTTAGGCGTAAATCACTATGGATTTGAAATAAAACCATACACATACACAGAGACACACACACTTTTCAGCGTACATTATTGAGATTCCTGTTGAGAAATCTTTCATTGTCTGATATCTACGGATTCAGCATAACCTATCATCAAGCAAAATGGATTAACTAGACAGTACAAGGTTTCTAACGCAGACTGTTATGGAAATCACCTTGAAAGTCCTTTGAGTACATGCCAATCAATAATCCCCACTCATGCATTCTACTGCTTGGAGTAGCTGTACTGGTAAATAATACTGTAGGAGTAAATACTTGTAAAAATGGGAAAAAAGTGTGTTTAGAGTTCAGTATTCCCTGTTACATGATCGAAGCAAAGTGTCATGACTTTTTCTCAGCACACAGTAGGCACATTCAAGGTGGTGTTGGTGGCTCTTTTTCTGTGGAGCAAGCCTGTTTCTAGTAAAGATGGGCAAACATTTGGAATTTACATGTGAGCAGACATTCTGGTTTAATGTTTCTCTGGCTCTTTAAGCTCTGATTCTTTAAACTTGTTTGAGTTAGGCCAGCTAAACTACTTAAAAACTGCAACTGATATCTAAGAAGGAAAATGCCTGGCGGAGAACATGTAAGTTATAAGTGGCTGTCTTATCTTTATTACAAAATATTGTAACAAATTCAATATCCTAGTCTTCATTTGTATGAATGGTTTGTATTGTACATAATCTAACCAGTGTTATTTGAGCTGCTTATTAATATTAACTTGTAATTGTCTCTCTGCTTGTTATTGGTTAAAACAATCAAAGAAAAGAGGAATCCATTTTATCAATGTAGCTGTAAACTCCATTAAAAGACAGAACTATGTACAAAGCATTTATTCAGCTAAAGTATTGTTGAAAGCTATACATATACAACATTACAGTCTGTCTGTACTTAGATATTTTATTTCCAGAGGAAAAGAATGAACTGTACATAAAAATAAAAAAAATCTTAAAGTTGAGTTTCAATATGTACTGTGTAGATAGTAGTTTAAATAGTTCTGACAAGCGGGTAGCACTCCAAGTCTAATATGATTTTCAATATTGTCTCTTTGCATATGTACATATATAGACATCTATTTATAAATTTGTGTGTGTGCATATTTGTGCGTGTATAAGTACATGCGTGTGTGAGCGTGTGCAAATACATATACATGTTGAATACATAAAAATTTCTCTAGCCCTCTTCCTAGCAAGCAGCTCTGAATACTGAAGGTCTTGCTAGCTCAAGCGAAAGTCCCCACTCTGATAAGAAATTACAGGTGCAGGGCTTTGTTTAAAATGAGTCATTATAATTTAGAAGTGGGAAAACATAGAGCCACTCTCTATGTACAAAGGCCTGTCTTTGCCTTAATTCTAGCCTCCTCTGAGGTACTGATCTCTATGGAATGAAGAGATCCCTTTTTATGGTACTAGGGAATTTTCTTCCTATAAACAAAAAGCTCATAGCTTTTATATATATTTTTTTTTTGTGGATAGTGGCATACTTCACCCCCCAACATCCAGAGAACCAGCAACAGTAAGAATCCCATGCCTAAAAGAAGGCTGCCCAAAGAAGAACTCAGTATATCATATCATATAATATCTTTCAGAATTATCAGTCCTGGAAATGTTTTCTTCCCCCTTCCACCCTCGCCCCCAGGTTCTGTGCCCTTGGGTCAAAGCTGTGAATGCAGATATGAGTCAGCTTCCAACTATGCACAGCACTATGAACAGCTTCTCCGAAATCCCAGTAAACACTCCACTAATGTTTCAAGAACTGAAAAGTTCGAAACCGCTACCGGTTGAGGACCTCTCTTGCTGAAATGTGCAGAACCTAAATGAGAATGGAACAAAGCAAATGGATGACATTATTGAAAGTAAATGTTTTCCCACTGAGGTACCAGTAGGAGAGGAGAGTTTCATATTATTATTGCTTTGGCTTCTTTGACTTGATATGCTTGTGGAGATTTCTTCATTATGTATGACATTTCCCAGGACAAACTTGTGACCCTGGACCGTGTGTAGATTTGGAGAAAGAAATTTTCCAAGCCATGTAATCCATATGCTGATCTCATTCAGGAATATGCTGAGATACACAATTTTTTCCTTTGATGGGGATTATGATTAAACTGGTAGTGTTTATCCCTTGTCCTCTATGAAAAGTAATTGTTATGAATATATACCATAAAGTAATTTGTGTTGCTGCCAATAGTTAAATCTTGGGTCTATTAAATCAATGGGAATTTTGCTATTGATTTCAATATAAATTTCCATTTAATAGTATGTAGAACTCCAGTGTTAAATATGATTAACAATCTTAGCAATCTGTATTACAATTGAGCATTACATGGTTTGTTTATATTCCTGGAAAATGGATGTGAGATACTATTGCTGGTACAGTTTCATTATTTTCTATATTTTTTAAAACTTCCCATAAATATATGAAATATATACATTCTGTTCATATATAAATATTTGTCCACTTTTTGGGTAACATCCATACAAAAAGGAACTATTCATCATGCAATGGTTTTGATCCTATTAATTGTGGTTGTTGGTATTTTATCTCCTTCTGTCACAGTCAGTCATACTATTAATTAGTCCTATGCCTTTGAAGAATTTGCTATTCTTCATAGGCATTGTTGAGTTTGAACATGAAAGAGTTCTTTTGGTGATTGAGTTGTGAAACAGTGATCTAATATCAGAATAGATAATATATTACTTAGGTGCTAGTTCACTGCATTTCATTCAATCTATTTGGGAAATATTTTGTGTTTACTAACTTTGTTAAAGAATGTTTTTGATTTTGTCATTTTAAAAAGGATTTTAATGAAAATGAATGTGTTAAGTTAGTTAAACAGTGTATGTATGGGTAACTTGGTCTTGCACATGAACAATGCCTTAATGGAGTGCTAGGCCAGGCAAATGTTGCCACACTATAACTCACTAATTCTAGAAGTAATAAAGATGTATATCTCTAAAGGTATATTTTTAGGATTAAAGAAGATTAAGTTACTTGTTTTTAAGAAGTGAAGAGACTGTTTCTGTTCACCTTTTTTTTTTTTAAACTTTTAAGTCATTCTTTGGCTCTTATTTTCACTCTGTAGAGAAATCACAAATAGAGATATTTTAATGGAACCAATTATTTCTGGTGGAAAAATACATGGATCATGCACATGAGCAAGTATCAGTATATTAAAATTGCCTTGCATGGATCAGTGATATTATTTATGTCTCAGTGCCTGTGCTTTTGAAAAAAGGAATTTAAGATATAGGAAATGGGTGGTTTGCAAAAAAACCTGCAAAGATCACTGATCAAAGTTCTAAACAATGGTGAAACCTGTAAGGCTTTCACTTGTTAATTTTATCAAAATATTTCAGCATGGTGCAGAAAATATACTATCTTCTCTCCTTATGAAATCACTTGTAAAATTTTATCCCTTTCTCCCTTTTTCCTCTTACAGTGACAGGAAGCAAACTAATAAATTCACCTTTACACAGACATGGTTTTTCAAAGTTTCCCCTTACTTAAAAAGTAATGATGTCAGAAACTGTTGAAAATTATGGTAGTAATTTACAGTAAACTTAGAAATATTCCAACTCCATTTATATGAGAGCAGAATAGAAGTCTTGTAGTGTCCTGGCACATGTTAGCTCAGAAATTTAAGTAATACTATTCAAGCCATTTGCTCAGAGGGCAGTTTTACCTTGATTAAATCATGACATCCTCATGAGTTCTGAATCCTATGTTGTAAATTGCAATTCTGTTAGAATACCATAAACTACTCTGATAATTATGTGGTAGAGAATTGTGGCAGAAAACGGATTACAAAATATTTGCTCAGCTTACAGTAAAACCAACCTAAAGCTTAGGCAACTGATCTGAAGAATTATTTTTCAACAGAAGACAATGAACCTCAGTCTTGGCATCTTCTGGGTCCTTCTATATCCTTCTGTGGCAGAGGTAGTAAAATTGTATCTGGCTGCATCTAGTAATGAAAGAAAAGCTTTTCTGTAGTGATTTGTGTTGAACTGCATGTCTTAGGACTGCCAGAGACCCCAAATGGCTACATCAAGGATCTCTTGTGCTAGGAGCTGCATAATAGATAATGTATACAATAGCTATTCAGGAATGGTTTTAATGCCAAGAATGCCTAATTTTCAAGACAGTGTGCTGCAGAGTTCTTGTAAACCATGTACTTATACATTTGAAGCATACTGTGTCTGGTTTTTTTTGTTAAATATACACAGTACCCAAACAAGAACTATTTTAAAAATCTCATACATACATCAATGAAATACAAGCACTCTTGGCCCTTCTGATTAGTCATGGTTACCACTTTAATTTATGAATATGAATACTATTTCCAAAAATATTTTGACATTGGAAGAACAGAGTATTTTATAATAAAAAAATATTTTTCTTTCTTTTTTTTTTATTTTTTTAAATGGGCAGTATCTTACTAAAATGATGGTAAATTGGCAGATTAAAAATTTTCTGGATCAATTTGACAAAATAAATATCCATGGATATGGTTAACACTTTTTGCTGCTTGTGAGAGGAACATTCATTAAACATAAACTGTCATTTGTAAAGATACAATAAATTTTGAGGCTGTGGAAATGTTATATTTCCTTGGTTAGTATGCACCTGACAGTATGATCTAATACTTGTAGCATTATCCCTCCAAAAGCATTGATGCATCTTATAGCTAAAAATTAAATTTTTTCATTGTTTCCTGTATTCTGGGCTAATTAGTTAAAGTACCCAAACCAGCAAGCAGATTACTTTGTTTTGTAAAGGAGTTTATTTTCTCATTGGAAAATATCCATACAATTTTAAATTCTTGTCTGAAGGACACAGCTGGTGAATCTCTGCTTGAGAATCTCTGGTTGAGCTTGGACTGATTCTGTGAATGGTATGCATAATTTTGAATCCTTTATCTTAGTTTGCCTTTGGGATAAAGAAAGAATAGTAGTTTTTTTAAGGTGCTTTAGATCAGGAGCAAGCCAGTGACTCACTTGAACTTTAATTCTAAGAGAGCTATAGTACCATTGTCAAAGAAGGAATTTGGAAGATGGAGCATGTTTGGGATTTATTCCTAGTTCAAATTGTACCTCAGTCATGTATCAAGTAGAAATATTGATATGAGGGAAGGCTTAAGTGGTGTGTGAAATGAACTTCTGCCTGTTGTTAACAAGAAATTAGAGGCACCAAAATAAAATTTATAAAGTTGAAGCAGTTCATACACATCAGTGAAGATGTGGCAATTAAATATTTCAAAAAGTAAATCAGTATTTTATGAAAGTGCTACTGAGTTTCTGGGAAAAGCTGAAAGTGCTTACAGATCTGTTCATTACAGAAAATAAGTAAAACCAGACTTGGCAGAGGCATAAATAACATGAGATCTTTAGTTCCTCATCTAGGTCACAGAAAATCTAAAATGAGATGCAAAAGCCTACTTAGAAACAGGTAGCGTAAGGAAAAATGAGGTCACTTATGGAGTGTAAATAAAAAGTCATATTAATTCCTCCAGTATCCAATAGCCATCTATAATTGTTAAATTTATTATGACATATTTATGAAGCATTTTAAAATTTCTTTCGTGAAAGTAAAGCATTTTGATTAGTCAAAGAGTGAGGAGGTCTTGGAAATAATGATGGAATTTTTTTGCAAAGAAGTTTCTACAGTAGCAACATACTCTTTCCAGAGGCAAGTACTCTGGAATTCTTTTCAACTGGCTATATGTGGAATCCAGAACTGTGATAGCCGATTGTAAGCAAACCAGAAATAATAGAACTTAACTGGCAGGACAGTGGTGATCTTGAGTTCATTTTATGTTAATTTTGTTGTGTTTGTCTGTTTCTGGCTTTGTGTTTGTATTTTTTTAAATATAGAGGCAGAAGAAATGCATTTATTTAGCCATGATTCACTTTAACACTCCAAGTGTGGAGTTCACTTATAAACTCTATGAAACAAACTGATATATAGCTGTATGACATTAAATACTCTAGTCTTTATTTTGCTAATGTCCTGTAGGTCATGTCCAGTTAATAAACTGGACAGACAGTAATAACACAGCTTGTGTATCAAGTGAATTCCCAAATGAATCTTCCATGACTTGAGAAAAAATTACTGAAACCTTTAGCCGATGCATCTCAGTAAGTTAGCTGTAAATTAGCCCTCCAGAAAACAGGATCAATACTCACAAACTTTGAACTGTATTTTCCTCAAGAGCTCACCAATATTTTTCAGTACCATCCCATTTTACAGAATTATATCATCTCCCCTGCATATCAGAGATTCGCCATTTCTTTAATCAAAGCTATTACTCTGAGAAATGTTTTAGTAAGTAATCTCTCATTTTCCAGTGAAGTATTACTTTATAAAACTTCTACTATTCTTCTATAAATGTTGAGCAAGTTTCTACTTTATGCCCTGCAGACTACGCTGTTACTGAATTTCCAATCCCAAAAGAAGGTTTTTCCTCCTACTGAGGTAAAAGCATCCCTTTCATTTATTCAAGGGAATCACACAAATTTGCCCAACTTAGTTCCTTTTGCTAATTGCACAAGTATTACCTGTAAAGTTGCTTTTCATTAACCACTCCAAAAGAACTGTGTGAGTCTTTTCAGAACAACTCCCATTTCCTCAATCTCTATTACAGTTAAAGACTACAAAATGAATGCAGTATTTTAGATGGAATTCCAGTGATAAAGGGTCTCATCACCTTTCCCTAATGAAATTCCTTCCTATTCATAGTTACAAGGGTTTCTCTCAGGTCCTAAACTGCAAAAAATTTACTGCTAATGAGCTCTCCACTATTATTTCTAATAGAAGCCAGTCTTAATTATACTGCTTTCCAATGTTCCTTCTCGTTTGAGTTTTGAAGTAGCAGTCTTCAGATGTATTTGTGACTACTTTCCTTTGCCACTACTTTATGCAAGTCTACCTCTTTAGGCCCATTTTTAATAGATTTCTAACCTCACAGATGTAAGAATTGCCTGTGAACTTCATTAGCACATTACTTAGACTTCTAGCTAACCGCTGTGATGTCATATAGATAGGAAATATTTTATTGTTCTTTTCTGATTGATTTCTGGTCTGCCTTCTTCTCTGTTTGGTGTGTTTTTTCTTACTCTATGCTTGATTTGAAGTCTTTTTGTCTGCTTCAGATCAGATGTGAGTAGAGCTCACTGATGTGTTTACATATAGGAGGGGATGAAATATGTAATTATGTATTCTATTAAAAATTGAGCTAATGAGGTGATTGCATAAACTCATTTAGAAGCACTAAGTAACAAGTGGTAGTCGTACTTGTAACTAATACTAGGGCAAAGATTTAAGTATGCCATTGAAAAAATAAGTAGTTAATTCATAGGGATGGGAACTAATGTAAAAAAAGTAGTGGCCTGTGTCTAAATATCACTAATGGCAAAGTGATTAGCTTGGTGGTAGAACAAATCACTAATAAAATTTCATATAATTGTTAGGAAATACACACTATTTCCATTTAGTTTCCCGCTATTCCTTGTATCTTTCTAGGTAGAAGGCTAATATACAGTTGTAATTGCCAGCCTGTAGGCTAATTCTATTCCCTTCACTTCGTCTTATTCTCCCCCAGGTACTATTAATGTTATTTTTAAAAAGGCTTTACACTGGATTCCTTTTGCCTTATATGACTTTGACCATCTGATGGCTAGTTGTCAAGAGAAAGCAACTAACTTTCTGTAACTGTAATCTCCCCTTTGACCTTTTCAATTTGTAAATTTCCAGAACTTTTAGTTTATCCAGTTGGCATACTTTAAATTTACTCTCCACTCTTTTTCTAGCAGGCACTGACTTTTTTCTCTCAGTTTAAGATCATTTCTATGTGCTGTCTTTGTGGAAGAGAAATGAAGCCAACTCAGAGGCTTATTTTTTAGGCTAGCTGGGTCCTAAAAGAAGATGAGTTGAACCTGCTATAACATGCAAGCTGTAAATTCAGTATAGAACACATTCAGTAATGAGAATTATATATGGATAACTAGGAGGAACACAGAATGACAGTTAAGTAAGCAAATGCAAATGAATAATAAAAGAACACATAAATATAAGTAATTTGCATATATTGTAATTATCATACTTATTTATTTCTCTTTTCAATGAGGAGAAGTATAACATTAAAATTTCTTTTTACATATAGCAAAGACAAGGCAGATAAGTTAGATGGGAAACTGAAAAATGGGTGGTAAATGATCATATATAAAATTAGAGTCCCAGTAACTTGCTGTCAGGCTTCACTCAATAAGTGTTGCCACTCAGTAGCTAATTGCAAAGAATATATTTGAGCCAA
Organism: Oriolus oriolus; assembly: GCA_013400235.1. Classification (NCBI taxonomy): domain Eukaryota; kingdom Metazoa; phylum Chordata; class Aves; order Passeriformes; family Corvidae; genus Oriolus; species Oriolus oriolus. Next base: position 50,907 of record VXBT01013569.1, read on the forward strand.
GTACACACCACTAGAAGGTATATATTTTAGCATGGCTGCTATGGGTTTTTAAAGAAATAAAAGGGAATTGCAAAGCTGTTTAATTCTGAACTTCTGCCCAGAGAAAGGTTCAAAAATGCTTAGACCTCGTGGAAAGGTGTTTATCTGTGAATACTTTTTAGGACCCTCCAGTGTGGTTGATTTCTTGTTCTTTCAAGGTAAATTGTCTCCAAACTTAGTAGTTCTCAAACCATACGTTCTTGCGCCCTTTTCTCAAAGGAAGCTAATCTTGAAGACTCTCACTTTCACTTTCTTACTGCTATTCTTGCACTCACTCCTAGAACGTCTTTATGTTAGAAATGAGAGTAATAAACCCATTTCCCCTTGTTTTCATTGTTGCCCTTGCTCTTGTATCCCTCAGGATGGTATATATCAGCACTTCCAAACTACTGGTATGGAATGTCACAATTGCAAATGAAACAATTATTTTCTTCCAAGTTTCCTTGGAGTTGAAAAAATAAGGAGCAAGTTCTCTTATAACATTCTTTTACATCTTTGAAGATTGTTACCATACTCATCAGCCATCAGTCATATTTTTTTCAGATTTAGAAGTCTGGGTTCTTATAGCATGTTTGACTGCATTCCTCTGACTGCTCTAAAACTTGCCCACCCTTGGTAGTATTGAACTCCAGAGAAAACAGACTATTCTGGCTTATATCTCACCAACAGTGAGAAAAACAGAATCTAAAAATTCTCTTCTGTTTCTTTCTACGTACTAGTGACAGTGTTCTATCTAATACCAATACCACAGTTATTTTTCATCATTTATCATTGACTATGCTGACTACAACTTGCTTATGCAGTTACATTGTCTAACCTGTAATTCCACATTTTCTATTTGTGCATTTGATGTTTTTTTTCTGCCTATGGTAGAATTCAAACTACCAAATTTCAGTAAGATAGAGTATAAATTTACAGTGCACTAGCAGCTCCATGCCAGCTTCCCCTGTGGATACTTGTAGCCTGCACTAATGCTGGCTCTGTGCAAAATGTGAAGTAGAAGACATCACAGAGAGCTATACTTACTGCTTAGCAAAGTGTTGGCATGAAGAGTTAGTATGCAGCAGCAAGTGTGGTGTTAATTCATGCTTCAGTTTGCTGTACTGATCTGTTTGTGTAGACACGCCTCAAGTGTAGTACTCTGCACTTGTCTCCATTGCATTTCTTGTTATTGATTCCAGACCAATCCCCCCATTTATCAAGATAATTTTGGTATTCAATAATGCACTTCTCCCCCTTTTTTCCTTTCAAAGTCACATCAGCTCTTCATAGACTTTGTAGTCTTTAATGATATTGTAAATCACTTGCAAGATGGCACAGGTGGAGTCTTAACACTGTCAGAGTAACCAAGATGGCATTTTTACAGTTACAGTTTTTGGACTACATTCACACAAGTTTAAAGAAATTATTAACTGGGGACTAAACAGAAGACTCAACAAATTATTCACCAGAAGAGATACCTTTAATGTGTTGAGGGAATGAGCTACTTTTATAATTTATCTGCTTTTCAAAGGAAGAAAGGTCATAAACTTTAAGTAGATTCTTGTGTGTAAAGTCATGGCAGAAAAGTATTTCTCCTGAAACCAGTGACAATTAATAAGGGCTTAATTCCTTCTCATATTAATGAGTGAAATAATTCCTTGGAGAATGATGTTCATAGTTTCATTGGGATTTATGCTGACATTTTTTAATATATTAGAAGTACCTGTTACCTCTGGCCTGTTAGTATGTATGTATTACAAATAAAAACCTTGCCTAGATCAGAGGTTCCAGTTTGGGAAAATGACTTTTATATAACTCTAAGACAAACTCCCACATTTTAATGGACATCACATGTCTAAGATATGTTAATGCTATCTTCTTGTCAAAACAAGGACTTTAGCTCTCTAAATACTATTTCAGTTTTCTCATCATTAAATTTTCATAATTTAGTTTTAATCTGAATTTGCTCCTTCTTTATAAAAATTTAAGTACAAATATTTGTAAAACAAAACTCTCCTACGTCTACTCTTTACACTGTTTTACTATTAGCTGTCAGCTCTGTTAACCTCTGATTCTAATGTGGCTATCAGAACATGTAGAGTGTGAAAACAAAGGTCCAGGTGTCTTTGATTACTTGCAGGCAGAGACTTTGCCAGTGCTCTGATCAAAATGGATGTGAGGAGGAAGCTGTATTAACACATTCTTCTATGCTAATAGACCTCTGTGATGGGTTTAAATGTGAGAACATTTAAATGATAACAGATAAATCTGCACAGCTTTCAGGTAAGTTCATAGGATAAGTGAAGTCAGCTCACACCTGGCTGTAAAAAAGTACATGAACAAATTTATGGATCCTGGACTGGAACTGAGGAAGTGATTTCATTTAACACCAGTCTAGCTCCTGCAGTTTGGTGGTAAAAGAGCTTTTTTGCTTCTTCTTCTCCTGGGCTGTTGTCTCCAAACACTCAGACATGTTGTCTTCTTTGAATCAGATCTCATGACAGTTGCAGTATACATTGAATCAGTCTTCAGTCCTGTATTTCCTTCAAAGCAGTGAAAAAAGGTTTCCCTCTTAAAACATACAGGTTTCATCCTCACCATTTCTCTGAGAACCATCTAGTTACATCACTTGCCTAGAAAGTGGAAGACATGTATTCTGTTTCGATATTCAGTGTTCCCTACTGTGCCAAATTATCCACTCTACCTGCATTCTCTAAGGCTGTGATTTCTCTCCTTTTCTGTTCTATGCACTCTGAAAAAGTCTACCATTCTGAACACCTCCAAGATTTCAAGAAGAGAAAACTGTAAGGCTTAAGCATATGTCAGGTATTCATTTTTCAGCACTTAAGGAGAATAGAAGCTTTTAAGTATCCTGGAGTTTTGTTGTTTGAAATTTTAAGAAGTGTAGGCTTTACCTCCTCTCCTGATAGACAGCAACTTAACAAGGGTAATTTTGGCCTAAGTTTTTTGGGGAAGAAGATCTAGCCATTCAAGGGGACTGTTTAGTCAGTCAGCTAGGAAAGAAGAGCATTAAATTTTGGGTTCAGTATCATAAGGACAAGCTTGATGGGTTTCAAGGTGCGTTTGTCCTTCTGTGAATCTAACCTTTACAGTTTAATTGAAAAACAAATGAAAGACCATTTACATTGCAGTGGAGGAAAGTGTCTCTCTCTATCGTTCACTGATTAATCAATATACTCAGAATTTATCTGCGGTGTTGTTCAGTATTGGGACTAAAATACCATTTATTCTCAATTGCCTAACAGCCTGATAGGCATAAATTAACTTGTTTCCTGCAGAAATTCTGTCAGAAGAGGGTCTTTCCACTCTTCACTTAGTTATATTTCTGGTGTTATTAGTCCTATGTAACATCAGCCTAAATAGGAGACAGTGTGGAACCTCTGCTTTCCAAGGACTATGCTTCTGTGAGGAGGCTACAACTGTGGAGCAGCTTTTCCATGTGGAACTGCATCAGCTCATGCATCCATATGGTCTCTCCTCACTAATGCTGCTTCCTGCTGTTCAAAGCAAGATGATAGATCTGCCTCCTTTTCCTACCCAAAGATATTTCTGCATGACCTGTGTGAAGGTCCTCACACTTCCCTCTGTCCCCTTTACCACTACTCTAGACAATTATGTAAGGGTTTTTTATTGCACATATTCCACTTGAAGAAAAGCTATTCTGCTGAGATGTGACAATATTTTTTTTCATCTACAATTACAGGTCATTGTTTTGAAGTTTCTGAAAAGAGCTATTGAAGAGCATCATTATTGCCAATTTCTCCTTTGTAAGTTTGAACTATCAAATGCCCTTAGTGTATTGAAAAAATCATGTACGGATGATCTGAGTAATGAAGAATAGTTTCAAAGGTCTATGGACTGAAAATAAATTGCTGGTTTCTAAGAGATTTGGCTGTAAACTCTGTCTGCCAATCATCTGAAGTAACCTATCTGGACATCATCTGCAAAGGGGTATAGTGTGTTCGATTTGTAAGAGCAGATATGTTCTTTTGTGTGTATTTCCAACTACAGAAGGAGATATCATGCTCCAGCATTTCACTGTTCACAAGTTGCATTACACCATTTTCACAGAGGGCACAGTTACAAGGTCAACTTTACACTATGAGGGAACCAAGTCATCTGAGTATTCATATTAGGTCAAGTTTTGGTCTGTAATTTCTGACATTCCCTGCTTATATGAAAAAACTACATTATTTGAAGTACTTAGTTTTGGAACAGTCTCAAATGCATATCAGAGTGTTCATGTGATAGCCAACCTCAAGCCCACTTGTGATAAGACTCACTTTGGAGCCTCTGGATTTTCTGCCACGATTTTAATGAATACTACTACAACCAAAGGCATCACAGCCCACGTATACAGCTGTAATTGTCTCATAGACTAACATAACTGAGTCTTCTCAAAGAGACAAGATAGCTGAATAAATCTTTCCCTATTTTTGATAGACAAGATCTAGTCAATGGATGTTTTAGTGGTGGCTTTTCTTCCTCATCTTCAAAACTAAACAACTCTTCATCCCATTCCCAGGAAACACAGAGTGTGATCTCTATAATGCAAAAGGAACAGTCCTACAAACAGTTGTGTCCCTTCAAAGGATTGCAAACAGAGGAATGGAACCATTGTTATTTGACGTTTGTCATATGTTATTTATTTATTGATTGCTATTTATTACTTACTATTTATATAATGGGATATATGATCTCAGCCACTGTGCAGCCAGAAACAGATAGTCCCTGTCCCAAAAACTAGTTAAACAGAGATGGGAGTTTCAAGGTGTGCATTATGGAGGATAAAAAGGAAGGTTAGGGACAAAGACAAGGAAAAGGAGATACTGCCTAGTGCCTCAAAACTATCTCAGTGCTACTGTATCCTATTAATGGGATAAAATGTGTATCTCCTAATTATTCTCTGAACTGGTCTCATCAAACACCTGATAACCTTGTAGGCTTGTAAAATGAAAGCCTCAAGGATGAGCATAGTGGTATACGGCAAAGCAACACTCAAGAGAAGAGGAATAGAATAATTATGGAAAAGAAATCTAGCATGAGAGCAACACAGAAAAATAGAAAATAAAACCTACCATGCTATTCGAGTAGTTACAAGGAGGATTATATACTGTGCTCCATTATACAGTATAGATAGTCTCTTGGTTTTAAGTATTTTTGTTTTCCACATCTAGCTTCTGTATGTCTTCACCTGAGACGTCCTCCTGCCCCAAAAGGAAGACAAATATAGGCATATCACTTTTTTTTTCTTTTCGTGTAACTTAATTACTAATGCCCTGATCTCATCCAGACTGGAAGTTGAACTTTGTTTTTTTTGCAGTAAGGGATCTGCAGAATATTGCCTGTGTTCGAGATTCAGCCAGATTTTCTCTAATATAGTATGTGTCAGTGTTTTGAAATCCTTTTCTGAGATGCTTAGCCATACCTTTGCACCTGGCTAACCATATGCTGAGCTTCATCCAAAGCAGTGTGGCCAGCAGGGCAAGGGAGAGGATTCTGCCCTTGTGCCCTGCTCTGCTGAGACTCCACCTGCAGTGCTGCATTCAGCTCTGGGGTCCCCAGCACAGGAAGGACATGGACCTGTTGGAGACAGTCCAGAGGAGGACTGCCAAGATGATTAGAGGGATGGAGCACCTCTTCTAAGAGGAAAGGAAGAGAAAATTGGGATTGTTCAGCCTGGAAATAGAAGGTTTCATGGTGACCTAACTGCGGTCTTCCAGCATCTGAAGGGAGCCTACAAGAAGGATGGAAAGAGACTATTTACAAGAGCATGGAGGGACAGGACAAGGAGGAATGGCTTCAAAGCAAAAGAATACGTTTAGATTAGATATTAGGAAGAAATTCTTTACTGTGAAGGTGGTGAGGGCACTGGAACAGTTTGGCCAGAGTTGTCGATGCCCCATCCTTGGAAGTGTTCTAAGTCAGGTTAGATGAGGCTCCCAGCAAACTGGTCTAGTGAAAGGTTGTCCCTGCTCATTTCAGGGGGCTTGAAACTAGATGTTCTTTAAGGTCACTTCCAACCCAAACCATTCTATGGTTCTATGATGATTCTATGATTCTATGATAGGAACCTCACTTCACCACAACAGCACTATGGGGTGTGTCTTGAAATTTTCTACTCTTGTAGTCAGGGGAGGTTTAGGTTGAATATCAGGAAAAGTTTTTTCACCCAGGGGGTAGCTGAACAGGCTCCCCAGAGAAGCTGTCACAGCACCAAGTCTGTCTAAGTTCAAGAAGAATTTGGACAATGCTCTCAGGCACATGGTGGGATTCTTGTGGTTTCCTGCACAGAGCCAGGAGTTGATCCTGAGAGATCTCTTCCATCTCAGCATATTCTATGATTCTATGATGTTATGATTCTATGATTCTATTCTAGCCCAAGCCATTTTATGATTTTATGATTCTAACATGGGGCTTCTTAACACCAAAGGTTCCTAAGGGCCACCTGAGAGTCAGAGATTTGCTCTGTTCAACACGACAGCACAGTACCTCAGGAATTTTCTAAATGGTCAGAGGCTGCCACTTGTACATTAACCTTCCCAATGCTCTAACCTGGTCAGCCTGCCTTATACCCATAAATCCATCTGAGAATCAAGAATTGTTAGCAGGGACGCAGTCACATACAGACCTGTCTAAATGGCTCTAGAGTCTCAGGTAGTTTTGGTAATGATTTATGCCCTTGAAGAAAAAAATTTCACAACATTATATTCTGAAGCACCTTCTATCAAATTCCAGCAGTGTCATTACCCAGGTGAGATATTAAATGGTTTCATTGTACTAAATTCCACAGAATTGCATTTAGCCTACAGGTAGTAAAAATGCTCTACTACATGAAAGGAGGTATGGATTTTTATTTTTTAAAATTCAGATCAGATATCTGCTACCAAACCTGCTCTCTTTATTGAGAGGCAGAAACTGCATGAATTGATAAGCAACTTCTGAACCTTAGAACTGCTGGATATTGTGGTTCACTGACTCCTTGAGTTAGTCTGCAGTAGTTTGGAATATATCATGTAGAAAACACAGTAAACTTCTCAATTATGAGTTTGCTAGTTTCTTTTTTCTTTTTTTTTCATCCCCAGACCCATATAATTTTCTTTTCTGAATTCATTCTACTTACACTAAACGTGCTGTCTATTATCTATTGCAGTCCTTCTGATTATCTGAATTTTTAGTACATTTCGTGGCAGAAACCGTTACAAAGCCTGAGAATATTTCCATCATTTATGTATTTCCAGACAACTTCAAGTGATGTTTTTCTAATGCAAGTTTTCTCTTTCATAGCCCTAAAGAATGTTTGCTATGCTTTTGACAGCATCCTAATTTTATTTTTCGTATAAGAGCTGCTGTGACGGAGCACACTGTCAGTGTTGTAAAAATATTCAGTACAACCCACATTTGGGTATGTATTTTTCATATATACAGTCTAAATATTCCATTTCCATTGAAAATCATCTTTAGAAAACATATTTCAGTTCATTTCACACTGTGTTAATTGTGTAACACACTGTAACCATTACCTTTTACCAGCCACAGTTGCTCATCTAATGGGAAATGATGACTTTAACAAGGAATTATTAGATCTGTTTGATCTGAGAATGCACATGTGGACAATGGGAGCTGCTGGCTGGAACATGCACCATTTTCTCCCCCTATGAGTACATAATTGAATTACAAGTCTCATTTTATGAAGGAAAAAAAACTGTCAGTAAGCCTTATGCTTTGTAGCTAGCCCTGCCGACTCATAATTTGTATTTAACATTGCTAAATATATTGGGAACATTCAATGCTATCTCAAAGCTAGTTTAAAATACATCAGATGGAACAGGAGAGTAGGTAGGCAGAACTCTTTTTGTTGTGGGTTAGAAAATTTTTGTACTGTTTTTTCATTAAATACTGCTACAACTTTAAAATTAGTTTTACTGCAATTAGGAGAAACGCAAGTATTAAAAAGTAATGTGCAACACTCTGTGTCGTGAGAAAATGTTTTTTTCAACAGTGCTGCTTTAAATGAGATTTCTTCTGTCTTTGCTTGGCAAAGTGAGAGACTTATATTCATGAAACAGATGTTTCATGGGAACATAAACCCTGAATGTACCATATTTAACTTCACCATTGCCTTCTACTCCTTACTGGTGGAATAGTAATTATTTTTGTTCTAGAAATTCAGAAAGAGATGTGAAATGCCAGTATAAAATGACTTGAGAACCTGAAGTCCAGTTTTCATAATTCACTGAGGGATGTTGGAGTTTTGGGATATCCACACTGCGCTGCCGTGTGCAGAAAAGTTAGCTCTTTCCTAACTGAATTTTCTCCCAGTCACCAACCATACCAGTCTCTGCATGGCTCTTAGTCCAAGCAAACGTCCTATTTTGAGAAAGTAAATACACATACTGGAGTGGACCTGAACTGATGTGACTACCTCAGGACCTAAGAAAGTACCTGCGAAACATCCCATCACAAGTTACAGCTGTAGCTCTAAGTCTCCTTGACAGTCATTTGCTAGGTCTTTCAAAATAATTCAGGCTCCCAAAACAACAGATTGGTGCTTAGATTCATAGTATTGGCACGGCTGCTGTTTTCACAGCTATAACTGCAGCCCAACCTCCCAGGTGTCCAATTCAGTTACGTGTATAGTCTCTTGCAACTGGCAGCTTCACAGCATCCAAAGCACTGCTGCAACTTTCCCTACTGATTAGCTGCTCAGAGCACTAGCTCCAGCCTTGAGGCCTTGAAGATGGACTATTACAGAAGCTGGGAACATCTAGTTTGTGAATGATATATAATTCACATAAAGTGCCTCACGCTTTCTATCCTGTAAGCCTTGCAGCAGAAGGGCCAGATTAAAGTCCTTAACAGCTGGAACATCTGCATAAACAGTCAAGTGACACCAGCTGTGTCTGAAAGAGGTACTGTAAATGGGAAGAGAGACTGAGAAGCCTAATTTCATGTGAGATGCACAGTGGGACAAGTTATCAGTCTTGGTGCTATCAAACCCAGCTCCTTAATCCTTCCACTTTCTTCTTTCACTCTCCACTGTGGTGGATCCTGGATGCCTACACAGCAACTCATTCAAATCTGGTTAGGATCATTGGGAGTTTGATCAGCTAAAAGACCCCTAAATGCTTCTAAAAATGGGGCCCAAAGATTTTCATAAAAAACCGCTGACGGAGATACACATGCCCCCAGCTGGCCCTGTGGATGTCTTTTCAGATAAATGTGAGGCTCCCTGTGGCCTGCAGTGCATACTAGATTTTCAGGTTGGTCCAGCTCCTAGAAGTGGTGCTCAGTGAATGCAGACCTTGCAGCATCATGAAGTTGTAAGAGGTAAAGTTGCACCTTTGTGGTGGGATCCAGCTGAATTTGGGCTTTGCAGGCCCACATAAAGATGGTAGTGCTGAACTGCGAGCTCAGCTCCTTTTGTCACCTGTTTTTTCATTCCTCCCACTCCCCTGGTTTCACAAACCCATATTTGCCACAACTGGTCTTGAAAGTCTTTGTATACTTGCAGTGGTTAAAAAAAACCAGCTGGGAATTAAACTCCAAATACTCTGATCCCCTTCCCCCAGTCCCCTTCTGGTGAGAGAGACTATGGGTTGAGATAACAATTTACTGAAAACAAATAGCACTGGAATAAGAAACACACAGTAACAGCAAATATATTAATAACAAAAGCAGACAAAAGAAAAGGTGCTTTACACAAAAAAAGGAGTTCACCATCTCAATTCAGTTCTGCGTGGCTGCCAAGACAAAGACAAGTTGGTGGAGGCTCTCCACAGCCGGTGTTCCCCATCCCCATGCCCAATACAGTGAAAAATAACAGACCCTCAAAAGCTGGATCATCTGCACAGCACTGCAGTGCCCACCTCTGGACTGCTCCACTCTGCTGATTTAATTCCATGTGGTGCTGCTGTTCAGACCTGTCTGCTTGGCTCTGCTGAACTAGGCTGGGTCTCAGCTCAGGCTCATCTCACTGCCACTCCAGGGCCGAGGCTTGGCTGAGTTTGTTGCTTTTCGGAGATGTGCCATGGCTCAGATGTGTTCGCTGCTTGGAGCTGTATTCTCTGAGGGATGGGAAGGGCAGCAGTGGGAGAGGTACAGGGTCCTCAGTGCTGGTCCTGCCAGCTGCTCCAAGGAAGAAGTAGAACAAAGCAGCACACTTCTGTCCTGAGGTTGTTTTTCAATTCCCCCAAAGCCCAGCTGTGCAGTGGGTGGTATAGAACAGCAATTCAGCCATGCCCTCGCAGATCTAGGCTCTGCTCCTGTGGGAGCAAACCAAAGACAATATTTCTGGTACTTTCCAAAAGGAATGTGAGATACAAGAGCCACAGAATCAGAATCACCAAATCATTGAAGTTGAGAAGGATCTCTGCAAGTCATCTTGTCCAACCCTTTTCAAGCAGGGTCACCTTGAACAGGTTCTCTAGGACCAGGCCCAGATGGCTTTTAAATATCTCCAAAGATGTAGAGTGTGCCACCTGTGCCAGTGCTTCATCACACTCACAGTTCAGATGAAACCTTCAATGTCCGCTGACTCCTGTTGTGTCACAGATCACCACTGAAAATAGCTGGGCTTCGTCTTCTCTACTGCCTCCATTCAGGTATTCATGCACTTGGATGGGGTTACCCCTGAGTCTTCTTCAGGCTCAGTACAGCTCTATTCATATGAAGGATGCTTCAGCCCCTAAATCTTCTCTGTGGCCCTTCAGTGAATGGTCTCCAGCATGTCTTCTTGTACTCGGAAAACCAGAACTGGACCCAGTGCTCCAGGTATGTCCTCACCAGTGCTGAGCAGAGGGGAAGAATCATATTTCTTGACCTGCTTGAGGCGATACTCCTCCTAATGAAGCTCAGGACACTTTGCCTTCTTTGCTTTAAGGTCAGTCACATTCTTACAAAAATATAATGCAAGCAACACAAAATGCTATATTTTTTACTTCTTGCCTAATCTTCCAAACCCAAACAATTAAATATAGTTGTTCATGCATTTATTTCAAATGAGCTCAACTAGGGCTTGTGCAGTGAAGAACAAGCAGAAATCAAAAGCTGTATTGAACCAGAGACAGTACTATACTCTGGTGCACCTTTATATGTCAATCCAGTTCCATTAACTTAAGTGGGATCAGTCTTGTATGGATAAGGCCTCCAGAGTACTTGAAATGACTCCATCCTCTCTCAGGCCTCTTTACCTAGACCTATGAGCAAATAATGACTAACAAAGTATTTTGAAAGTTGCTAAATTATTATTTGAATTCTATTCACAGCAATATGTTAGTTTGCAAAAGTATTTGACTAATTTCAGCAGACCTAAAATCCGTTCAATAGCAAACACTTTGGACTTTCAGTGCCTCAGGTATGTATGCAAAATGAAAGCTTGATAGAAATAGAATCTATGTATCTCAACAGTTTGTTTACAAAAGTCTCAAGTTAGATATCTAAAATGATACATTCTGATATCAGTTCTGATTTTCAGTCAGACAAGATCTCACACCCACCTCATAATCAGTGTTCTGATATTAACAATTAATGAAATCCTGTATGAAAAGGAAATACCTGACGTTTCCATATTCACTGAAGGCAGCAGTTAGTGGAGTCAAGCTACCTCACTGTTCTCTTTCAAGGATACTATGCTGTCTTTTGAATGCAAAGATGATCTAAAGTCATTATGAATACAGTAAGAGGTTGTATTTTTCTCTGAAACTGGTATTAATTTGATACTTCCCTCACACTCTGCACTGGCTTTGAGATTCACTGCCTCTTAGAATATGCCATCAGAAATGTCACTGCATTTCTGGGCAGCTTTTTTTTTATCTTTGATTTCTCTTCATTACACTCTTATTTATTTATGTGATGGAACACTGTTAAATTGGACTTTGCTTATATTCCATATCATATTGGTTTGAATTACTATGCTCAAACCTCCCAGTAAGCAAAAGCAAAACTGGAGAGATTACATCCTTGATAAGATTACAATCCCCTCTTGTAAGTAATATTAAAATTGGCTCCCTGAATATAATCAAGAATTTGTCTTGCTATCTTTCATTGATCTACCTAGAAAGACAGTATAGATGGCAGATGAAATTGCAGTACATTACAAATCACAGAAATAATATAAAATCAGAGAGTAAAGCAAAATAGCAATTTGTGCCTATCTTGGCATTTAAAAGTTATAACTTGTCTTTAACTGACGGGAGAGGTCAGCTCCTGTTTATGGGAACAGTAAGTAAAATAAGACATCCACGGCAAGACAAAATTATGCATTCAATATCAAGATGTTGAAGAATGTTTTCCTTTTTTGTGGGTGCTGTTCGACTTAATAAACCCATGAAGAAAATCTGCAACATAAGTAACATTTCTTAAAATATGCTCTTAGGCATTACCAGTCACAGTGGATTCAAGATACTTAAATTTCATTGCTGCCTTTATTTGAGATAAATTGAGTAATTTTAGCTTCCTGCTGCATTTTCTGCAGGGCAGTAGGCTGGAATCCCAGATTCCAGCTATTTTAATGTTTGCAGTCTGGATCAATTGTTTATAGGTAGGTGTTTGGAAATTCCCTCAGGGTCCCTTCTTTTATAAGGTGTGTGCACAGTCCTCTAGTCTTTGCAGTTATCACCTCTCTGGAAGTGGTTCAAGAGACACAGTCTGTTGTTGATCCCACTGTGTGCTACTGCCCTTGCTCAGATTTGTCCAACTCTTGGCTTTCTCAGATCATCATTTCTTATAGGATATCTGGTCCCTGGAGCATACCAGCTCTTTGGAGGCTGTCACATGCTATGTCTCAACATGTGCTTTTAATCTCTTCAGCCTGCTCTCTTCCAACTATTACTTCTGGATCTGTAACCGTAGATACCTAGAGAAATTATTTGCACACACTCACAGTGAAGGGGTGATTGCTTTTTGTTCACTAAAAAGTGGTGACCTGGATAAGTGCATATGAGGAAGATGCTGAAGAGGTTTTCCTCTGCAGCTTGAAAAGAAATGATAACCAGGCTTGTGACATAGCTTTCAACAGTGCTGACACTTTCTGCAAATGCTGTTTATGCTAATTCTCTCCAGTGAAGTCAAGATTGAAATTTTAGCTTCATGTGTACGTTGATATTCCTGTGACTATATTGTGGGTTATACATAGCTACTTCAATTACTTTATGTCTTCATAATATGCTGTGTGTTGCTGTATGTGTAGGTATATAAGAGCATACAGAAATACATGTAGGTACAGGGTGAAATTTTTTTGATTAGTAGTATATTTAAAATCGATGCATGCCCTGTCTTATGGCAAGTAAGTCATAATGCTTAAATACTTGGTACTGTATGCTTAATATCGTTATTTGTGATATGTGCTACTTGAGCACTTAAACTCCCCCAGCCTGGTTCCCTACTGTATTAAGTATTGTGCGAAACACTAAATTAGCTGAATTCTTCTGCTTATATACTGGCAGTAATAGTTCTCCATGGATAAAAAGAAGACTGTGTTCAGTGTATCTACATACAATTCTAAGTGCAACACAACCACACAAATAACCCATTATCATATTCCACAATTCTTTTAGATATAGGATTAAAGGATCATTGGAAAATTCAGAATGGAAGGAGTCTTCTCTTCATGGTTAACTGTGAGTTCAGCACAAGATACTCACGGCTTTATCCAGCCTTCAAAATCTCCAAGGAAGGAGACTACCTAAACTCTCTGCCCAAACTGGTTCATTGCTTAGCTCTTTCCATGGTAAAATTTTCTTTTCCTTACATTTATTCTGAACCTCTATTATTTCAGCTTATGTCCATGTCATCCTCCCACCATGCACCTCTGTGAGGAACCATTCTTGATGCTCTCCTTGTAGGTTCTGGCATTCATGTTCCCCATGAAATTATCTCTTCTCCAGACTGAGCAGTTCCTTCTGTGACAGTAAGCTAAATTTTTATGAATAGCCATGACAATCTTGTACAAATCCCCACAGACAATATATTTTTTATATTAACTACCCAAAAAAATCAGTTTTTGTTGAGCCTGTATTGTCTGATTCCTGTGTGGTTCATACTCCCATTGAATGCAATATGCTGGAAGGTCAAATACTGCTAAAATAAATATTTGTCTTAATTTTATTTTGAATTAAAAGGAGAATTGAGGGAGAAATTTAGAATGGTGAGAATAGAGAGCTGCTGTTTTATTGTTTCTCATGCTTATGAAAACCATGAAATTAGAGAGAGTATCATGACTGACAGCAATGATTACCATCCAGAAACAACAAAAAGGATCTGTATAGGAAAGAGTTGTAATCCATACCTGAATGGCTGACAGGCATTACAGGTCTGTAAATTCCTACTGTCTCCATGATGGAAAAAAACCTTAGATACAACAGACAACATTTACCACAGTTTGTTTATGAGACTCCTCTAGGAGAATTTTGAGGCAAATTTCAGAATACTTAAGCTGGTCAAATTAGTTTCCAAATATTTTTAGATTCTAATTTAAAATTATTATTCAACAAGTGGGGTTATTTTTTTCTGATTCAATAACAGACAAGCTAACATTGATTATTCAAATCAATTAATAGTTCTTTCAAACATTATTTGAAAGAAATTACTTGATTTAAAAAAAAAAAAATCACTGTGCAAAATACCCAGAGAAGAGGTCAGGATCAAATCTAAAATGGGTCACAATGAATGCAGTGAACAACAAGGCAGAGAGAAGAAAAAATTGAAAGGATAGGGGTAAACACATGTAATAGAGTCATGACTTGCGACACTGACACGCACAGGGCTTGGTAGTTACAAATCATGTGGAAGTTTTGCCTTGTTTTATGTGCCTGACTAGAAGCTTCATTTCATGTCAGTATGTAAACAAAGTAGTGCAGGTAAAAGTGATACATGTTGATCCAGAGGCTCTGGAATGCAGTTGTGAGAAAGGTATTTCCTGACATGCACTGTGCAGCTACAGTTTTTTTCCATAACAGTTGTGACTAAGTGAAGCCTTGCAAAGGTTCTGAGTGTTAACATCCAATATAAGTTAGAGAATTTATGTAGTGCTGTGAAAGTATTTGCATTTTTCTCTCTTTCCATCTGCATTATTTTAGTCATCTGTTAAATTGGGCAAATTTATTTTCAACATTGTCAGTATCACACTATCAAACCACAGCTCAATGCAGTTCTTGTTTTTGTCTCTATTCTTGTATTTAAAATTTGCTAGGACTTATTCTTTATTGTCTATACAATTTATGAGACTTTTCCACTCAAGATGCATTAAATTAGTTTTGTATCTTTGGTCTGTCAATACATTTAAAAAATAATATTCCACTTTTGCTTTTATATCTCAATGAACTTTTTGTAGAATGACCAGTCATGGTCAAAGAAACTTCCAAAGTAAGCGATAATATTTTTGGTTTTCACATCAATGTCACCCTTTGTCAGAAAGCTGAAAATGTACATTTGATCAGCAAAGATGAATAGTCCTACATGGATAAAGTAAATGTTGGAAAAAAAGTCCAAATAAGCCCTTCCTGGAACGGGTCGTTACAACAGGAAGAGGAAACACAAACTGAGCTGTACAGGTTCTCTACCAGTGCTAGCCTGTTGAGTGTGCAGTGTGGATGGATCACAGAAGAAAAAAAGGACAGGGATGATGCTTCACTGCTCCTATAAGGCATTTGAATGGTGTCTATGCAAGAGAAACAGAGGATAACTGCAAAATTTACGACTGATTTCTAGTTTGACTTGAATACATGGCTGTACCTAAAGATGCAACGGTGCTCCAGATGGAGCTTTAACTGTGTCTTCCCTGAAAAGATCAGACAGGCATTGGGTCATCTTTCTTAGTCTTTGGGGTATATTTGGATGGATAAAGAGGCTCTTCTGTTTAATTGTGTTAGTTCACTTGATTTTAGTTAATGGCATTGCAGAGCTGGGCTAACATATCTGAAGTCATGTTAATTGACCATGTTGTCATGTCCCTATCCCTGATGTTTTCTCCTGAGGCTAACTGAGCCTGAAATGCAGTAGCCTATTTTGTCAAGGGCTTTTTAATTGGGTTAAAGTCTCCTGAGCAAGCAGCACTGAGAGTTTCGCTTATAGCCTGAATTGAGTGCATAAATGAGTGTAAAACTTTTGCAAACCTTTTCATACTGGATGAATTTCCCTTTAAAAATCCCCCTCTCAGCTAAAGAATTAAACATAAAAATGGGTCTTCTGATGATTAGTTTCATTTTAGAATAGCTGGTAAGATGCAAATTGGTTTCAAAAATTAGGCTTCTGAGGGGAAACTTTGATTAAATCCCTAGAAACAATAAATCAGCTATAAAAAGAAGCAAAATAAAACATTTTTTTTCTCCTTATGACTGCCTTCTTGTATGGAAAGTTGCATAGATATAATATTGGCATAAGACAGAGAAATAGTGTTTACAAACTTGCAGCACTACTTTATGAATACATATTGAAATAAACCAGTTGTTTGTTGCACTCTGAAAATGATAACATAAAGAAAAACTATTCCTTTAATTTCAAGCAGCATTATCTTTAGCAAGACTTGTTCAGTCATTTTGTTCTTATTTTTAAACAGCCAAAGCATGTGGTAAATGATTGATAATAAAGATAATGGAAAGACACTGTAAAGTGATCTCTTTATTTTCTGTGATAGAGCAGCTTAGAAGGAATGCACTTTTGGTAAGCATCTAATAGTTAGCAGCCATTTTCAGTTATATCTAAATTAAATCATACATCTTCATTAATTTCCATGTTAGCCATTCAAAATTAAACCTGCATTTTTCTTCAAGAACACTGAAGTCTGAAATCACCTGTGAATTATTGTACTGCCATTCACATAAATTTTTTTAAAATTAGAATATCCTTCTACTCTGATGACAAAGAATACAACTAGGGATAAGGTAACTTATAAAAGGTGTAAGAAATGCAAATTGCTTTTTGGTGCCTTAAATGACCTTTTATTTCCTGTGTTTATTAGAATGTTAAATGTTCTTTTCCTGCATTGGAAATATACAGAATTTTGTGTGAAATGAAGAAAATAGTTTATTTCATATATCAAGCTTGGAGGTTTTATCTGTGCTGTAACAAGATGAGCACAACGTGATGTAGGTCATAAAAAAAACCTCAGGTAGTCTTTTAGCACAAATTTTACATTTTTATTTGTGCAATAATTGATATGGTCTGGGAAAAGTACTGGTAAATCCATAGTAATCTTTTCTAGATGAGGGATGATTTAAGACATATAAAGCACACTAAACTTTATATCAAATGATGCTATAGTGGTTTGAGACTGGCCAAATGCCAGGCACCCATGAAAGCCTCTCGCTCACTCCCCTCCGCAACTAGACAGAGGGGAGAAAATATGATGAAGAGTTCCTTGTTTTGATTTCTTAAATCTGTTATCACAGGGGCTTTACCACCATCTCTAATTGTCCTGGGTTTGGCCAGTGGCATAACCATCCTCAGAGCCATCAGGGATTGGCTCTGCTGGACATGGTGGAAGCTTCCAGCACCTTCTCACAGAAGGCATCTCTGTGGCCCCCCCCAGCTACCAAAAACCAGGCCGTGTCAAACCAACACAGATGCAATCAAGGTAAATCTAAATGGTTATATTTAAGTAGGTATATATTTTCATGCTTCTTGGTATTTCAGTAAATAATTTTTTTTTTTCAATCTTGCCTATATTTACCTAAAGTGCTATTGTTCTAGTTAAATAGATTTGTGTCTAAGTAATGTGAAATTTCCTGGGAAAAAAAATCTATGATCTCCGTGCCAAACTTCTTTTTATTACTTATTGCTAGGTCTGTCAAATCAACTGAAAATAGTAAGGGTACCATAAAGAGTGATCTCACCAAAACTAATGGACTCAGTGAAATTCATTTACATAAGTGGAATGGAAGGAAAATTTTCTTTGACTAAAAAATGGGGAACAAAAATCTAGAGTGGACTGGAAACAAGGACAGAGCAGAGATGGAAGAATGAGATCATTAGGTCAAGTCCTTCAATCAGCTAGTCTATTTTTCAGATCCAGGCTAACTCACTGACAAACGCACATTATTACTCTTCAATCACACCTCAAGCCTGCAAGCCTCTTGATGCCTAGAAACTTTGAATTGTTTTGCATGATTTATGCAGTCACATTTCAACTTAAGAACTTTAGTCTGCTCAGCAGCCATTATCTTACAGAAGAAGTAGATGGTAGGGTTAAAGGCGGACCAATGTCATCCTATTTTTCACATAGATTTTTATTTTAATTTCTGAAGTCTAATCTCTTTGTAAAAGAGGTAATATTAAAAATGTTATATGAAAAAAATTATGTAGACAGAGCCAAATCTGCATAACCAAATTGAATTAATTAGAAAAAAGTCTTTATACCCAACACTAGGATTTAATGTGACTTTGAGGATATGTAATCTCTAATAGATAATGGTTTTGAAAATAGGAGGATTATTTTCTAGTTTGAATGCGTAAAAATGTTATAAATAACTCCTGCAAAACCCACAAAATGCTAGTCGTCTAAATGGCGATATATCTGCACATTCATGGGGTAGAATGAGACAAACAGGTCCATCTGCAGATCTATTGTCTACTCCCATTAGTTATCTCATTTGGAAAACTGAACCTGAATCATTTTTGTCTGGCAGCTCTTATGCAAAAGATCACAGCAATAATGTGAGATGTTGAAATGCTAAAAAGTCATCCTCTCGGGAGGGTTTTGCCAATTAGGAAAGGACTGAGAAACCTTTGTTACAAGAGGCAACTCAGTATGGTTCAGGATCAGAAATGGGAAAGAAAGGTGGGAGGAGGAACAAGAAAGAAAAGAAACAAAAACATGTAAGAGAAATTTGAGACAAAAAAATATAAAAAGGTTTCAGCACTGGTCTAGCTGGTTGTATGAACTGAAATGTGGAAGCTGGTCTTGATCTTGATCACTGGGTGGCTGCACTTTGTGCAGCTGTGTGGGGTGGGGGTTGGGCTGATGGAAATGAAAAGCCGTGAGTGAAGGCATCGAAGAGAAGCCCTTAATAGGAGTCTGGCGTTGAGTCCCTATTGAATGCCCTTCTGTACACTAGTGCTGGTACCCTTGTATCCAAATGCTTCAAAGTCTTGTGTGGATTATCTGTCAAATATTGTGACACAGGGAAATATTATTAACCCTTGAAGGAAGACCAACACAGAAGAAAAAAGAGATGATTGGTATGTCTAAAGACATGAACAGAGTTAGTGACAGAGGGAGAAATTGACTCCAATGTCTCCTGCTTCACATGGATCATTCCCTTTTTCTGAACTTTCTGTCTTGTATCTTGTGACAGTGATGTACATCTTTCAGAAATCTGCCTTTATCTCTTCTTTAAAGTGGAAGATGATAACCTGGTTCAGACAACAAAATAATTGCTATTGAATTTCATATAGATTTTTAATAAACACTTTTTATTGTGTGGAGACATTTCAGTACCATAGAGAAAAATTTTCATGGATAAAACTGAATAAAGATTCAGATTAGATGTCTGTAGTGAGATGACTGAGTACTCAGTCAATATTCTCTGAGATTTAGCCTCTCACCCAAGGTGTAGCAATTTGGAATTAATTTCTGCATTTATAGTTAGAAGAATTTCCCTGACAATGCTAGAATCTGGACAGACTATGGCAATGCAGACAAGTGAGTGGCATTCTGTTACATATCAGAATAAAGGCAAGAGCAGAGTGAAAGTCAGGCCCCTCTGAACACCCTAAGAACATAGACCATGTTGCTTTCCTATTCAGTTTTAAGAATAAAACATCGACCCTGCACTGGCAGTTGTGGAAAATGATAGCTACCCAAAGCTTTACTGCGATCAAAATATGATTAGAATCAATGTCAGAACAGGGACTGAGTCCCCAGCCTAGAATAAACCAGCTGCTGTCAGCTAAGTCAGACAATATGAGTTTATTGTACCACTGATATCTATGTGGGTATGGGCATTACATTCATTTAACTGCAAAATTCTTAACGAATTGCAAATTTGGTTAACCTCATAAATACTTGCTTTCAAAAACTGGAGCATTAAGGTCATGCCTCCTTGATGCTTTGGTGGGGCTACCTGAAAACAGAGCTTAGACAAAATTAAGAGGATGAAAGCAGGTATTTATTGAAGGGCCTTCAATGAGGTACACTGGGCAGACAGAGCCCCAGGGCTACACCCAAAATGGATGACAGCTCACAGGGTTTTCACACATTTATAAGTTTGGTCTATTTGCATATCAGGGTTAATTCTCCAATTACAGTTTCAGGTAATGATGTCATTACCCCAAGTTTTTTTGCCCTTTTCAGAGGCTTTGTTTACATATTTCAGGGCCTGGCACAACAAGGTGTCCTTGACTGTCAGGCCTAGAGAGGATTTGTTATGTCTGACCAGAATGGGAGAACAGTAGCTAACAGGCTATATGGAGTTTTAGAGTTACACACTGAAGCAGTACAGGATCTGAAAAATATAAAAGCCAAAATCCTAAGGCATCATCCTTCTAACACCCAGTGTTTCTTTCGTATTGTTCCAAATAGAGAAATTTATTTTTTCAAGGACTCGGTTGTTCTTAAGTACAAAGTATACACGTCTCTTGCAACTGCTAGAAACACCCTGGATTCCCTTTGCTGGAAATACCCCAGATTCCCTTGTTTAATGAGTGATACAATTCTATGAGTGATAAAATAAAGCTGTGAAATAGAGAATTGCCTTTGTATGAAAAAATGGTTTGAAATATTTTTGCGAATGATTGTTGTAAGTCTCTTTCCCCTTTATTGTGTTTGTTAATATTAGTATTTGAAAGTTCATTACTTTCCCCATAAAAATATCGCCAAATATAAAAGCTAGGGAGAAATTTCAACAGGAATATTCCTTTTTATATTTGAAGAGGATTAGTCTTTTCTACTTTTCACTTGTAAGTTCCCTGCCTCAACTTCTGTGTTGTCCATTCAAGGAGCATGAACTATACTAGGAATCCTGGATGAAAAATAATCATGTAGCAGAAAAGATGATACAGTTCAGCCATTACAGTGGGTGACAGAGCTACATGTAAAAGCACTTTTTGAAATGGTTTTGAATAGCAAGAACACTCTGTGAAACCAGGATAGGTTTATATGCAGTTCACAAAACTCTGTCTAGTCTACAGCCATGGCTGTGGATTACAGTACCTAAGCCTATTGCCATTCTTGCTGTAAGCTGCTCTCCTTATCTAGTTGTAAAAGCTGCAGTCCTTCTGTGGTGCTTAGTGTGTTAAGCAGGCAGGGAATTATTTCAGGAAGTCGGATGCCAGCCTTTGCTTCAGTGCTGTAGCACTGGGAGCTTACATGTGGCCAGTACACAACTGCAGTTCCTGCACACGTAAGCAGCACCTGCACTGCTGCGTGCACAGCACGAGCTCTCCTGGGGACGTGATGTGACACCAAGCTGCGTGTCTGCCAAGTACTCTGACAAAACCATGTGTTCCCTTTGTATGACACAAGTAGGGATATAGTTATATCCAGTGGATGTGGAAGGGAAGATTTTAGTCATCACATTGACTCTGTGTCTCTTTTGGACACAGACAGTTGCACCCTGTGATCCAGCACGACCTTCCTTAAGTAAATCTGGTGGAGCTTTATACATTATCCTGGTAGTCCAGAGGCTTCTTTGCATAACTGTTCTACAGTCAGGATGCTTGATGGAGACAAAGCAAATGAAACTCTGAGCTTGGCATGCCGAATTCTTGTTTTCTTAATTTTAAATAAATCTACCCCATCATTCTTTAATATTTAAAAATAAAAGGAAATTAGTTAGGCATTTAAGATAACGATTCCATCAAAGTAGTGATCTGTGAACTAAAACCTCTTCTAGCAGTATTCTGGTGAATTCCAAAGTGGCTGAATTTCAGAATCAGGGGCTAGGGGGCTCCCAGATCAGCTTGTAATGCTGTGAACTTACAGTTGTCCAAATATGCCCTGAAACATATCGCTGCTGTGGTCTACAAAAAAAAAATAGAAGGTTGTTATTTCTTGTATCACAGGTACAGATGTGCGTTTTCAGGCATGATCAATATTACCTTTATTTGCTTTGCATAACTTAATTTATATAACATGGTGCAAATTGTATATATTTAGTCCAAAGGTTCTGCTCTTTGAAAATAGGGACTGTTGGAATCATGAAGAATTGAATTTTAGCGAAAAGCGCCTTGTCTTTTTTATTTCAAAAGTAGTAAAATAAAATATTTATAGAAAAATAACCAAATGAGCTACATTGATGGCAAAAAAAGATTTGTGCAAAGTTTAGGTGTCTAAAAACTGGATATTTAAATCAGAATTAAAGACTTTAGACTCCATTTATAGCAAATATAATCAAAAATAGACACAATTAATCTGATCCATCATTATAGGCAGATAAATAATTGTCTAGAGGTGCCTTCCTTTTTCTCTGCTGTCTATAGCAGAATCATGGGGTGACTAGCTCAGCCCTATAAATTAAGGTTTGGGTTCCTTAGCAGGAGAAAATAAAACCCCCTCCTTTGATGTGTCTTGTAGTTTATAGCAGAATAGGGAACAGCTTCACAGCCTGCTCCAGGCTGACTTGCTCCAGCTAAACAGTAGAACTGAAGAGCAATTTGTTGTGAGTTTGAGATTTTTTCTTTTTTTTTTTTTCATCTTTCATATCAATATTAAAATATTATTTTGAAAATAAAGTTATAGCAGGATAAATTTTTCATATAGATCTGATCTAAATAACTTGACAGAGGCATATTCTTTTGGAGTGGAAAATCTGATGTCCCATCCCTCTTTTACCAGAAAATAATGAATACTCTAACTGTGCAGTATGGTGACAGCTATGAAGATCTGCTTTGTTTTTCAAAAATCCAGACCTCAATCTTTCTGAGGAGAAATGCAGAAAGAAAACTGGCCTTTCACAGGAGCATCACTAGAACTGGAGAAATATATTTGGCATGCATCTTTTTCTTATCTATTACCCAAGTTTATCAAGAAATGCCTCCCTACTTTAAATTGGACAGAAAAAAGAGAAAAATTTTGTAGCCATCTTTAATATTCATTATTATTACATAAATTTTCTTGTTTTTCCAATAGAATATGGTTATTTCTAATTAAATGTTTTCAATTAAGTGTTTTCCTGCTACGGAATCTATAGCTGCATTTTTCTTTTCAAGCAAAACTTAAAATGTGACAATCCTGGTCATATTCGGGGAACTTACAAGCTAGCTGGTCAGATCCTGCCATTTGGTCTTTGCTTTATTGTTCTTTAGGTGCCAGTTATGGT
Source organism: Oriolus oriolus (assembly GCA_013400235.1). NCBI lineage: Eukaryota > Metazoa > Chordata > Aves > Passeriformes > Corvidae > Oriolus > Oriolus oriolus. The sequence goes on from VXBT01013569.1 coordinate 74,204, forward strand.
CAATCCATTATGTTTAAATTGTTGGCCATCACTGTCTCCCTTTTTTTCAACTGACAGGACACAGCAGGAGAGGAATTTCAAAATGTCTGGCAAACTCATTACTCCTCATAACTACTGCTGTGCTCAGCTAACTGGAGTTGTGGCAGCATAAGCCTTAAATGGCAGACAGCATACTAAACATCATATTCATTAGCTCTCTCTTTTTCTTTTTTTTCCCCTCACACTTTGTTTTTTCTTTTCCTATTAAATCTGCTCTCAGAAGAACCTTTCAGTCACTTGAATGAACAGCAAATCAAAACATAAGGTATTTCAAAATAAAAATTAAGGTAACAGAATTTTCTTACATAAAAATTTTCTACATAATGTTACATACTGTAGAAATATATTCGTATGCTGCCACTTTTTTTCTTCCCAAATACTACTCAACACATAGATTAACAAAGCCACCTATGCATCAGATTTGGGGATAATGGTACAGAAGAGGCGCAGCCTCCCCCTACTGTGATTGCTTTTTGGAGTGATGTACAGCTGATACACATTCTGTGGATAAATCCCAAGATCCAGGATGTATCAGGATTCTTGTCTTGCCCGTATACCAAAACTTGTTGCATTTGTAAGATGGTCATTCTGTTGCTTGATTATTCTTTTTTCCCCAGAAGCGGCTGACTATACCGAGAAGACACTAAGAGTATTGTATATGTTTTCCAGGGAATGTTTTCTACAGAGTCCAAATCCAGGGACTTTTTGATCACCGGAGTCTGAACCCTCACTCCCTACATGGGATGCAGACAATCTCCATCATCATCAGATCACTGCAGTGTGATCACAGAAACTGAGGGGACGGAGGAACTTTGTGTCACAACCAGCCCTTGAAGACTCATCAGGGAGTCCTATAAAAATGAGTTGTTCAGTAGCCTCAGAGAGATCTGAATGGACTAATGCTGATGATCACACCTTTACCACAGCACACCTCACAGACTTCTTATTGCCTGCCTCATGCCTTAGACTTTACACATTTGATGGTTTTATGTGCAGTTCTGTGTTGTCTGAATTTTGTTCTCTCCAAGCTACATTGCTTCTTCCAGTAGAGAAGGAAAACTGAGGAGACTTGGTATCTCAAGTTTCTCTGCCACTGGGGAACTAGGATTTCACCTGTAGTGCAGGTGATAGCACCATGTTTGGGCAAAGGGAGGAAGAAACATCCCTGGTTTAAGTTCCTTTTGTTGGCTTTGCTGACTTAGTAGATTAGCTTAGCTAAGAAGATGCTCTCAGCAAGTGTGTTTAAGGAGATACTTTAGAAGTAATTTGGGTTTTCCTTTCCCAGCATACTTGTTATGAGTTTGTGCAGTGATACCTACATAATTATTTGGCATTTTGGAAATGGTTGGATGAGAAACTTTTAAAATTTTCATGGTTAAAAATGCTGATGGAGAAATGCCATGAAGTTTATTACATGTTCAGATATATGTAGATATAGATAAAATTTAGGGAATTGGAGACTGGTATAGTGGGTGTTCTTAAGATACTGACAAAACAGAACAGTTCTGAGGTTTAGAAAAAGACATTACCAAATTCTTTCATTAAAACCTCCACAAGTTATTAATTGTCATCCCTGCATCTATATAGCTGCTAGTCTTTAATAATTGTTTCATATGTGAGTATCCTTCTTATGTATTTGGCATTATATCCTGCCTATTTGTAGTCACTTGTGCTTATTTTGTTCTTCAGTTACAATTTGTTTTTACCTGAATCCCTTCTACATTAAACCATGCACATCTTTGCCTCTTTGGTGTCACAATGCTCACACACTGATGTAAAATGCATATGCAGAGTGTTTGTTTGCCTATGATATTGCAGTTTTACAGCCACTGTCTTGGCTGCAGATTGAATGAAGGGGCCTTATTCATTTACCAACAAGTTGAAAGTTAATCAGATTTCTTCTGACAGTTCTGTTTATGGTTAATTTGACCCTTTGTCTCCTCATCCATCTGGTATCATTGCCTCTATTTTCATTTACAGCAAGAAACTGCTGCTTGCTTTGCATGTTTGTGCAAAAACATTATAGGAAGTAAATCTTAATAGAGATGCAAAAATGCTTTTCAATAAAATAATTCAAATATAGTTGGGGGGAATTTGTTTTATTAAACTCTTACTTGTGTTCTTTCTGATTTACAGAGGCATAGTTTTGCAGACAGTGCTTAAAGAACATGGCTATCATGATATATGGTATGATTGGGCAGTCTTTGCCAGTTTATTGACATATGCAGCCTAAATGAGGGATTGCTAAAAGACTCATAATTTCTGTCATAAATGGGAAAAAAAAGATAGGTAGGGTAGTACTTTGTTATTTGAGAAGTTTTTTAGTAAACATGCATATATTTTTGCAGATTTTAAACCTGTGTTAGGAATCCTTTCCTAATTTACTTTCCTGAACAATTTAGCTCTATTTTAGGAACATGTATATGAACTTCATTAAGATTTTTTACTTTGCATAAAATACCTATCAGAAATATCTGTTGGTGAGTGGTGTGGTTGCAGGGGTGGCCTCTGAGGAATGAGGTCAGGGATTGCCCAGTGCTGGACACAGCCAGCTCTTGCCAGCTTCTCTACGGTCTACCACAGGACGCAGTTGAGACCATAAGCAAAGCTGGCGAAGCCTTTGTGGGGAAAGAAAAAAAAAATAAAGAAAAGGAAAAATGACAAACAAATAGATGTGAGGAAAACCAATGAGAAGCACCAGTAGGAACACGAGGGTCAGGGAAGGAAGAGGAGGAGGAACAGAGCAGAGAATCCTCTGCAGCCTGTGGAAGAGGCCTTGATAGAGCAGGTATTGTCCTGCAACCCATGGGAGGACCATGCTATAGAAGACAACCACACTGCATGGAGGACTCTACTCTTTAACATGTGGATATTTCCTATATTATTTGTGGTCCATGGAGAGCCCATTTTGGAGCAGGTTTTCACTGAAGGACTGCAGCCCGTGGAGAGGCCTACACTGGAGAAGAGAAAAAGGATGGAGCAGCAGAAAGGACCTACTATGGACTGACTGTGACCCCATCATTCCTCATCCTCCTGCACTACTTGGAACATGGAGAAATTGGAGAAGTTGGGAATGAAGAAGTGAAGTTGAGCCTGGGAAAAAGGAGAGAGAGAAGGAAGATGTTGTTTTAACCAGCAAGCTCTTTTCATCTTTTGTCTCTCCCAGCAGAGACTTTTGAGAGGAGTGAAAAGAGGGAGTGGCTGGGTGGGAATCAGTCACCTGGCCAGGTTCAAGCCACTATAGGAGGAAATCACAGATTATAAATCTATTTCCCACTTTGGCCAAAAAGACAAGCAAATTGTAAGTTCATAACAAGGAAAAGAATTCACCTTTAAAGATACCAGTCAACCTTACAGATAAGTTTAATCTTACCCACCCAACCAAATGACAGTTACTCAACAGGGAAAATTCCATTACTTATAGTAATTCAAGGAGGCCATTTATAATAAGCATTATTGCTGGGCAGTAAATCCAAGTCAGTTATCAGACTTTTTCTTTCTTTTGTCATTCTTTGATGATAAACCCTCCTTTTACAACATAATATAATTCTTAGTTTAAGCAATTTTTATAAGAATGCCAAAGGATTTAATTTTTAGACAACACTGATTGTTGGGATATGTTTTACAGAAACTCATTACTTTTAACTTATGTTCTTTCTCTGATGGAAACTTTAATTGTTTCTCAACTATTTAAGATAAGGCTCTTTTGAAATTTGTGGTTAAAAATACCATATGTCTAAATGTAAACCATTGCATAATTCTTTCCTGATTCCATTGCTATGTGAATATTAAAAAAGTTACCTACAATATAACAAGGCTGTCTGATGATATAACTGGATAACAAAGTAAAAGGCAATTTAAATGTAAAAAGCCAAAACCCCCAAAATGAGTCACAAATGACACTATCATTTGGGAAATTAATTAGAAATAAGACAATGCTCAAGCAACTTCCTTACCAAACGAAAAGACAAAATATGTCTTTGTATTTGGCCTGGCTGAGATGGAGTTCACTTTCCCTTAGCAGCCCTAACAGTGCTGTGCTCTGCATAGGTAGTTTGAAAGATGTTGATAACACACCAGTGTTTTGGCTCCTGATGGACAGTGCTGGCACAGCTTCAGCTCTGTCTCTCAACATTCTCCCCCCATCAAAGGGGCTGGAAGTGGACAAGATCTTGGGAGGGGGCTCAACTAGGCCAGCTGACCCAAGTTAACCAAAGGGATATTCCATACCATATGATATCAGCTCAGATATAAAACCTAAGGGCAGGAGGAGGAATGGGGTGGGGGGCATTTGTTATTTGTAATATTTGCCTTCTGGAGCAACACTACATGTGCTGAAGCCCTGCTGCCCAGAAAGTAGCTGGACATTGCTTGCTCATGGGAAGTAGAGAATAAACCTTTTTTAAAATTTTGCTTATGCACGTGTAAACTTTTGTTTTCACTTTAGTAAAGTGCCTTATCTCAACATACAAGTTGTTTTCCATCTTACCTTCTCTCCCCTGTCCAGCTGGGAAGGGGAATGGTAGAGAGGCTTGGTGGGCACCTGGTGTGCAGGCAAGGTCAACCCACCACAGTCTTTCTAAGATGAAAGGTACACAAGTAAAAGGAATGTCTTCTCAACTGTCCCTTAAAATGTAAAAAGACCCCACAGGAATAACTAAATTTAAAGAAACCTCAAAAATCAACCCCAAACAAAACAACTATTTAGTGAACAGAGAAATAACCATGTTTGAATTTGTTCAAAACTAAAATTTAACTCCTTATGGACCCTGGGGAAAATAAAGGGAAGTATCAGAAAATAGGCTAAATAAAAGTGTAAGACTGCTAACTTTTAAATGATTGTCAGAACATCCTGATAGGTAAACAAAGGCCAAATAAGTGATGTTGAAAAAAAGCTATAGATCACCTGTTTGTGAGGTTAAATTGCTAACAACGCAACCTAAAAGAGTGTTAAAGTAATGAAAGTCTGACAGCATTTAATTCTGAATCTCAGAAAGACTGAAAGAGCAATTCATATCTTCTTCCCTGGAGTTATGAGGAGAAAGGGGTCTATTTCTCCCTGAATTGAATACAGAACACTGTCTGGTTCCATCTTCAGTTCAACAGTGCTCATCACAACTACTTGTTGCTGCGAAGTCTGGCTCAAAAACAACCAAAAATGAGTTTAGAACAAAACATTGTTAAATGCCATGTAAAGCTGGGATAATGATATGACTGTACTTATATGGTTTTGATGACATGTACTTTGGCTGGAAGTGCAGCTAAGGCCTAAGCATGAATAAACAAAATTAATTTTAAAGACAAGTTCAGGGAGTTAGATTGAAATGCACTTGAAATATTTTTCATTTAAAGTTGTTCATGCCAAATATTGTAAGTGAAGTAATCTTTGTTTATTGTACTTCCAACTATATTTCATTTTTATTTTATACCCTCTCTTAAGCATATAATTGTCAGACTGAAAGTGTAGCAGTACTAATATTCACCATCCACCCGGTATAAATGAGTTTGTATAGTTATTTTGATGCTGTGAGAAATGCTACTGTGACACACGTTGTCAACAAGTATATTTTGATCATTGATCACAGGCAAGATTTGAGTGTGATCACTGGTCATTGCCTTCAACGTGGTGTCCTCAACACTCAGTAGGTGGCCTCCTTGTGATTGAAAAAAAAAATTGAAAGTTTCCTTAGACTTCAATTTCTTTTTACAAAAAAGAACTGGGTACTTGGTGAACTGGAAACCTGATGATCACATGAATTGTCCATGTTTGATTCTACCTTATCTGTTCACTCAGAAACTAAACCCATGGGGTTTCAAAAGAATGGGTACTTTTCTTTTGAAGAGTCTTTAAAGGTTATTAACCTTAAGATTATTAACTACTGAGAGAAAATGCTTTGTATTCTACAAACTTGAAGGTTAAAATTCAGAATCCTGTATCATGAGCTTAGGTAATACGGGAAGATGGTCAGACATCTGCAGGTGAAACCTAGGGCAGTTAGTTTTCTTAGATGTAAGAAACTGATTGGGAGGAATACAGATTTCAGGGTGCCTCTGTAATTCTTCAGGGAGGCTGTGGATCTATGTTGCTAAAAAAACTCAAACTATTTAAAAGCAGGGACCTGGTATTGCTTCTGCCTCATACTTTTTCCTCAGGGTAATTTAATTCTTTTTACTTGGTTCACATTCACTAGATTAATGCATTGGTGACTGAAGCCTCAAAAGTTAAAGTGAGGCTATACAGATTATTATGTTTCAAAGTACTGTAAGATACCTTTAGTACTGAAAACATGTTCTTTGGAATCATATTACAGATTAAGAACATCATACCACATCTTCTGAAGATCAAATGCAATGTCATGTCTTTAATGGATATAGATCTTTGTATGTTCAAGATACTTTAGTCAGACTATTCTGCTTCACCCCAGCTGAGAATCCAGCTGCTGTTTCCTCATGATCACATAAGATTTTCTTATCTGACCAAAACACTTGTTCACTTCTTATTCAAAAACAATTGTGCTGCACATTAGAGATGAGCTGAGCCTGGATTATTCATCAGACGCTTTGTGTTGCATTTTCTTGCTATTAAATAGTATCTTCACTCAGTGACATTACAAACAGTGTGTATCTCATGGTTTTTTACCTTGCTGCCACAAAGTTTTCATTGTAAAAGGTGATATTGCAACAGCAAGCTTGTCACAGAGTATGCTAATCAGTAAACAGACATCTTGTGATTTCCACAAATCTGTTTTATTGGACAACACTTAGGAATGATGGAATTCAATATGCTAGAAGCTATTGGTTCTATGATTGATTCAATGTTTAAACAACAATTTCATTTCCTCAAAATTTTGATGTACTCAAAGTGTACTGCAACTTAAGCAAACCAATATCCCAATCCTCCTCACATTAATGTTTTGTCACTGCTTTTTGTGAGAACAGGGTTAGACTTTTTATTGAGTCATTCTTTTTCAAAGGAAAATTCTCCCCTGTGTTTGACAGAGATGCATAGAGCCTTGGAATTCGGTGGCCAGGGAGAATAAGATCTGCTGCCTTCTCACTTGTTAATTCTGAGCCTTAGATTTGAGGTTTTGTACAACATGGTAGAAGTGTTTGACAGTGGAGACTTTGGCTTCTGTGCTATACACACCAACTGTATCAGAACTTTTTGTTTACATCAGTATTACTTTGAAAAAAATGTTAGTTTCTGTTCCTCCAAGGCCCATTTGTAGGTGTGGGCTATAAGATATGCCTTATATTAGCAATTATTTCCCTGACTAATCCTCAGAAAGGGTAGAAAATTACTTAAAAATCAGCGACCTTAAATTTGCCCCTCCAATTGCATTCTTTGTAACATTTTAGTCTAGTACTATATTTATATCCTCTTTTTGATTTTAAGTTTTTTTGCTATATAGTATTTTAAGTTTAATCAAAAGTCAACTTAGAAAGGCCATTCTGCCTAAGGGATATTTTTCCATTAAGTGTTTGACATATTGGTGGCCTTGAGGGATTATTGGTTTTTGAAGAAATATTAGCAGCTGGAAATTTGCATTTTAATACAGTTCTCCTCAACTACTCAAGCAATTTTATTTTTAAGACCTGTGACAGGCTTCAAAGCCTTAGTTCTAAAGCAATCTTACCAAGTAGTAGCTAACATAATTTTACTACAAATGATTAAGTTTTCTAATAGGTTTTCTTTTTCAAAATCTTGTTTGAGGTGTCTGTGAAATCAATACCAAAACTTTGAGATTTGTACTAGAACTAGCATTGCTAATTTTTCTGAACTAGAGAGAACTGGAAAAGAACTCCACTCTAAATTCTCAAACCCAAAGAAAAATAAAAGTGAAAACTAAAGCCAAACATGATGTAAGTTAGTTCTCTAAATCTAAGGAGGATGGCAACCTCTGTAAAATTGATCAGTATTTTTTAAAATTATGGCTATACAAATAGGCTGTCAGAAATACTTTTTGTTGTTTGCTGATATCTGAGGCTTTTAGGTGAATCAGATGCAGGAAAAAGCATTTACAGTAAAATCAGAACAGACTGCACACTATGGAAGTGCTGATACCAACACTATGCATGTGGTGTCTGTCCCAGCTGCCATTCAAGAGAAAATGCCTATTGACTTCACGAGTTTTGTGTCAACATAACAAAGAATTTATGAGCTAGTGACAGTTTTGAAAATGGGCTGGAATGACATAATCTTTCCTGACATGTTACCATTGCTCATTGATTTTAAGCAGACACAGTTTAATCAAATGGTAATGCTAATCATACGTTAGAGTATGATAGATTGGGGTTTTGTGGTTTTGTTGGGTTTTTTATTTTTTTTTTTTTGAGAATGAAACTGAAGAGCAAAATTTGAAAGATATTGGAGTTTAGCTAAATCTTTACATTGTAGAATATAGGTAAACCAAAACTGGCTGCAGCTGCAGAAGGGAGGAAAAAAAAGGCACTAGCTGGGAAAAAACCATTGCCCAACTTTTCCATACATCAAGTCAAGTGTAACAATTATCATCAATGAACTCCTTTCAGAGGAAAATATGAGGCAATTTCTCTTTCAGAAAAAAATCCAAAAGCCATATACCTGATCAAAAGCCCTGGTAACTGTTGAGAGCTTTTCTATTGACCTTAAGGTATCTCAGATTAGGTCTAAAATTTATTATTAGAACCCAAAGTATTTTAAACAAAGACAGTGAGTTTTCTGCTTACTTTACTGCTTTCTATAGAAAGGAAGACTTTTATTTATGAAATCAGTGTGGCTGACACATCATCTCATTACAACTGAAAGTCTCATTGCAACTGGTACTCTATTGAGTGATTGTTCTGTTGCATTCAGTAGTTTCACATATGAACGTGGAAGAGCTCCACTGAATATCACCAGAGAAATTCTACTGGATACTACGGAAAAAAACCCAAAACCCGAGCCAGAATAAGTTTTCAAATCAGAGGCTCATGAGTTAATTATCTTTTGACTTTAGTTCAAAAATAATAAGCTAAAAATCTTTGGTTTTTAATGAATACATTTTAGGTGTGTTTGTCTTTGGGTTTCTGAATTTTAATTTGCCGGTTGTGGTACAAAATACTTAACATTGTTGAATTTCCAGAACTTATTTAAACAATGTCCCTTTCACCAACAATCTCTTTTCCACATTCTTTCCTCAAACTGCCAGATCAGTTCTGAACCCAAAGGGCCTACAGAAAGTCTGAATTCAACCCCTATGTCTGACCATGCCCTAAAGCAGCATTTAGTCACATATTCTGACCCAGACTTTCACTTAGATTTTTTCATTGTTTCTTTGTGAAATCATAGAACAGTTTGAGTTGGATAGGACCTTTTAAAGGTCATCTATTCCAACCTCACTGCAGTGAGCAAGGACATCTTCAACCAGATCAGGTCGATCAGAACCCTGTCCAACCTGATGCTGAATGTTTCCAGGGAGGTGGCATCTACCACCTCTCTGGACAGCCTGTTCCAGTGTCTCACAATTCTCATTGTCAAAAACTTTCTGATATCTAATCTAAATTGACTCTCCTTTAGTCTGAATCCATTTCCTCTCATCCTGTCACTACGGACCCTCCTAAATGGTTTGTCCGCATCTTTCTTACAGGCTTCCTTCAAGTACTGAAAGGCTACAATAAGATCTCCTCTAAGCCTTCTTTTCTGCTGGCTGAACAATCCCTATTTTCTCAGCCTTTCCTCTTAGGAGAGGTGCTCCATGCCTCTGATCATCTTGTTGTCCTCCTCTGGACTCGCTCCAACAGGTCCATGTCCTTCCTGTGCTGGGCCCCCAGAGCTGGATGCAGTGTTCCAGGTGGGGTCTCTCTCACCAGAGCAGGGCAGAGGGGCAGAATCTCCTCCCTCGCCCTGCTGCCCACACAGCTTTGGATGCAGCCCAGGACACGTTTGGCTTTCTGGGCTGGGAGTGCACATGGCTGGGTCATGTCCAGCCTCTCATCCACCAGCACCCCCAAGCTTCTTCTGGGCAGGGCTGCTCTCAATCCCTTCATACCCCAACCTATATTGATAATGATTGGGGATTGCCCTGACCCGGGTGCAGGACCTTGCACTTGGCTTTGTTTGTCCTCTTGAGCTCCCATGGGCCACATCTCGAGCTTGTCTAGGTCCACTGGGATGGCATCCCGTCCTTCAGGGCTGCCAACCACATCCATCAGCTTGCCTTCCACACTAAAAAGCCTGGAGGGTCTTCCAGAACAGTGTGCAAGCCTACAGATTAATGTTGTGTTGAGTACATCTTACCACAACTCCTGGTTGTGACAACTTCTACTGGTTGCCATGTTCTATTTTGCATTCATACTGAAAATCTATAGTGAGGTGAAGAAACAATTAAGGAAGTAATCCTTAGATGTGTGAAATGCTTTTAATCCTGTTGGTCCAATATAATGATATTCCTCAGTAGAATCAAAGGGGCATTTATTTTACAGTTTTTCTCAGATAGTAGCTGAAATTGGATTCCTTAGAGGGGTGGATGTGGGATATTATAGAAATAATCTGTCTTAACCTGCTCATCAAGTCTTTTCTTTCATATGTCCTCAAAATTTTTTTTATGTCTAAACAGAATAGTTTCTGTTTCTTTTATACAGATATTTCCATTTCAATATCAATTTTTTCAAACTATAAAAAGTCAAACTTTGATGAAGCTGGTTTATCCTTAGGTTTCCATAATCTTTTGGATTCCATAGGCTAGTTTACAACTGCTAAATGATAGGAATGATAATGTTTATTTGACTCAGTTTTAAGTGAATTTTCTCTCCTCACTCATATTTTAATTTCAAATCCAATTACACTATCAGTATTTAGAGCAAGATCAGAAAACAGCTCTCTTAATTATAAAGTCAAAAATTGCTCTGAAAACTCTGTGGAGTGAGAAATTTTAGGATATTTGGAAAAATCTCATCCAATCAGATAAAAAGAGTTTAAATAGGTAAAGGTTAGTCCATTTGATGTAATGACCTATAAAATAGCGCTAAAAAAGAAATATGATTTTCCACACTACCCTGGGCTCCTTAAAAATCCTCATTGATGCAACCTGAGTTTGTATGTGTGGACTGCAGTTGTACTTTGAAAGTTATATATATATCCCTTTGGTGTATTTCCTAAAAATGGAAAAATTTCAATGTACCAGTAACTGAATTCATCTCAAACACCAAAAATTTCTTTTCAGACTGGTAATCATGTAACAAAATATGGATTATTGTCAGGCTTGATAAGACCTATGTGTTGATTTAAACACTGCAGGCAAATAAGATGCACACATAAGAATATGATTACTGCTAGAGGCTGTAACTTTATTAACTTAATTAACATAATGATAACTGGGGAGATACAAACCAGCTATTTCACCCAATATCACTACCTAACAGGAGTGCTCCAAAGTGCTTTTACCTAGAATATATCAATCAAGTTAATAATAAAACAGCAATCTCCATTTATGTTCCTTGGCAGCTGACAGTCAAATCCTTTCCCCTTTTTCTTCTTGAGTCAGGGATCAAGGTGAAGTGTCTCAGTCTGCACTTAAAATTTTCCTGTGTGCTGGGGCAGGTCAACCACTAACTTGGAAAAGTTGAAAATATATGAAATTTTTCCCTTGATCACCTTGGAGTATGAGATCATAGGTTTCAAATCAGCAGCAACTCTGAACCCCCATATATTCTAAAACAGTTGTCACTATAAACTCCTCTGAACCTCCTGAGTTCCTTGGGTGTGTGAAACATGAGAAAATTAACACTGCAGATAACTATCTTTGAGATATGATAGAGGACAAACTCTACACAACACATCACTCTCTCAAATTCAGGAATCAAAGACTGGCTATAATTTAGAAATGCACAAAGAACTAGAGACCAGGCAGATTTGCTTAGTAAAAGCTTCAACTTAATGATAATATTGAGCCCATATAATGGTTTCGTTTGCACAGCTAGCATTGAAGTATCTTTTTATCACTAACTCTAGGCTATTTTTTTTTCCTTCTCTTAAGGAATGTACTCTGTAATGTACTATGACAAATTTTAGTAGTCTGAAAAAGGCAGGAACTAAGTAACAGAGATTATAAAAATGATATTAGAAATTGAGAAATTTTCAGTGGAACATACTATGGTACTGGAAGGGAACTACCCACATGAATGTACAGATTTGGGTTTGGTTTTTTTTAATTCAGGAAAGATTTCTCTTATTCAGCATTAAATTTCTGTCAAAACTAGAAAAAAACCCCGTCCTGTCATTGCAAACAGAAAGCCATGCACTGATAGTATGAAAAAGCAGACTTTCATCTTTGCCCTGACTCATTTGGAAAGAATGTCTTGAACTTGCAATTCTCAAATCCCGTGAGAGCTACTGCCTCTTCTGAACAGATGCTCTCTACTTTTTCCCATAAAACCCTTCAGGAGTCTCAGTTTTGGCTTGATGCAGAGTTACCATAGGCTAAGATGATTTCCTACCCAGTTCTTCAGTGCTCATAGCTTTGAGTAATATTTACCAGTATGTTTCCTTAAAAGCTTGCCAATATTTGCAAACTTCTTGCATAGCAAGTCTAAACTCCCACAGTAATTTGGAATATTGTTGAATTTAAACCAAATGTAACAGGCCTAAGAGATTAAACATGTCCTGAAAACATAAATGAGGATTTGTTTTTCCATACACAGCAGATGAAGTGTTTTTTTTTCTACAAGTGTTTAAAGCATTCTGATGCAATTGTCCATATTTTTATCATCTTTACCCATGTCCACTGTAGCCATGTTCTCATCTAATATGTTTGTGTTGGGTCTGATGCTCATTTGATCCTGCTGAAGAACCTAAACAAGGTCGGTTAAGAAAATCAAACCAGCAGTAAAAAAAAAAAAAAAAAAAAAAAAAGAAAATATTTAAATGAAACTTTTTGCNTTTAGATGTAACTGTTTGTCTCCTTTCTTTAAATAAAAAGGTTTAAAAGGAAATCCTTGTACTTGGTTTGTGTGGCAAGGTTTTGGTAGCAGGGGGAGCTACAGGGGTGGCTTTTTTGAGAAGCTGCCAGAAACTTCTCTAATGTCTGATGGAGACAAAAGCATCCAGATCTAAGATGGGCCCACTGCTGGCCAAGGCTGAGCCCATCAGTGATGGTGGCAGCACCTCTGGCATGACATAACTGAGAAGTGGGAAAAAGGTGCTGCACAACAGCAGGCAGGTAAGAGAGGATTGAGAATACATGAGAGAAACAGCTCTGCAAACAGCAAGGTCAGTGAAGAAGGGGTAGGCAGAGGTGCTTCAGGTGCCAGATCAGAGATTCCCCTGAAGCCCTTGGGGAGGTAGGCTGTCCCCCTGCAGCACAGGGACGTCCACAGTAGAGCAGAGATCAACTTGCAGCCTGTGCAGGACTCCATGCCAGAGCAGGCTGGTAGATCCCAAGGAGCCTGTGACCTCATGGGAAGCCTGCAGTTGTGCAGGCTCCTGGCAGGATCTGCGGAGCCATGCAGTCAGAGGAGATGATGCTGGAGCAAATTTGCTGGCAGGAGTTGTGACCCTGTAGGGAACCCCCACTGCAGCAGTGAATGAAGAACTGCAGCCTGTGGGAAGAACTCATGCTGGAGAAGCTTGTGTAGAACTGTCTCCCATGAGAGGAACCTCACACTGGAGCAGAAGAGTGTGAGTAGTCCTACCCTGAGGAGGAAGGAGCAGGAGAAACAATGTGCAATGAACAGACTGCAGGCCCCATTCCTTAATCTCTGTGCCACTGGGGGGAAGGAGATAGAGAAAATTGGGAGTAAAGTTGAGCCCAGGAAGAAGGGAGGAGTAGGGGGAAAGTGTTCTAAGATCTGGATTTTTTTTCTCATTATTCTGATTTTGATGCATAAAAATACATATCTAATTTCCCCAAGTCGAGTCTGTTTTGCCCATGGTGGTAACTGCTGAGTTACTCACCCTATCCTTATTTTGATCCATGAGGCTTTCCTTATATTTTCTCTCCTCTCCCCAGCTGAGAAGGAGAGTGGTAGAACAGCTTTGTGGGCACCAATGTCCAGCCAGGGTCAAGCCACTACAATCCTACATTGGAACAATATAGATAACCTACACAATATGGTTATGAATTTTCTTCAAGATTTTCTGTGCAAGTTTAAGATCATTTTGCCTTCTAGAATAAGAGTCAGTTTCCTGAGCTATTTGCTTTGTCTTCTGCTGTCTTGTTCTTCATTTAGTATAATTTAGTGCACTTGCTCTATAACTGAAATGAATCATTTAATTCACATAGCCTCTTGGATTTGTTCAGCCTTTTATGACTTGCCATGAGTTGAGAACAATATAGGCTTAGAAGTGTAAGGTCAAAAGTGCATTTTTCCATAAATAATAAATTCTTTGATCATTTAAATAAGTAAGAAATTTTCTTACTATAAGTTTTTATCATGGTTTTTAGTGTGTCAGTTTTGACACTCATTGCCTTAGACATTATATTTTATGTTCATCAAAAATACCACTGCCTTCAGACTCCACATTGTCTCAGTGTATGAAATGCACTTATGCTTTCATTGGGTGCAAATACCTGTATCTTTAAAGTTAATACCATGAAAGCAAACTATAATTAAAAATATTGAAATTAATCCAGCTAAAGGATGTGACTATTCTTAACTTTTGGACACTGCACAAATGATATTCTAGAGAGCTCAAACTTTCATTTCTTTATTTGTGAGTTTGCTTTCTCAATGCTCTCTTTTTTTTATAACACTGGAACTTGTTGGAAGCCGTAACTGTGATTCATGTAAGACTTTTGTTTTAAATTCTGGTAATTTGCAGTTCCTTTGGAACAAATTGATTCTATAGGTGCATTATAACACTATTCTGTAAATAATTTTGCAATCTGTAAGCTGAAGGATGGGAAGCTTCCTGGAAAATTTAGTGGAGGTCTCTGATACCAGTAAGTCAGTTCTGACAACCGAAATTAATTGAGCAAGTGACAGTCGCTGATGCTGCATTCTATGACCAAGATGAACAACATAAAATTAGAGCTCTCTTTCTAGGGAGTTTACTAGAACTCTTCTCTGTGAAAGGAAACCAATTAAAAAAAAATTACTCTGGTTTGTTTTTCAGCATCTCAAAGGGCATGTTTTAAAATTACCCAAAGAATTTAGAAGTATTTCAGAAAACTGAGCACTCATTCTCTAGGATGGCCCTGCTTGGGCAGGGAGGCTGGGCCAGATGACCCCCTTTCAACATGACCCGTTCTGTGATTCTCCTAAATACTTCAGTTGCTTACAAAATGTCCTAATACCCTTGGTGAAAAGGAAGAGGGAATGGACATTCTACCAACTCTACTATGTTTCATAATGATTAGAAATTAACAATCTCTATGTGTCATTAGAAGCTGGCTACTTTACAGAGTGTACTTATAAGGAAATCATACTTATTATGGATGTTAGCTTTTAAAAAAAATGTTATTAATTCTTATGAACATATTGCTCTCTATATTAACAATATGAAGCACTATGGGAAAAAACACAGGTAGAAAAAGAGGTATCTTCAGTAGACATTTGTAAGACATTCTGGGAGTAAAAGAAGATGCATAATTTACTGTAGCCTTAGGGAAGCTATAAATTATATTCAGAGCAAATCACTATTTGCTCTGTTATTGTAGTGAAAAATACTAGCAACTACCGTGCCTTACTGTATCTGTTAGTTGATATACAGAACATGCCTTCTTAAAGGAATGTATACAAATAGATGACAAAGATCTTTATCTTTTCTGGCAAAGCCCATAGGGTAAAATGCTTAATTTTCAGTTGAAAGAAAAAAGAAATCTTTTATTTGCTCTAGGCTATTTGGATTAAACAGTAGAAAAGAAAGATGCAACATGTGTCAGGAGAAAGAAAGGGCAAGAAAAGTGCTAAGACATCAAAAGAGGAGAAAACATAAACCAACATATTCCTAGGGGAGAATTAAAATACAAAGAAAAACAAACCTCCCACACAAAAAAAAGAAAAAAAAGGAAAAAAATCTACAATATAGCTATATAATATAAACTATTTGAATCATTAAATAGAAAAATAAGAAAACAAAGCAGTACCAGCTAGATGTACTGTGTACTTTGGAAAAATAAATGAATATGATGAAGATATGATTGTGTATGTTTGTTAGAGGTCACCTGACTTGGAATGGAAAATTCCTACATCAGGTCTTGAAGTGTTAAAATGCAGAAGCTACCATATTCATGAGGGACTTAACAATAACCATTTTGAAATCCATTAGGTAATGAAGACAGTAAAACATTGAAGTAGTTCCAAGAATACAGAGAAGACAGCTTTATGATCCAGAAAGTAGAAAATGCAACCAGAGGAGAAACTGCCCTGGATCTTCTTCTTCAATAGGGAGGAACTAATTGAGAATGTGAGTATAATACAGAGCTACTTGCGTTACTCACCATATGTATCTGATTGTAAGAAAGCAAATCCTTTTGAGTGAAGAAACTGAAGAAATATGGCACAGGAGAGAAAGAATATGAGACAGACTAGAAAATGTCTGTGAAAAACTATTAACCCTGCCTCGCAGTCCTGTGGAAAACAAACTGTACAGTCCTCCAGGAACACGCAAAGAGTTGTGCTGCACAGCAGTGATGCTTGACACATCACTGATGAACCGATACTAGAGGTCACCAATTATCTACTGAGTAGTTTCTCTCCTGAGCTGTTTTTCTCTCGCAGTTTACAGCATTGTGTCACTGTGGTAAAGTAAGTTGTCAGTGAGTTAAATGGAAGAAAACTAGTCTCAGCAGAATGGAGCACAATGCAAGCTAATTTATCTAATTTTGTAATTTAAGATAATTTGTTTTAAAATTGTGTAAGATATAAATCTACGTTACAGAGACTGCAACATAGAAATGTTTTGTGCTGTTCCTTGACCCTCAGGAAGATGAAGATGGGAAGAGAACAACAGAAGAGTGGAGTCTGGAGAGCTCAGGCTCCTTTGGGTAGTGTCTTATCCAAAAAGGTCTCTAGCACTGTTTTCAGTCTTCATTTGCTATTACACTGAGTAGTCTCTATTCTGCCTGGTCTGTTTTCATCTACACAAAACTCAGCAGAGTCAGAATGAACAATAAGTACTAGGGCCAGTTTATAACCTTGCAGTACCAATAACTACCATTGGGCTCATGCTCACCTAACTCTCTGCAAACTGCTCCAGGACCTTTAAGTGGAGCTGTTTCCCAGCCAATATTGTTACGAGGTGATCTCCCTTCCCATGTATGGGACTCAGCATTTGTCTTTGGTGAATTTCATCAGGCCCCTCCAGACTCTACAGGTCCTATTGCATGGCAGCTCTGCTCTGGAGCCTGTTGACTGTCTTCTCCAATTTGGTGCCATCTGCAAACTTGACACAACTTTTTATCTTCCTCCAACATTCTTCCTTTTGAGTAAACTCTGTCTCTTTGCACGGCTTTGTTTGAGGTGCCTGTCTGAGGTATCTTTAGCAGGCCACCTTCTGAGAAACTTCAGAGCTTTCCTGGTACATCAAGAATGACTGTATGTTTTGGAGTACCTAAGCCCCAAAAACTCTGTGGACAGATTATGGGAGAGTTGTGCTGTGTTTCAGTTCTTACCCCAAGTCATGCCAGATACTTCCAGACTGGACCGAACTGAATAAAGAATGTATATTAGTAGGAAGCAAATACAGTGAAATATTAAGAACAGCTATTGTTTACTAGGGCTTTGCAATGGAAACCTCGTGTAGATTCTATCATAGTTTCTTACTTTACATAATCTTGAATAATTTACTGAACATTAAAGCTGTACTGACACCTTATTTAAAAGATGTAAACCCATGATGTTTTAACCCTGTCAAAAATTTGACCTCATTATTCAGCTGGTTTGGCCAGCTAATTTGGAAAAGCAAATCTCTCCAGAAAAAAAAAGTGAAAAAAATCAGCCATTTTTCACTTTTTGCCTCAAGCATGTAACTATGAATGATTCATGGCACTTCTTGCTCTGTGACAGATTCATTATTAAAAGTTTATTTAATTATCAATACTGTGCTCTACTCTATTAAGAAAATCATATTTTATATTGACTATTACTTGTGAATGAAGTTATCAGTGTCATTCAATCCACTTGGAATCCTGAACATCTGTTTCATTAAGCTGATAGTGTTTGATATTGACATGTTTAATGCAATATATTTTCCAAGGGCATATTGGCAGTTTCTCTGTGTCTTAAGAGAACTCTGTGGTGTAAGCTAGTATATATGATACTGTGTGTCCTGTTTGTTTTCTGGATGTTTGGGATATATTTGAGGCTCAAAACCTCAGAGATCCTGTAGTGCAGTGCCCACTTCAGTAGTGCCAGATTAATTTATTTAATTGCTATTTTCATTGCAAATGTGTGTCAAGAAACATAATGATCTCAGCATGTAAATAATATGAGGACAAAATAAAAGGATTTGTAGTCTGCTGTTAATGTCAGTTGTTTTCAGTTTGCCTAAATACATTAAAAACATGATATTACGGATATTATGCAAACACTAACATTAACATATATTAATGGATGCTTCTTTTTTTTTTCCTTCATTCCATTTCAGATTAATATCCACTATCATTATCAGTGTTTTATCTCTTTTGTGCTGGAAATTGAATTCTGCATTAGAGAAGGTGGATAATGTTTAATAGGAAGATGAGAAATATTCTGAAATAGAAAAGGTTTAATTTTTTTTCTGTTTAAGATTGTTTTCATGCTCAAATGATATTTGCTGCTCATCTTCACTATTTGCAATAGTGTTTATCTTGGAAAATACCTGGATGAATAATTGGTTTTTTTGAAACAAAGGTTCCGTATTTAATTCAGAAGCTTTCTTTAAAAGCATATGGTACAATTACAAAAGAATGTGTTTTTAAATTTATTTTAAGTATACATAACACAAGGAAATCAATGATCTTTTTGCCCACTTTAATGGACTAGGTCTTACACTGCTTTCAATTGTCAAAGTACTCTATATTATGAGGAATCAATATTCTGTTTCCATATCAAGCCAGATTCTGTATTTTGCCATTCAGCATTTTTCTGTCTCCAAGTTTACACATATAACTGTGACTTAGAAGGTGCTGAGTCATAAAGCTGATGCTTTAACAGTCATAAAGCTGATGCCCTTTAAAAGATAAGAAATTGCAGAAGAGAAAGTACTTGCGATATTTTGAAATGTTTCTGTGTTCAAGTATTCTGAGATTTTGAGGGTTTTGTTTTGGGGTTTTGTGTGTGTATGCGTGTTTTCTTTTTAAATTTATTTTTATTACACTGGCTTTGGGAAAAAAACCTAACCCACTCCTGGAATACAGACCAAATTGAAACCAGGAAAATGCAAGAATTTATATTTAGTTATTTAATTATTTTTCTGACTAGTCTGTAAAACACTAGTCAAGGAACTGGCAGAAACATACGGCTTTATTTTCCATGCGTGAGTAAGCCTTACAATGAACCAAGTGACTGTCTTTAAAGTATAATGCAATGTTTACAAATAACGATCAATTAATATGCCATTAGAAACACATACAACTTTCTGTCTTGATCAGTAAAACTTCAGTGAGTAAAATTCAAGTCACAGTTTATATAAGACTCTTTCTTCCCTGAACTTTCATCTTCCTCTCTCTGGGTCTATTGAAGAAGGTGAATATCACTAGAAGATATGTTTTTTTCATTGGAATCTTCAAAAATCTCCATTTTAAGATACCTGCCTAGACTCAGTGGATAAGACAACTTTTCCCCTTGATGACTATATACTATATCCCTGACCAGAGATGATGAGAAAAAATTGCCTTAGAAATGAATTACTTTGTGGAACTGTTTTAGCGTGGGAGATATGTTCAGAAATGTGCAGAAAAATTCTTTGGATCTAAATATGATATTCAACCAAAATTAGAGATTTAAGCCACAATAGCAAATAGCATAAAAAAATTGAAGAATAAGATTTGGGAACTTTATTCCAGGTCTTCTATAAAATAAATTAATACTGTGGTTCATGTCATGGCATTGAGACAGTGACTCTTTATAGACCAGTCTAGCATCTTCCAGCTAAAACTTTCAATAAATTCTCATGATAGCTAGCATTAAAAAGTTTTCAGTTTGGTATCTCCCTCCAGACAGACTTTTGTTAATACATGTGTTTGTGTGAATGTAGTGAAAAAAGATTCAAAATTACCACATATTTTCACAGAAATTTGAGATCAAGCAATTAAGAACTT
This sequence comes from Oriolus oriolus, assembly GCA_013400235.1. Taxonomy (NCBI): domain Eukaryota; kingdom Metazoa; phylum Chordata; class Aves; order Passeriformes; family Corvidae; genus Oriolus; species Oriolus oriolus. Next base: position 94,444 of record VXBT01013569.1, read on the forward strand.
TTTCATAAAGCACAAAGCGTCACACTAGGTAGCAACTCTAATGTATGTATTTTCCAATTTCTCGATGCTTTAATATTGTGTAAAAATTTAAAGCAGAAAGCAGAGGCTAAACAAGTTACAAATACCACAAACTCTGTAGTTCTAGTTTTCACATGTTGTAAGATAAAATAATCTAAATGAAAATCATTTAATGATAGCAATTGGTACTGGAACACTGTATTTTAAAATATCTTCCTTCATTTCTCCCTCTAATAAAGAAAATGGTGTTAATTTGAACATCCTGAGCTTGCCAACTTGCCACAAGAACCAAACGTCCACCAAGCTAATATCATATACAACCAGACCTTATCAGAGCAACAACTAACAGACCTGTCCGCTGGAGCCAGCATAGTCACTGCCATCTCTTCCTCCACTGTCCCAAAGGGAACATCAAAATTCATAGGCATCCTTCCAGTGGAACTTCTGTGATCAATGCCACACTGAAACTATGTAGGTGAAGCAAAGCAATCACTTTGTGTAAAAATGGATTTGCTTGGTCAGCTAAGACTGGGAGAAAATTTTCAACAAAATGGCTGTTTTCTGATCTATTAGATCTGATGCTCATTTGATAAGTACAAAAAAGCTGCAAGGTAAATCTTTCAATTAAAATTATAACTCTGATTTATACTCAGAGTTATGTACTTAATTTTGATACTGGTTTTCAGACACATTACAGTCTCTTTTCTTTCCTGGTTCATGATTCATTACTTTTAACTCGTTAACTAACTTGTCCTTGCAGATCATTAAATATAACTGTTTTACTAAAATTTGTTGTTTCAAACTGTGATTTTTTTAAAGTTTGCCTCTATTTTGTTAAGGATCAGGAAATAACTTATTTTAACTTATTTTTAAGTCTTTTATTTTCAGCTACTTCATCTGACTCACTTTCTTCTAAAATTCTTACTAGACATATATGTATTATATAGAGTTTTTACAGTACTGAAAGTTGTTTTGTACCACTAACAATTCAAAACTGAGAGAGATATCAAGAAACATCTGTTGGACTCTAGCCAGTAGACAGTTTGTCAGAGTACTCTTGTAATATGAAAAAAGGTACCCAAGTCCCTATTCTGAATTGAGAAATAGTTTCAGTTTAGGTCTCCCAGGATTTAAATACTTTATCCAATAGGTAAATTTCTAACTTTATTTACATCATTTGTCTTTGCAATACTTTGAAGAGTTTAATAGAAGCCTAGCGTGGAAGAGGAAGAGAGAACAAAAAGTAACTAATTCTTTCTTTGCCATATTACTATCTGAGTCAATAGGTCTTTTTCCCCACACACTTGCTGGCACTGGGAGCCATTCAAAATGCATGGGTAGAAATGAGATGTGAAAATTCCCTGTGCCAGAAGTTTTAACTCATAGCAGCAGTAGCCTCCACAAGACTCTGAAACTGATGGGATGGATGGATAGTTGCAAGTGGGAGGAGACTTATCTGAGGATTGCCTATACTCACCTTACTGCAGTACATTGTTTTGGGATAGTTCATGCTTAAAAGTTCTTCTGGTTGCTGGTTCAGAAGCTTAGAAGATGCAAAAACTCTGTCACTTTTCTGTACCGTTTGCACAGCTCCTTTGTTTTTCAGCTTTCCCTGGACTGTAACCTTCCAGACCCAGTGTCCATCCTCAGTAGATTGTTTTATTTACTATCCATATTTCCATGTCCTTCCAGATACTCTCATAATCTTAACCCTAATATTTATTCAGCTATAGTTCTTTTAAGAAAAGTATCACAGACTTCAGGGCCTGAATTATCTGTCTGTCCACTGCCTGGTTAATAGTGCCTTACAGGCTGAACTGTACACAGACTTTATCAAGTTTATCTTAATGCATTGAAGGAATTGTTCTTCAGGTTGAATTTATGTTATCTATGTCTATCACATGGGGAATTTTTTTTTCCATTTCACCATATTTTTTTCTTGATGAGTTATATGGAGTTTAAATGTAACCAAAACGAGGGGAAAAACCCCCGCCCAATTAACTAAGTCCAACCAATGTTGTCTTGAAGTACATTCCAAACTTGCTCCTTTTAAAGATGTTGATTTTTTTTCCTGTGTGAACTTTTTCTCCTGGGTAGTCTTTGCACAGTATAACTCATTATAGTCCATTGAGAGCACTAACCGTGTTTCAGAATAACTAGACTGTTAAGAAATATTCTCTAGAATTAGCCTAGGGGAAAAACTAACCAAACAAAAACCACCGACAAGTCTGCATCCGTATAAAACAAGGACATGAAGCTATGTCCCCAAAAAAATAGTTAAATATTTTTCAACCTCTATGGCAATATTTACCTAGAACATGCATTTTTTGGTCAGATTTTAAGAAAAAATATAAGGTTTTCCTGAAACTATTTAATTTTATCCTCCTTTTATATACTTTTTTCCACTGGATCTAGAATAAACAAAAAATTTATTTTTATTTGCTGCAAATGAACAGTCTTCTGCCACAGCCACCTCTTGGCAGCCCGGATGCCAAGGGACGGCAAAAACTGAACGAGAGCGCCTGAGTTGTCCTGCTCTTAAAAGAGCAGTCCTCGGTCACGATGTAAGGTGCAGCTGGGCGAAGGCAAGAGAGTGGAGGGACTCCAGATAGCAGCAATTCCGAGCCTTTATTCCTATACACCGGGGTGCAGGGAGGAACAGAAAGCCCAAAGGGGGTGCGAAATGGAGCAACAGTGCAAGGGTGACAGGGGATTTTATATAGGAGTGAAAAGGGGGAGGAAAGAAGGGACAAACCAATCACATATTGATGAGGGGTGACACGAAACCAATCGGTTTAAAACAGAGGAGGGTACAATTCAAACAATCCAATGAGGACAATAACCGTAGGGAATGTTCTAGAGAGAAATTACATATTTAACAAGGGATATGAATAAGCATGGGGGTAAAACCCAATGGGGATGTTTGGACCTGGGAGCTTTCTAGAAGGAGGGGTGTGTGGGATGGGACTGACAGCTTGGATGGATGTGGTTTAGTCTGCTTCATCCCCGCCCTCTGTCTCACTGTCTCGGGCAGGAAAATCCACCCAGGCTATTTCTTTTTGCTTTATGCCAAGCTCAGCATTGCACACTGCCACAGTCTCCCTCTTTCTCTTCTTCCACACTAAAATTTTCTTCATAAATAAATAGGCTGCTGGCACCACTGGAACTGATTCCTTCAATTACTTTATGATACAAACATGCTTTACTAGAACAACCTATGGTGTAGTCTGCTGATTCAGCAGAGTGTGTAGGGTTAACGAAATGTTTTGCTTCAGTACATTTATACTTATTAAACCTTCACTTATTGCAGTGAGCCATTTTTGATTAATGTTGCTATTTCTGTTTGATGGCTTTGCTGCAAGATTCTCACAATTTTATGAAATATATTACTGCTTAAGTTTGTTTGATCGATCAACTCCCAAATCAGATAGTTATGACAATTTACATTAACTTTGATTTTGGACTTTTAAATATAGTTGAGCTGTTCTTTGTAATGGGTGCTTAATCTGTGAATTTACTGTCACTTATTTTCTAAATATTGACTTGCTAATGATATTTTGGTAAAAATTAGGAACACAGTATACTACCAGGAAATTGATACAGTGGCCAGTCAGTGGCATTTTTGGGAGACTTAATGAAAATTTGTTCTATACTTTGTACAGAGAGGCATCACGTATTGCACTTGCAAACTCTTTTGATGAATTACATCCTTGTGATAAACTGGTGATATGTGAATTCTGACACATATTTCCAGAGAAAACAAATAACAGATGTAATCCAGCTAACAACCGACAAATGATTTCTTAATCTTACATGTATGAAACTTCTTTCAAAACTTCAAAGTGGCTGCAAGGTGGGAGGTCAGGAGCTAACAGCTGTGCTGAGCTCTACTAGCCAGCTCCCAGAGTAAAATTAGCCAAATAACACAGTATGTCAAACACACCTGTAAATCTGATAATTTTTTTAAAAAGTGTCTGAATTGCTTTCACTCTTTTCAGGTTCTCTAACTGTGTCATCAACAACAGAAACTTTATGAAGCCTTCTTGCAAAGGTGTTCAAAGCCTAGTTCAGCAGCATTCAAACTGAAAATGGACAACCTGCAGAGTTAAAAATTCATTAACTTCCAGAAAGGAAAGATCATCTACTCATTAACTTTAAAAAATGAAGAAACTATTACTACTCCTTATGGATGTAAATGAAGATTTTTAAGGGCAATTGAAAAGGGGTTAATAATGTTTGAACAAAAACCCCAAGGCAAAACAAAAACCTGATAACTTAGAACCCAAATCAACCTGTGACAATTTACTTAAACAGGTCCTAGAGAACATACCAGATAAGTGATACACACATACAGCTGCTAAGTAAAAACTATCAGAGATATCTTAGAAAGAATGTGGAAATAGACTGATAGTGACTATCAATGTCATTTAGTCAAAAACTAAGATAACATACATCATTTCTTCCTTCTTCCCCCTCCCTCCAAAACTAAAATCTTAGCCACCTTTTTTTAGTTTCTTTCAAAGATAAGGTATTAAAAAATAAGCTGATAAGAAATTGAAATAGTAATAATGGAGAACATAAAGGATTTGGGCAGGATCTCAGGAATCTGAAATAGTAAAAAATAAATCAACTTCTCCATATATTTTCTCAGATGTCTTTCATTTTTGCATGCAATCCATGATCTTCTGGGCCTTTCATACTCTTTTTCTCAGCCTGTGTGACGGATGACATTGTCCTAACTTGGTTCTTGCTGTCTGCTTTAATGGTTTTCTTCTTCAGTTAGTCAAGCAACTTCAAACTAAGGTATCACCAGAGCAGTGTTGATGTCCTGCATAATCAGTTGGATTTTTTTTTGTTGTTTGGTTAGTTTGTTGATTTTGGGGTGGTTTATTTTTTGTTGGTTTTCTTTCAGTTTGGTGAGTGTTTGCTAGTGTTGGTCAAAGGAAATATATCCAACATCGTCATGGTTCTCTTCTTTTAAGAGTCAGAAACTTATATTCTGTGGTGTTCATAGTCCCAAGGGGAAGAATGCTTTTGGCTGGTAAATCTATTAGCAGACTAATGAACGCATTTATGTTAATGACGCGTATTGCCCAGGGTTGAATAATCTATTGACTTCCCTTAGTTGAACTACTTATTTTTTCGCTTACCTCTCTTACCTACTCTCTTTCCCAGCTTGTTACATTGTTGCCCATGCTGAATCTCACCTAAAATTCAGAGGTTCCTTGGGATGACAATGAGGTTACTGGTAAGGAGGAAGAATACTCAGCCTGGGTATCTGGTTTGCACCACAACTTCAGGTGAATTTTTGGTCTCCAGTTCTGGCTTATCAAGTCTCTTTAAGCACTGTATGTCTCATTTCTAGGTGATTCCTGTAGTGTGGGTAATATTTCAGGGGGGTTGCATAGTTACCTTGTACAGTGCAGGGAATTGACGTAAAATAGTGTGAGAAAGTACTTTAGAGTTGCTCCTGGCCTCTTAGTTGTGGGAAATGCTGTCTGGGTCTATGCTATAAGACACAAATCCTCTGAAGTAGGTCTCGAATTTCTGATGCCATGAAAAGACAGGAAGAATTCATTAGTGTCTCTGATTTTATTTGTCAGGAACTTCAGATACATGTGCAGCTAGGAAAGAAGGATGCTCTATGGAAAGACTCATGAAGGGATTAGGCACAGTGCCCTGGGAAAGCAACTGACTTGTAAGAAAAGCCAAACTGAAAGTGAGCACTACTGCTTGCTAGAGGAGATTATTCTTTCAAGAGATTTTTGTGAGACCAGTATTTTGTCATGAAACTCATACATATTGAGTAATGTGCAACTGCTGCAGTTTTATTTACAGTTATGACACCCAAAGCCACCAATGTAGTGCATTTTAAACTATTATCCTGAATTAGACATGTGTCTGTGAGTATTTGCATGTCTTATAAGCACTTGTAGCTATTATATTGGATAATTAAGTAGCATTCTAATTAGACAACCTTAATGAAGTGTTTCGGAGACAACATGCATTCATCCACATTTTCTCTAGTGTTTAGGAAGCACGAGCAAATCCAGTTGCACAATATTGTGTAGTATAAGCTGTCTATCATAAGTATATTTTGTTGTGAATCTGTATTTGAGTATAAATACATAAACCTTATCAAGACTAAGAAAGTAATCAATACTCCACTGTTACATTGCTTGTCTAAGGTTATCATTTATGAGATAGATTTAATATTTTGAAACAGATCTAAGAGAAAAAGCTTGGGTAGCTGAAGGTAACTATTCAGTTGAGGCTTTGATATTTCTTTTTTACCTGTGAGGAGCACAGGATCACATTCTGCTGATCACTCAATAGCTGAGATATTACAACATGCTTACTCTTCTTTAATTACTAGGGGTTAATAATAAAATGTTAATTTCCAATACAATGCAAATAGAGGCTGATGCCAAGTTGGGGTAAGATGATAACATACCCGAGATGCAGTTTAGAAAACACAGGTTTTGTTCTTGATGCTCTTATTTCTTGGGATGGTTGACAGGGAAACATGTGACAATCGGTTTGAGTGATTTTTTGAGTGAGCAGGCTATTATTTTTCTCATGGCATCATGAAGGGTAAGTGATTTCTCTTGTAACTGCAGGGCAGGTACATGACCCAAACCATAATAAGACTCAGTGAAGGGCATCAGTAAAGGGAATAGGGGCCTTTATTTTCTAAGTTGCATTGGATTACAGATGGCTGGATTAGAAACTTTTTTTCTGATGCTGTACTTACAGATGATGTGCTTAGTTGCTGTGCAATGCATGAAGTGGAAAGACAGATTTGTTTTTTAGTATGGGACACTGAAAGTGATTACATCAGCCTCAACAGCTGTGAATTGCTTCAAACTCCTAAAGGAGAAGGCAATGCAAACCACACTGTTTCTGTATTTTCTATGAGGAAGAATGTCAAAAAGTCAAGATTGAAGAACTATGGCAGATGATAGCAGAGTGTCATTGCTATCAACATGTTTCATTTATTTCTTCATCTACAGATTTATAATATTGTTAAATATGTTTTCATAAAAGAGTATTTTAAGGTCTAGCAATTTGTCATTGTTTTTAGAGTAGTTTTAAATCCTCGAGTTAAATTCTAATTATACAAGATACTATAACTATTTACTACTCCTGTTTTTCAGAACATCCTTCTTTACCTTGCTAATTTTATTTTCAGTCTGGTCAAGCAATGTAACACTTATTAGGATATTACAAACATAGCATTGAAGCTGTAAACAAGTCATTGCCTCCAAAAAGAAAAAGAACACAGATGAAAACAGTATGATAAAGCTCATAGTTGAAATAAATTATGCCTTGGGAAAAAAAGTAATTTGCACAATTAGGTGATACAATAGAGTGTTCCATAATTAGGTGCAATACAAGTGTAACCATGCTTAATATCAGTAGTATGCAAGCCTTTCAGACTTCATTAAAGAATTCCATCGGAACATGTGAATAATAGGATTAATATAGCCATGGGCACTGCTGGGTCAGCTGGCAATAGATCAATCCACAACGTAGAGCATATTAAAAGGATTATAGATTAGCAATTAGATGGCTATTTCATGAGAAAGAAATAGTTCCTCAAGCTTTGCCAAAGGTTAACAGAGATAGGATGTCGATTTTTCCAGTTTATAATCCAGTCAGAGCTATAAGGTAAGGGAAGTTATGGCATTTTCAGGATGGTAAGAATGATATGAACAAAACACAACAAACCTTTTAGGATCAGTGGCTTGGCTTCACAGAGGAACTGTTCTTACTTGAAATGTAGAATATGAATATATACTCTTAATAACTACATCTCTAAGAAAAAAGATTTCAATTGAACTGTCTGAGAGGTAAGAGACACTTTTTATGCCCTTTCAATAGCATTCTGTTTGAAAACTTTTGTTGCATTTCAGAGAATACAAAAATAAGTTCTCTAATTCAAACTCTACAAATCAATGCTGAGCATTATTAAGATTATACACCACTGAAATTATAGTTTGACACTTACTTTTAGTTTGTCAATAATACAGATATCTAAGAAATTTTTATAGCTTCCTGATGAAATACTGGATGGCAATATTGGTATGTTTTCAAGTGCATAAAGAGAATGTAGTATGTAGAATCAATATATATTGATCACACTGGAAGCTGAGTCTCAACATTTCTAAAAATCAGGTCACTTACTTGGATAACTCAGTGTGCTTTTATTTCATATGTCTAACTCTGAAAATATGGGCTTTTCTATAATGGGAGACATAAATGTATTTAAGAAGTTAAAATGGACATTCAAATGGGAAATAAATCAAGGATACCTGGAAATAAAAAAAATATTAACATCCAGTAATTTATCCAACAAACAAACATTTATGTCTGTTCATGAAGAAATTTTACTTCCTCATTATTCAGCTGTCTTGTTATCCTTCTGCAGAAATTTTGGGACAGAGGCCTGACTGTTAATATTTTGCTGAGTTTATTTTTTACTCTGTAAGAACTGCTGGTGAATTTGTTGAGATTAAAGGCAAGAAAATTGCAATAAAGAATTGTCTGAATAATGTCTCTGCTGAACAATAAAGGGTAAGTTCTAAAAAGATTTTTTTAAAGAAGCAGAAATATTTGCAAATTATTGCAAAAAAGAGTATAAGAATTTACTGAAAACTATTTTATTTTTAAGAATTAATGGTTGTACAGGTTAAATGACATTTAGACTAATTAAAACACCTCTTAATAAATTAATAAAGCCAGTTGCAGCTGCAAAATTTTTCATAAATTGCATGATACCACACTGCCTGTGCTATAACAACAGCCCCTATAGAGCTCTGGGTTGAGTGAAAGGTTTAAAACTAATTCTTCCTTCTTATTCTGCCCAAACCAGCAACTATCTTGGGGCTGTAGCTACCTCAAATACTATTCTGCATAATTTACTGATTTTAAATAACAAGAAATTTCTGGTGGAATCTGTCTCTCTGAGTACCTGAAAAATTATGATGCAAATTCAGTCTCTAATTCTAAATGCCTCTATATTGTGCCCGCTACATGTTATTGGTTCTAGGGTAAATGCATCAACTTTCTGTACAGAAAACACTCAAGGGATAGAGGATTATATACAATATATGTAATATAATGTTTCTTTCACAGTATTACTTTCTAATACTGAGGATATACAGTAATATTTTAATCTCAGTTAACCTCCGTTTTTTCTAATTGCTTTTGGCATTCAGAAAAGCAAAAAAGGCAATGTTTTCCATTTTAAAAGTTTGAAGACTGCATTTCTGACTGAAATCCGTGTAATTACTACTTTGACTTTAGCTAAACTATGGGGGAAATTTTATAAAGTAGGGATTTCTAATTACAATTCTTTTCAATTTAGTTAAATTGTGACAGCTGCTCTGATTTTGACAGACAAGAAACAAAGTGTTTGCATTGCAATGACAGCAATGTCCATGACACTAATTGCAACTTTTTTTGGAAAATGTCATGAATAACGTTTCAAATAGGATTCAAACATAAATCTGGCTCTTCACTCATTTTACTTTGCAACAGAATTCCGGGACATTAACATTATTTTTGTCTTAGTTAGACTAATAATTTTTGTGGCAACTACAGACAGTGAAATAGGTAGCAACCATCAAAGATTACTGAAAGAGTCCATTCACTGACTTTGTAAAATGTTTGTCAACCACTGCTCTTGAGTGACCAGAAGAATATTGTTATATGCCTAATTATTTTCTTGTTTAACACAGAAAACATGAGATAATGTTGCAATTATTTATAGAACTGAGACATTTACATTTTTTGTCAAAATCAAAAATTGACAGCTGCTAAAGGTGGAATTTTCATAAGCTCATAAATAACATAGTAACAGAAGGCCCATTGGTTTTTTCATGTGGTACATGCTTTAAATTCGATTTAGTTGAGACTTTTTAGACTGTTTAAATACAAATACTGTGAGAGTCTTATCTTCACTTGGTTTTTTTTGCTTTTCAGCCTAGGTTTCATAATTTTAATCCACCGTTAAATTGGATGCTTTTATAAACCTCACTGTGATTCTTACTCTTCCTTAGGTGCCCACATAGCCCGTAGAAATATGGCCTTCATAGAAAATCCTACCTGAAATATGCTAAGGTCTTCCCCAGGGGAATTAAAGTGGCAAGGAAACATACCTCCCCGTTCCCAATATTACTGCTCTGGGGGTAATTGACAAATCCCCTTAGAGTCTGAGGAAATTATATTGTCCTATCTTTATAGCATTTCTCAACATGTTTATACTATATGCTTGCAAAAGAGCAATGTTGGAAAAAAACATTCGGGAAATACAAAATTGGAGTAATTGGAATAGAATTTACAGAGCATTTTCTCTTTGGGAAAGTTAAAGGTGGGGAAGGGGAGACAAAGGTAAGTTTCTTAAACTGATGCAGAGGTCACTTTCGCATAGGATCAATAACGAGTGCAGTGTCCTGAGGAGTGCTTTGGCGGGGCTTCCTTTTGTATATCCCAGTACTTGAATTTGGCAAACCTCCCTGCATGTGACATGAAGAACTCTTCAAGTCAGCCCCACGTTTTCTACCTTAAAATAATTCTGACATTATGACAGGTCACAGTATTTGCCTTTTTCCTGTACTACATGGCATCTCCATATGTCCTGACTGAATCAGTTTTTTTTTGATTTATGTCTTCTGTAATGAACTCAGATTGCCATAGCTGCTTATTGCTTATCTATCAATGCATTATATCTCCAGACCTCTGTCTGGTTTCATCATTTTCTTTCTTATCAGCCCACACAGATGTCTTTTTAATGTCAACTTCTCACTTCGTATAAAGAGTTCAGACCCATGGGGATGAGCGTGGGAAACTCCCTCTCAGCCCTTTCTGTATCAAAGCAGCTGACATGAAACTACCTTTCCCCACTCCCTTTTCAACATGCTTCTTTCCTATTGAAACACAGTGGACTAATATTGAATAAAGTCTAAACCCTTACATTCCAGTTCCTTAATCCATATCACAGCAGCTGAGTAAGCTAAAGTTTACAATTATGCAGATATATATAATTGTATGAAGGAAATGCTCCTCTCCAGTAACTAGCACATTTCCTTCTGTAGATAAACATTTCTCACTAAGTTATACTCCCCATTCACTTGAGAATTTTAACTAATGGGAGTTACAATGACTAGACAATCTGTCCTTCTCAGACTCCTTTCCCATTAACATTTCCTTTAGGAAAGGCTCCCCTTTGTGGCAGCGTCCTACAAATCCCTGGCCTCTGTCTAGATTTCTTCACCTCCACATGGCATTGTAAAGTCACTACTGCTAGTACCATATTAATCAAGAAGTTCTGCTCAGGCTGCAAAAATTCATAGCTATGTTAATAAATAAAGAGCAGTGGTCTCCTCTGAAAACTTGCTCTGTAAGTGTGCATAATCCAATTCAATTTCCTTTGGGTTTGGATTTAGCAGTTGTATTATGTGATGTTTAGTAAGGTAAAGATGGCAACTGTAGCCTTGGTACAACTGTGAAGCTTGTAATGGCTCTCAGCTGAACCAAATCCCAGTGACCAGCCACAGCAGAACATCAAAACAGTCATAAGTCCTCCATCACTATTCACTGATGCTATCTTTCTCTTCTGCCAGACATCTTAGAGACTCTTACCTTCTGTCCAGTGTGGCTGAGATTTACAAATAGATTTGAAAATCATTACTGAGGGCTCCCAAACTTCTGTAGATGTAAGCACACCTGTATGGAACTCTGCTAAATAGCTCCTTAAAATGTGTGAATTTCCTTGTCATTTATTAAGGCTGTTTTTCCCCTAACCTAACACAATGTACACCTACTGTTATGGAGTACTGTTTTCCCCTTCATTTATGAACACGCTTATACTCTCACTGTTTATTTCATAGAAAATATAAAATTCAGTGGTAAGCTTGTGGTATTCTGAACATTATTGCTAATATTTATTCTTCTAAGTTGTACACTCTTTTTTTTTCTTCACTTGCAGGTGAAAGAGGATATAGTAATATCGATCTGTCCGAATATTGATGTCTATTTTTTTTAGTAGTTATGGAGCTGTATGCAGACTCTATATGTCTATAGATAAATCTATTATGTGGAATAACTGTTTGAGTTGATAATGATATCTGAGAGAAACTGTACGATATAGCACAAAGAAACAGCTCATTTTTTCTTTCCTTATACTAAAAAGTTTTTGAGAGTTATGCTTTCATGGAGATTCCTCCAGGAAAATACCAATCCCATAAAAGGTGCTAGAGAACATGACTGTATGTAGATTTAATGAAAATATTTTTTCAAGTTATAGGAGTCTAAGGAAAAAATGTATTTTGGGGGTCTGTACAAACATGGTTTCAGATTCATTTTTTAACCAAAAGTAATTAGTTTTATAATCAAAAAAGAAACTTGGAAAGTATTTTCCCAGTATTTCTACCTAAAACATATTTCCAAGCATAGCATATCTGTGAAAAATATGTGATTCTGTATTGTACCCTTTACTGTTTAACTGTTACAGGAGTGTAATGGGAGTGATATGTAATCTATAACATCTAACTCTATAATATCATGATGTAAAATTATCTCTGGCCAGAGATAGCAAGTTTTGTGTGAGTCCTTCTTGGAAATACATATGGTATTTTTCCTATGCTAAATGTCTTTTACTTCAAATTACTATGGGGAAACTAAGTCAGATTTGCTGATAACTCAGGGCCTTATATTGGTTTTGAATATTTTGTACCTAAAATGTGTAATGTGCTGTAAAATTTCAGCATCCGGGCAGGAAATGGTACTGTAAGCTCATAAGGGCTATGTCCATCATAGTCTAACTATATTCTTCTCAGAGTGGATAATATCATGACCTGTTCAGCTGTTCAAAGGGTAATATTCAGATTCCTGATTATGCTGAGAAATTGCCTCTGAACAGCTGTCCTGGGCAGTCTTGTTAAGCAAACAAGATATATGACTTATGGGTCACAAAATTCTTGATAGATCCTGTTGTAGAATACTGATATAATTGATTGAACCTGTTCACCTTCGCTTATAATATATCTCCTTTGGGAATCATTTCAGTTTATTCATAAGCTGAAAAAAACCCAACTCTACCCCATATCCAAAAAAAGCAAACAAACACAAACCATAAGAGAAAAATGTCATGGTGTCACTGGAGGAAGTCTAGCAGTGGCTGTCCTTGTCTCTAAAGGCTCTAACTAAATGTTTCTACTCTGCTCTATTTCTAGGCTGACAGCAATGTGCTGTCTCTATGTGTCCTTCTCTGTTCCATTGGCAAGTTGTGTTTATTTCATCATATGTTACAATAAAAATAAGCTCCACAAGTGGAAGTAACAAACGAAAGTAAAGATTTGGACAGGTAAAAGGTCAAAGAAATAACAAAGCATTGAATAGTGAAAGGAATTGAAAGAGCAGAGTGCACATTATTGCTAGCAGTATAGAATGTACACGGTGATAGCAGATAATCATAGTTCCTACTTACTACTCTAATACAGGACTGAAAAGGGGGGTATATTATATGAATGTTGAGGACACGCCTGGAACAAGACAGAATTAAGACAAGGGAATTCTCTTTAGCGCTTAAAGACAAAAAAGATGGGGCATTGTGGGAAATTTCTAGCCTGCCTGAGCCACTCTGCAGCTCCTCTAGTGTGTGTGAGGCTGGAAGGGTTCTGAGCAGAGCAGGGCTGCAGGTGTGTGTGTGTGCGGTTAGGCATTTTCTGTTGTCATTACAAAGAACTGTGCTTTTCATCCTTCAGTCTTAACTGCGTTTGCTTCTCACCTGCTTGCTGGCCTTGTTAATAATCAATCACATTTTATTCACTTAAGCTTAATTTGCCTGCTCCCTGCCTCTTTTGCTCTTTTACTCGTCGCAGTGGATGGCACGACTTCAGCTGTTTGTTGATTAACAAATGCGCACTGTATGTGCTGCAGTCATTTTCATGTCTTCCCGGAGCCTTTTGCCGTGGCCACTTTAGCTGCTCCTTTGCATATTGATTGAACAGTACTCACATTGAGTATTGACTGTCACAGACAATGTTCCTCACTTACCATTACTGCCCTTGTTTCTTTCTTCCTCATCACCATTCCTGTAAATACTGATGTTCATCCAGTTTTTCCCACCCTTATGTTTCTTCACCATCTGCATCTTTGTTTCATTCTCATACTTGTAAATCAACCACATACAATCATTTCTTTTCTTTTTTGCTATTGCCTTTGAGGAGCATTTCTCCTAATCATCAGTATGGCCAATCTCAGGAGTTCAGCATTCAGAAATCATGACTCAGCCTCCCTCTTTGAGATCAGGTTACTGATCTAAAGCTGAAAAAACCCTTTTTTATTTTCCATTTTTTCCCTCAAAAAATAAATACAAGCATCTAGCCTTTTAAAGTACATAGGGAACTGTAGGGAACCTAGGTAGTAATATGAAGATATTGTTTACAACTCTCGGGAAAATAATATTGTCTTAATAATAATAAAAAAAATAAAGCAGCTGCTATCACCAAATAGCAAGAGCCTGGTATCTGAAGACAAAGAGCAGTTAAAATAAGGACAGGATGAAGGAGGATGAAGGAGAGAAGAGTCCACACACTGCCTGAAGTGGCAGGAGATGATAATGAACATACCAACTCTATAAACCACTGGTCATTTAATGGAATGCAACCTTGTGAGCAAGGAAAAAAAAACAGATTTAAGGATAAAAAGAAAGCAAAGAAAAAATATCCATCATGTGTCTGGCACTCTGGTTATCATATGTTTGCATGTAACATGGAGCTGAAGATCAATCGAGAGAGTGCAACATGAAAGCATGTTGGAAAATGTTAAAACACAGTCCCATATGGGGGAAAGAAAGAATCAACATCATTCTTCTTCTGGCAAAGAGAAAGAAATTCTGTCACCAACATCACTTGCTTTGCTTTGAGTGAGTGACTGGACTCTGGTCTCTGCCAGTCATCATGTCTCTGATGCAAACATATTTCTAGTAAAATTGTGAAATTATGCATTTAAACCGGTTTTCTGTTGATATCATTCTTCTATTTGTTTTGTTGTGGTTATTTGTTATTTCTATCCTCAAAGGAAGGTTTTATTGGCAATTTTCTGTCAAAATACTTTCTGGCATAGGGTTGCTACATGGAAATATATTGTCAGTGTGAAGAAGATAGGAGACTGCTTTAACATTCTTGTTTCCAGTTTAGGAATATCACAAGAAAAGCTGTCCTTGTCTGGAAGATCTTCATTTTTAAATGCAATGAAGAAATTTTATTTTGGGACAAAAATAACTACACTCCAATTGCAGTCTTGGAACTTCCTATTTCTTTTCTCTCTGATGGTTTAAGTTCCCACTATGGGCTGCATTTCTCTTAATGTATCCCAGCCTCATCCTTGCCTTATTTCCAGGAATGTGCTGGAAACCCTATAACCTTGGTCTATTATGAGAGGTGTAATTTGGCAGAAAGGCCAAATTCTTAGAATAAAATATAATTTGACATTCAAATCAAAATGCCTGGTAAGTTTTTGTAAGCAAGTCTCAGGATGTAACATAAAAAAGATGGGGAAAGTGCTGAAGATAGGGCAAGAAAGAAGAAATCCAGCAGAAGTTCCCTACTTGCATGTGCCATGGGCAGGGGACAAATTTGCTTGCTAAGTCAAGCACAGGAAGTGAATTGGTGGGGCAGCAGGAACTGAAAGCAGGGTTTGCTGAAGACTGATGAGGTGGAATAAATGTACCAAATTGAACCCTGTCCCACCCAGGTCAAGGGCAATGCCAGGGGGCAGAAAGGTACTGTTCAGTGCCATATTTAGCAAATCTTCCCCCCCAAACATGGACTTTCTTTTTGTTGTATGGAATTTTTACTCATCACTCATTTTCACATGGATTTCTTCCACATGCTTTTTAGGTCATTACACAATGCAAAGCCATTTTTAAAAACAATTTTTTAAAAAAATTGAATAAGCTGACATGTTCCTTTGAATTCTTGTAAAAATATGTGCATTTCAGCTTTCATTTCTGAAAAGCTCCTCCTGTGCATCATGGCTGTGAAGTGAAGTTGAAATGGTTGACTCAAACATATCCTATATATAATAATATAAAGTAGGAGAAAATGTATATTTGATCCTGTTAGCCAAAACTTGAACTTTGAATGCCTAAATAAGCATGTTTGAACACTTCAAATATTACTTTTATATTAAATGTTGCATTTTCTATTTCTAGCTCATGTTGTTTGCTTAATCTCACCGTGAACTCTTTGATGATCCTTGAGAGACTTGTACTTAGATGCTTTAAGTCTCTTCCCATTTCAGGCCCTTTCTTGACTGAGTGTCTTTGAGGTCACCTTGATGATTCTTGGACTTCACTCTTTCAACTGATGCTATAAATTACCCTCTTTTTTCCCAATTTGTCCACTATCTTTTGCTGTTATATTCATCCAAGTCACTCCATCTTGCCCTGTTCCTCACTCAATGACTCAGTTTGGATATTGCTATTTTGATAATGGCTGTATTTTCTCCTGCTTGAGTAGTATGCTGCTCTTGAGAGCACTCTTATCCTCTTATTTGAAACTGAAATTCTTTACAAGTTTAGCTCATGCACAATACATTCTTAAATGGTCGTATTTTACAAAGTGGAGTGATATAGAAGACACAGCAGCAAACCAAGAGAGTATCAGGTGCTTTGATTCATTCTATTGTGGATGCCTGTGTTCCCAAGGGTGATAAGCCTTAGTGAAAGAGACTCACATATATGGGTGAAGGTTTCTTGATTCTTGCCTTTGGTAATAATAATGTAGGAATACAATTAAGCAACTTTAATTATAATTATATAATGACTTGTTCTACGTGGTATGTGCTAAACTACTGTAATATATACCAACATATTTATATTTCCATGCACTGCTTTTGGGATCCTTCCATGGTGACACTGAATTTTCATATTTAATTTCATTTTCCTCAGACCTAACTGCTTTTCCAAGACTAACTGCAGCTTTGATAAATGTTCTTTCTAGACTAGTTAATATCTTAGGCTTATAAAAGGTATTTTAATAAAAAAATGTAGCTTCCAGCTAGAGCCCAGATTTCAAAAGGTAAGAACATCTAGTTTTCTATTTCTTTTTTTCTGAATTAGTCACTTTAGTTTAAAGACTTTTTTTCCAGACTGATTAAGAATAAAGACTGACAAATTGAACTTCAGATTTACTCTTTCACCAGACTGATACAAGAAGCAGGTAATGAGATCAACTCATTGTTAGTCACAAAGAGGTTTCTTTGAAATGAAACATGTCAGACATACTTATCGCTTTAACAGTCACAGGGATTGATACAAACAAAAGCAAGACACTTAGGCCCACAGTTTCTTCCACAGCTGCTAAACTAACTAATGTATATCCTCACAGCTTCTCAGAGTTGCCACCAATTTGATACCAGTTTGAATTCTTAAAACTGCATTTCTTAATAGTAATTTGCCAACAGTGTACTGTATTTTTTGTAAAGCTACTGTTCGTTGGTGTAGAAATTTAGTCTCTCTCCTCTCAAATAAATTAAAACTCAGCCATCATTTTTCCAGAAGATTAATTGTTTTCTTTGTATTAAATGTAGGAATAGCAAAAAAAAAAAAAAAAAAAAAAAAGAGCAAGGTCCAGTACCTCCCCAGTACAAACTGATGAGCCAATTGACTTTTCCTGTTAACAGAGAAGTTTTAACCATGTTAATAGAATGTGCTAATTTACAAAAGAATCACAAAATCACAGAAGTAATCAGGTTGGAAAAGACCTTTGAGATCATCAAGTCCAACCTATGACCTAACACCATCTTGTCAACTAGACCGTGGCTTTAAGTGCCACACCTGGTTTCTTTTCAAACACCTCCAGGGACCATGATTCCACCACCCCCCTGGGCAGCCCATTCCACTGTCCAATCACTCTTTCTGTGCAGAACTTTTTTCCCCATTGTCAGGCCTAAGCTTCCCCTGGTGCAGCTTAAGACCATGTCCTTTTGTCCTGCCACTGGTTGCCTGGGAGAAGAGATCAACCCTTACCTGGCTACACCCTCCTTTCAAGCAGTTGTAGAGAGCGATAAGGTCTGCCCTGAGCCTCCTCCTCTCCAAGCTAAACAATCCCAGCTCCCTCAGCCACTCCTTGTAGGGCTTGTGTTCTAGACCCTTGTTGTCTAGACACCAGCCTTTTTGCCCTTCTCTGGACACCTTTGTGTATCTCAACATCCTTCCTAAATTAGGGGGCCCAGAAGTGGACACAAATTTACCCCTTCAGCAATGGCCTGACAGATAAAGACTATATTCCAATATGAGGAATTAAATCACATTTTATGATTTTTCCCAGGTCCAATAAGACCCACCAGCCTTGGTATGGGAGGAAAACCAGTGAGTTATACACAAAACAAATCAGGGGATAAGTGGATGGGGTGGGAAGACCTAGTCTACTGGTGATACGGATGGTTAAGAAATTTTAAGAGATGCTCTACTGAGCTTTCTTCTGCTACATATCATTTAATGCTATAGGGAGAGACAGAAGAATACCAGTAACTAATTGAGAGGAAGAGAAGATTGTTGAACTAATTTCTTTACTATAAATCATCATGGGTGGAATCATCACTCCTCTGTGACTCCCTCTTCACCCTCCTCATCCACACATGAAAGGCAACGTTCATAATTTGAAGGTAAATTCCAATGAAACAACAAAAACCTTCTATACCCATGTAGGATAAAAATATTAAATTCTGCACGCGAAATATCTCAGTTTACTAGATTTTCCTGGGTTTGCTCTACCAGAGAATTTATTATCTCCATTCACCAAGAATTCCTTTCTCACCTAAAATTTCCTTTTTTTTTTTCCATTCTTCTCTCCCCTGACCCTGATTTCTGCCTCTCTCCTACTGAGAAACCTCACTTATTTGCATGCCCTTCAGTACTCACAGTACTTATAATTCTGCTTTTCAGCAGAGAAAACCATATCTCTCTTTTTGGTTATGTCGAATTCCCACCAAAAGACAGTCAGCTTACTCTTTTTTTCCAAGAATGCAGAAAAAAAAGACATTCAACTACAGCATGTCTGAGGTGACCTCAGACAAGAATGACATATTTACTATGTGCAGATTATAAATATCCTTCTGAAAAATAAATTTTGTTTTGATAGTTGACAGAAATAGGCTGACCATGAAGAATTTGGGGAGAAAAGTTCTGATCGTGTAATCAGTTGTGGAAGTTTTTGGGGTGTCCTTTTGGGGATGAAACATTGTTATTTAGCAATTAATGTTTGCAATCATGGATGGATGAGAATATCTCATTTCAGTCCTCCTGCTGCTCTATTGATACACGCTCTGTGAGTCCTGCTATGGGAATGAGTGACAAAATCCATCTGCTTTTCTCTTACTGGGACACCCATGCAAAAATAATTCCCAGTGGCAGATATACAGTTTCTTATTGTCCTTCCTTCCATTGTGAAACCATAAAAAGTCAGAGTGCAAGAGAAAATGCGAGTTGGCATAATTATAAAAATACTAATTTTTTAACCTTTTTTTTTTAAATTGAGTGTGATTTTATTTCCATTTTGATATGAAACAGTCTCTGTTTGCCCCTTGGGATCAGTTGATTTCTCCTTCTTGCGGTCTCTGCAACTTATCCCAAACCAAACCAAACCAAACCAAACCAAACCAAACCAAACCAAACCAAACCAAACCAAACCAAACCAAACCAAACCAAACCAAACCAAACCAAACCAAACCAAACCAAACAAAACAAAACAAAACAAAACAAAACAAAACACAAAACAAGCCATACCAGTTTGGAGTGAAAATCCACCACCTGCTCCTATGTAGACTGGCAGCCTGAGCATTTCTAGTCCTTCCCTGCAAAGTTTGTGTCCCACATTTGCTGGCAGTTGGCTCAGCATGCTGTTCCTCTGGGAAAGTACACCTAAAATGATGCAGCACCCAAGGCACTCATGCGATGTTTAAAATTGTTATGAACAGCATAATCTGACAAAATAACACTGATAAAAGTGCCATTTAACCATGTTGTATTGTATGTTTATCAAGACACTAACTTTCAGGAAAGCGAGATTTTTCTTTTCCCCTCCCCTCCACTCTTCATTTTTTGAGGGACTACAAGTAGTGCTATGCTTTAGTGCTCTGTTGGAGTCAGGGTATGTGAGAAGCTTTTCCTCTGTTTCAAAAGAGACAGAGATATCATCAATTTTTTGACTGGCAGCAAACTCAGATTCCCTCTGGTATGCCACAGTGTGTGTGGCATTTGCAGGCAGTGGTGCAACTTCCCTCACAGTAAATTACTGCTTCCTTCCCTGGGGAGGAAAGGAAGGAAAAGCCCTAGTTTACATGTGGGAACTGATGAACAGTGGATGCTGTGTGCCTTTCCTATTTCCTTATCAGTCTCAAGGCCCTGGAAAACCATATCAGTTTCTGCAGTACCACCAGTACCAGCAGTAAGCGTTTGGGTATGTGGGGAAAGGTAGCACCTGCCTCTAATAGATATCTAGTTCAAATTGTCACCTGGCCTGTTTTGCTGCCCTTTCAGAAATATTTGCATGGTACCAGTATAAAAACAAAGTTTCAGTGAATTAGAACAGTTTTTTACATTTACTTAGATATATTTTCCCTTCACACTTTTAATTATGAAAAGCAACTACAATCTGAAAGAAAGAGCCCTTTCAGATAAAAACATACACAAAAAAAGAACATTCCATTACATAGTTTTTGGAACAAAAGGCAGCAGAAACAGAACTTTTCCAAATTTATTTTCTGATGAGTCAGTATTTTCACACAAAATAACATTTCCCAGACAATTTCCTAAAGGGCTGTAGAGTCTTGGCTGGATTGTGGATACAACCTGTTCCTCAGCATTGCAGTAGCCCTCAGTGTTATCCAAGTTTATCTGTAGAATTAGTTGCTTAGAAAATATTTGAAGTTCTCTTCTAAAATATATACTGTATTTTGAAGTTTTGTTTCTGTACGGTAATGCATCTACAGATGTTAATTGGTACACCTTTCTATTGGCAGCCGTAACTGTGACTATATGTTTAAAACAGAATAATTAAAATAATAACAAAACCCCCTCCTTGCTCATTTTTAACACTGGAATGTTAGTAATGACACAAAACTGGCTTGCTGTGTTGCCCCTTTGTGCTGGAGGCCTGATAGGATGCCATGATGAGCTTACTCTTTTAAGCCCAAGGGCTTAACATTAGCAGCATATGACAATTTTCTTATCAGAGTCTGCTTTGCAAAGCACACAGGGAGGAGGGAGTGGACTGTCATATATGGAATGGTGTGGTAATTAAGCAGCACTGTTCAAGCATGGAATGTGAAAAAACCCAAGGGTTTCACTGTTAGGCTTCTTACATGATTGCGAAACATGTCAGTGCAAAGCTTTTTTGCCTTGCAATAAGGGACTTTTTATTTTTGAGAAAAAAAAAGAAGCAGTTATTAAACTCAGCATGGAGACAATCTGAAACAGGATCTTCATCAATCAGATTAACTACTTTCCAAGAT
The DNA here is from genome assembly GCA_013400235.1 of Oriolus oriolus. Lineage (NCBI taxonomy): Eukaryota > Metazoa > Chordata > Aves > Passeriformes > Corvidae > Oriolus > Oriolus oriolus. Next base: position 115,987 of record VXBT01013569.1, read on the forward strand.
GAAAGTAGACGAGGCACAGTGTGAGCCTGAGAAGATATTTATCAAAACCCATATTAATAACCACTTTCAGCCTTCTCTTGACAGTTTCATCTTAGCTTCCATGTTTAACATTTGAGTATCATATGTTTTTGTCAGGATGAGGCTGCTAAGAGCATCAATTAATTAATTCCTCTGAAGTATGGTTTGGAAAGGTAATAAAGTAACATTCCCTAAGGCCAGAACCAGTAATGGTAAGCAGCATTCTGGTGCTGTGCAATTCGTTACTTCAGAAAGAAATTAAAAGCACAGAATCATTTCCACTTTTAAAAGCAGAAGATATTCAACTTTATTTTAATAAAATTGCTGAGAGGGATCCATTTTTTAAAGTAATATTTTCCAAGCTGATAAAGAATGTTGCTGCTTTTTATTTGTTTTATTTTAATAGAAAAAAGTAGAATGCCTCTGGCAAAATAAAAGGCAAAAGAGATGACTGGAATATGTCTTAACACTGTTATTTATTTGCTATCATTATTATGATTTGCCTTGTTATTTGGGTCTTACCGTTCTGTTCTGGAATTTTCACTGTGGGGTGAAGGAAGCCTGCTGACAATACAGAGAAATTAACCCTCTCCTTGTTTCTCCTAAAATTCTCACTGGGAATTTCAAGTGTACAACAACTTGTCCATCCTTTCCCCTGGTTAAAACCAGTGAGATTCTTGTTTCTTTAACTCTATAAGAAAGGAGATGTTTTGTCTTGTAAATAGTGGAAGAAAAGCAAGCTGTTTGGTGACACAGGAAAACATCAAGATAGTATTTTTTTAAAAATCAGAAGCAGACAGTTGTTGAACTTGGATACCTTGCTTTAATCTTGGAAATATATGCACTCTTTACTTCCACATCCTTTCAGTCCCACTGCAAATAAAGTAATATATATATGCAAAAAGACATGTACGTAAGCTGTTGACAACAGTAGCCCTTTTTCTTGCTGCCTGTGGGAATGTCAGCCTGTATAGTTACTGTGTCCTACTGACTGCATGAGCCAGATCAAAATATTCTGCTTACTGGCTACTAAATAAATGTCTCAGCACATTCTTTTTTTAATGTATTTCAGTTTGATCTTGTCAGAGAATAAGATTCAAGTGTTCATATTTTACATCATGTATGTGAAGTGTGTAAATGTGCGTCTATGATCCCTTTGCCTATCAATTCTCTTTTATAGCTTTTGAATCCTTTGACCACTCAGTTTGGGGTAGTTCTGAAGACATTTATGTTCATGGGAAGTAATTGCTTTGCCCCCCAAGATAGCTGGAGAGTCAGTCACTGCAGAATAGGCTGAGAGAAAGAAACTTGGTGAACTTTCATGAAGATCAACAGTACAGGTGTCGTGGAGTGACTTTATGATGTTGTATCCCCTATCGCTGCTCTATGCCCAGACATGACATCCTGTGCCTTTCTGTGCCTTTAAAACTGGGTGTGAGAGAAAGTGAAAAAAACCGAGTGAACTTTTCAAACCAGTGTGCTTCAAGGTCACTCCACTCCTCTGCGTTCTGCTGCTGTGGTGAGAAGAGTGGAGGAAGCACCCTTCCTTGCTTCCAGACAGCTTTCTGCTCTGTTTCCTCTGGAGAGAGATGGAGAGTCTTCTTTTTTTTCTGGGACTTTAGTTTTTTCCCTCCTTCCTTCCGGAACCATTTGGCAACACCAAAACGTACCTGGGAGACCTTACATCTCTGGCCTGGAGGGGGCTACACTGAAAACCCGGCTCCGAAAAGGAGACGAGAGACCACACCCACAGAAAGGACTTTAATTCTTCCCAGGTTTTTTCTCCACAGTGAGAGGTTTTATTATTTAGCATTGTTATTCTTTTCCTGTGTGTTTGTTAAACAGTTTTTTTCCTCTCTTTCACTTTCCTCCGAGGAAGAGTTCTTTCCCGAACCTGGTGGAGGAGGGGCGGCTGTAACCTGCCTTCTATCAGAGGACGTTCAAATTCAGATGTTCCTCAGATTTTGTCTCAAACTGGGACAACAGGGATGTCCCAGTCCCTGTCCTTCCAGGGAGGAATATCTATCTCCTTCATTGTTCACACTGAGAGTGAAAATGGCTCGACTATCCCTTTCCTCAGTGAGAGAAGCAGTGTCTTATATCTTATAGAATATGGAAGAAAAAACCCACCAACAAACCAACCAATCAACCATGATATCTATATTGTAGTTGTAGTTTTTTCACTTTCATTCTGACAGAGCACGTAACCAGTCATCAGTTACATCTGGAGATCCATTCTGTAGAGATCCTATGGCACCATCCAGATAAGCTCAAAATATTTTGCAGGATCTGCAAAGAACTTGCTAAGTTCTGACTCTAATAAACAGCTGAGCAAAGCATTTAGAATTTGCAGCAGAAAACTGGAAAAAATCACCTCTGGCAAGTAGGGATCTGTGTCAATTCCCCTGGCCATAGCCAATCTTAGGATTTGCTTGTTCCTAGTCTTCTGAGAGTTATTCCAAAATGGCCTGCATGGAATCAGGTTGCTGATGTTCATCAGCTTTTTTGTTACCCTGGGGATGGGACTCAAGTAAATGCAAGAAAGAGGAGAGAAAAATTGGAAACAAAGTTAACAGAATGCAGAATTTTCTTATAGAAAATGTTTGACTTACACATTAGCTGTCTTCTGAGCTGTTTGTCTTTATTAACTGACATTGTGGAGGATTTATGCTTAATCAGTGAAAATGAAACAAATCTAAAATTTTTCAGTTAAAATAAAAAATAACTTTCAAATTTACATCTGAACTATGCTCATATACAAGGTCAGGAGTGAGGGGCAGACACAAAAGTGTTCTCTGGCCTATCAGATGAACTGGTATGGATAAGATCCAAAGTCCTGTGGAATTCCTCTTTGCTCTTCTCCATGTATAAAATTGCTATGTATGTATTCAAACCTAAACATCTTTGCAGAAATATACAAGTCTGAAGTGGTTTGGTGCAAATTCTTTGCACCATGATATTTTCTAAAGTTTAAGGTAGCTATAAGTGAATTAGGGAGCATTTTCTGCGTAACACAAGGGGACTTTAACAGGAGCGTGAGAAGACTGTTTAGCAGCCAGCCAGAAACACCAGCTGAGGTCCCTTGATTTGCATTCAGAGGTTAGAGAGCAAACAGCTAGAGGGAGGATTATGGAATTGAAAGGTCTTAGGCGCAGGAAGACTGAGTCTATAAATGCTGTAAAGGAAACTGAGAAAAACTCAGGAAGCTGAGAGTTGAAACAAAACTAGTTTGTCTTATGTTCTAATTTGGCTTCAGAGATTTAAGGGTTGATCTCTGCTAAACCTCATAGATTGTGGCTGAACTCTCTGAGCATCAGAAGATCTGTTATTACTGTCTTCCCTGCTAGGGTGATTGTTGTTGCTGGATAAAGAAGGTGTACATCAAAGCAGAAGGATTAATGTGATTTAATACCACTATTCAATCTGCAATTCTGCACATGGAATTGATTATTTTGGTGTTTACAACTGTGGAAACTTAACATTTGGAAGTGCACAGCACTTCTTGCTAAGGTAGTTAGTGTTAAAGAAACATCATCAAACTCAGAGTATGTCCATGCGCTAAGCTGACCAAATGCTGTGTGACCATGCTGAAAATTAAATTTTGGTAGGTAATATCTGTGAGGCACTAAAATGAGTATACTGCTTAAGATCAGTACAAAACACTGATGCTGACTAAGAATAGATTCTACACCCTGACTACAGCTGACACCCTGAAGAGACTTGTAAAAAAGTACCAGCCTACAATTTCTGCTACAACATCCTGGGATTCAGAGACCTTTTTAAACAAATATTTCCTTTCATGGCGTTTTGTGCTGTGCTCCACAGGGTCCCTGGGACAGGTCAAAAACATGATCAAAAATACATTCTCTATTTCTCCTGCTTTGAAAACAATTCCCTGCTGTTTGCTGACTATCGGTTCTGGTTACTCTGTGTTACTCCTAAAGCCCGAAGAATGAAACTGAAGACCAACACAATGCTGTTAAACACACACAGACAGTCAACTACAAAAAAAAAAAAAGGATAAAGGACTTCTGCAGAACTCTTACTATTACTGAGATGTTGAGGTTGTATTTGTATTACACGAATATGCATGTGGGTAGCAGCATAGTATTACCTAGTGGAGCCAGAATACATAAGAAGCTGATGCGTCTTTATAGCCAATGACTACCGTCTGACAGCTCCTAATTCCTGACCATGATAATGTAGGCTATACCTCTTTAGAAGATGTGAATGGGTTTATTGTGTTTAGTTTTTCATCCGGTGGACATCCACTGATATTCAGGATCATTTGTGTAGCAGTGTTTGTATACTCTGCTAGCAGATAAATTTAGTTTGTGGTGATTTTGGTCCACATTAAGTTACAGGGTTTCTCTGGTATTTAACACAAATCTGTGAAGCTCCTTTCTGAGCATTATCATTCTGTCTGACAACCTGCTGATTGACCAAGAATGTCATTTTGCTGAGTCAAAATGGATGCTTCCTGAAAAGAGCTCTTCCCCAATACTGTTTAAAAGCCCAGGTTTTGATTCAGTCACTCAGAGTGGCCATACTTTCAATAAATATTGTTCTGCCCCTTTTCCATATTGAAACACATGCTTTCTATAAGCAAGGGCTTGGTCGGTTCAAGTTATAGTTTAGCACACCTGGCCCATTGGTCTGTCTCTGAGAAGACATCCAGATAAAGATCTTCAGTCTTTCCTGACATTTGCATGGAACTGTTTTCAGTGTTCATGTCCTTGGGCTGACTCTTAAGTGGAAGAGAGTTTGTCTAGGATAACAGGACTGTCATTTTTGCTCATACAAGTTCTTTTTGGCAGCTTTTCTTTCCACCCTGACTTTTAAAATTACAATTCTGCCTTTCTTTTTATTTCATTTTTATTTTTAATTTACTTCTTCCTGTAATTTCACTACTCAGGACAGTCTATGTACTCCACCTGTCCCCACTGTGGTTCCTGTCCTGGGTTTGGCCAGCACATGTTTAATTTTTTTGCCGTAGCCGTGAGCGGGTGATGCCTTGGAGCCCTGTGGGCGTGTCTGGGTTGTTATTCCACACCAAACACATCACCCCTGGAGGCAGAAGGAAGGGACTCTTCTTCTGGGAAGATGGGCATAGCTTCAGGTGGAACAAAGTCTGGCAGGGTGGGAACCCATTAGCCATTGTTCTTTGTTTTGGGGTCATACTACCTTGGGTCAGGCTGGGTGAGCATTTTTCGTGTAAATCACCCTCTCTTTTGTACACTTTCTGTTATTAGTATTGTTGCTGTTACTGTTCATTTTCTTATCGCCTTGCTTTTTCCCCTAAGTTGTTCTTATCTCAACTTGTGATCTCTGACTTTTATCTCCCACCAGAAGGGCAGAGGGGAGAGGGTTGCGGTTTTCTTTTTAGTGAGAGTACTAAGTTGGGGAATACCATTCCTAAACCATAACAATTCCTTATCATGACTCAAGCGAGATGAAACTGATGAGGTCTGTATTTTTGTATCATGTCGTTTTTAATAGCTTGGTGTACCTTTTTTACTTCCCTATGGTTTTGAAAGCTCAAATGGAGTTTCTTTATCCTTTTGCTTCTAGTTTGCATACTGACCTATGGCAGTCATGCTTGTTCATAACTACGTGCTCAGAATGACATGACTCCCTTTCCAAAATGAGATGGCTTATGGTCTGCACATGCAAGTTTCATATATTCAGTTGTAAAAATACAAAGAATCTCCTTGCGGCCATCTCACACAGGAACTGAAGGTTGTCCTATGTTTTTGGAGAAACAATGTCCTTTTTCTTACTTTTACCAGTAAATAATGAGGAGCAGAGAGGAACAGAATTTTTGAAAATCAGGAATTTACAGAAATATTGTCAGTGATGAAACCAAAATAATTTAGCTGTGATATACAATCTAAAAGATCCATGATCCTTATAAATCTGTAGAAAACAACTATTTTTTATCACTGAACTTTTGAGAAAAACTCACAGATTATTCTTCCTGCCTGAATCAATAACAAGAAATAAAATGGAATTTCCCAGCTGGTCATTTGAACTTGTGTTCCTATCAGTTAAAGTATTGGAAGTTGACTGAACTGTATGACTGTATTTTTAGACAAACGATTGGTCTCTGTTAAACAAATTTTAAAGGTAACAGGAGACCCCTTCTGATACGCCCTGGCTGAAAACATTTCACCTGAAGGAATTAGCCCATGCTCCTTGGACCCAGAATTATAATGCCATCTGGCAGATATTATTTCAGCACCAAGTTCTTAATGAGATAATGTCGAGCCAAACATGGATTCAGGGTACAAAAGAGTTTAATAATATTTTATTCATTATAGAGAACATTTGCATATACTTTATGAGAACAGTTATTATAAGAAACTTTTCACCTTCTAGCATTCTTTAAAGTATTTTGACATGTAGCTCTTTCTAAAACATCCATTATATTTTTATTTCTCTTTTTCCCCCTATATTTAGATTATTGTACTCATCTATTGGGATTCGAATTTATGTTAACAATTGCATTATGTCACGCACAGCTAAACATATTTTACAGTCTAAGGCACGTAATAGTGGAATACTGAAGATCCAACATTCTCATTTCCAATCAATGTAAGTTAGAACAGTCAAATGTTTGAAAATTTCAACTCCAAAATCCAGTTATCCTTTGTGTTACTGATTTGGGCATATGGCTCTAAGTAGACAAGGATACAGTTTGATTTCTAGGGATGCATATTTCTGCATATTCACACACACATCAAAGGCAGTAATCTGCTCAAACCTAGATGGCCAGCCAGTATAGCATTGCTGAGATACAGCAGTTCTTTTACACCATGTCACACAAGGAACATACTATTAGCAATATGTCTGCTTGCTCTCAACTTCTTAGCCATGATAAAGGCTGAGGGCAGTCTTCAGTTCAATTTCAGGTGAAACAAAGATATTTAAACAAAAAATGTCTTGTGCACTGTCTAATGTATCTGTGAGTATTTTCATCACCCACATAATGGAAAGAGTCTAGTTAAGATTCATCTTTCCTTGGTTACATGTAATGCATCTGGCCATATTTGAATTAATTGTGTAAGTCCCATTAGAGTCAATGAAGATATAGCCAATACAGTCAATGGCATCTAGAGAGCAGTTAGTTTTGTCCTAAATTTGATCAGATGAATTGTTCTTTAAACTCCATTAACTGTATTGATTATCTCCCCAAGAATGCGGTGGAGTTCAGACAGTAAGTCTGCTTTGGACAGGCTAGATGGTAGATATCTGGAGGAAGAATTTAATGCTCTCTGCCGTTGTTCTCTGCTATGAAATCTGGTTGAAATACTGGTGACTCAAAAGCATTTCAATATAAGAATAATATTCAGGTTACAAAAAACTTGATAGAAGAATAATACTTTATATTGCAGCTCTGGCTGCCTAAATAGCAAACAGCGTAGGATAAAAAAACCTGATTTCTGTTCACTATTTTGGATTTGTGGAGAAGCCCACAAGTTCCTTTTCTGTCCAGAATCTCATATAGTTGCTTAGGGTAGCTGTTTATGCTCAAATCTGAAGGGACGGTGGCCACTGTGTGAATGTTTGGTATGTTCTTGTTCAGAACAAATGGCCTAACCATGCAACCAGCTCAGTAGGTCACTCACAGCTACTTCAGTGTCCTTTGCTGCTGACTTGCCTTCTTATATTGTGGCATATTCACAAATTCTAAACTTACAGAGCCCAAAGAAATTACTGTAACCACCTAATAATCCCTCCTGACAGACTTGGCCATGAGAATTCCCTGAATAATGACTGCTTGAACTTGGACCACATCTTTATTTAAAAATTGGTGAAAAATATCTATCACTGTCATCAATAAATAGTTCTAGCTAAAACCTTCCCCCTTATTTCACATGTGAATTTTCTAGCCTTTATAGTGATTGAAGCAGTATGCTAGAACAGAAGGCTGTCTATTATCGTGTTTTTCTTTCTTTAGTGTGTAATTATAGATGGAAAAACATAAGCAAGGTCTTTCCTGATAACTATATATGTATGCTGGCTGGCTTTTCCAAGCTGTCCTAATGCAACTGTTTCACTTCAGATAAATGATTAAATATTTATCATAGAGGGGCCTTGGGTCTCTGTTTCTTGCTTCTCAAGGGAATACAGTGACCACTGGGTCAGTCTTTAAGTAGCTGGCCCACTGGATTGTTTACATGGAATGTCACTGTGCTAAAGAAGGGGTATGATCGATCCTATTTCCATAGCCAGGATACTCAGTTGGGTGGTAAAAATGTCCTTTTCTGAGTTGGGCAAAGAAGGACCTTAAACTAAGGACCCATATAACTGCACAACTACTGAGATTTGACTACTGTGGGTGAGGTCTCTTTTCTTCTTTTTGTGGATAAAAAATCCAATATACCTAAAGACTCTTTCCAATGCAAAATTCCTGCTGCGTTCATTTAAAAAAATTTAGTTTATGAGAAATAGAATTTTCTCCCAGAAGAACGGCTGTTGAAAAATTTTTAACCTGTTGCTTTCAAGCTGTAGCTGTTGGTAACAATCCCCTCTTTTATATAGAGAAATTTCTCACTGTTCTTCTGCTATTTTCTTGGTCTTGTTTCTCCCTACATTGGGTGTAAGGAAGCAGATGAGGGAAGAGTGTTTTGTTTGTTATTTTACAGTCATTTCTCACAGAAATGTAAAACATTTCCTCTAAATTCTTAATTCCTTGTTTCTGAAAATTTTCTATTTCCAGTGGCAAAGCAATTCTACTCTTTCTTTAAACTAAATTCAAGATATTCTTAGCAGAATATCAGAAGAGAAAATAGTGATCAAAAGCATAATGCCAACTTACATGATTTTCAAATGATTTTCTGTCCCAAATTTTTCAAGGCATATTGATATTTTCCCTTTTAGGGAAAAGCTTAATATTCAAAACTCCTGTTGGAAATATTTGTACAGTTAAATCATGATGCTGGTAAAGGCACTATATAAAGACATGGAGTTACCTTTTGCCTCAAAACACTTCCAGTTTGGGCAGACAGTGGTTTCACAAACCTACAGGGACAGCAGTATGCTAAAGCATGTATAATTATGTGCAAACATATATCATGTTTTTTATGCCATATTTTACTTTGTATCAATATGCCTAGCTTCTTCAATGTCCAGGCATCACTTTGCATTGCGTTTAAAAAAAGTTACTATTCTCAGTGCCACACAATTAGGTACTGTGGAGATTTAAGGGAATAAATGGTAGTAGCTTTTCAGATTTTTTTTTGTAGGGAGCTCCTTGGGAGAGGGTAACTACATTTTATCTCCCTGCCAGCTTTTTCCCCAGGTTGCCTTGCTAAAGCCTGCCTGCCAGTGGGGTAATCCTGAGGGAATGGACACTGTAGACTTCCATTGAGTGGAAACAAAATAAGCACAAAAAAAAAAATCACAAAAGCACCTGCTTTTGCGGTCACATTCCTGGCTGTGGGGAGATAGGGCAAAGGGAGGTGCAGTGTCAGCAAGTCAGCACTGACCTCCTGTGAGCAGGCCTAGGACCTTTCCTGGTCATCATGCTCAGGGAAATGCTACTGAGTAGATCAGGCCAAATGCAGAGTTGTGTCTGCTGCACTGAAACCTGGAAAGTTTGTCTTTCTGTCATTGTCTCATACCTCAGACATGACAAAAATGTATTTGTCCATTCTAATACCTTGTCACACAAAGTGCTATGATCTTTTGGAATTTTGTGTCCCACAGAAATGAGTCTTTTCTAACTTTTCTAACCGAGCAAAATTTGGGCATTCTCTGTGTATTTATATACCTCAATCTTGAATGACAGAGGTTCTTATTAACATATTTTGGCAATAACTAACCAGTCCCATGAAACTATAGGTACATTTTAGTTGTGTAAAATTGATTTGTTTTTTGCTTGTCACTGTGTTATCTGGGACCTGTTAGAACTTCAAACCAATGTGTAGGCCTTTGCCTTTAGCTCATGAAGGCAGTATTTTAAGGTGTAATAGGTAGTTGTTTCAAAATATTAAAAAAACCTAAGTACTGTGTTTATTATAAGTACAAAACCAATCTTTTATACACACACTAAATTTCAAAACCATCATTTCACAATTTGATAGAAGAAGAATCTAAAACTTTACATCTCTGCAGGTTCTTATCTGACTTTACTGTGCCTGTACAACGCAGCAACAGCAGGGTGTGAGTATTACTCAGTGTGGTCATGGGCACTGTTAAAATGTTATAATGATGTCTTCATATAGTTAGCTGGCTTTTGGTTCTCCAGCCAGTGAAACAGACATTACACATTGAAGCAGGATTACACATCTGGAGGTCTAGGCAATATTTACAAGGGATCAGGCTTATTTTTGTATAGCAACTGTAACTGAGAGGATTACTAAAGCACTGAGTTGGTGTCAGAAGACTAGGATTTATTCCTTACTACCTGTATCACTTTGGGCAATTCACTTAATCTCCCAGTGCTTCAATTCTCTGTTCAGAAATGGGAACAAAAATGCTTCTTAGCTTAAGGGTATTTCAGAGGTATACACTGCAAAAAGAAACAATGAGGGGGCAATTCTCTGTTGAGGGGCACTCAGGAGCTGATCTGCTGCTCTGACAGGGAGTCGTGAGAAGTGTGCTGCCTTCTGGGAGCTAAGGTCCAAGATGTTGCCACGAGCGTGCCACAGCTTGTCAAGAGCACAGACTTCTGTCCCTTGTTACCCTTTCATGTGGGAATAAATGACACTGCAAGCCAGAACCTGAACAAAATCAGAGAAGACTACAAAGCTCTGGATCTGTGAGCAAAGTATTGGTACCCAAGTTATCTTACATTTTACCAGTCAGAGAAAAGGTTGCAGCCAGAAATAGACATATTATGCAAACAAACTTCTGGCTTAGTGGCTGGTGCTGTCTTGAGGGTTTTGGCTTTTACAACAACAGGACATTCTTTGATTATTATAGCCTATCTGGGAGGAATGGGATACTTCTCTGTAGAAGAGGCAGGGGAATCTTTGGCAGTAGGAAGCCCAACTTGATGATGTGGGCTTTAAATGGAAGGACCTAGAGGGCAGGGTTCAAAGATTTGTTGTTTTTTTTTAAGGTGATATCAAGGTAGAAGATCATAATGGGTTACTGTGCCTCATTTTCTTGGGTAATCCATAGGTTAGGACAGAAGAGGGAAAGGGGCAATAGAGAAGGAGGACAGAAGGTGAGAGCAGGTAAGAAAGGGCTGTTCTCTGAGATCTGAGAAATCAAAAGTTCTGATGGTGAATGATCCAGGAACTGAGGGATAGACGTGTCTGTGGGATTGTCTGATGGAAAGACAAGACAGCATAGTCTCCCACAGTCCCTCTAGAGCTGAATGTCCAGAACAACCCTCAGCTACCATTCTAACAGTGGGAGAAGTAACAGAGGCTACTCAGTCTCTTGGCTTTTTGCTGTTCAGTCACAGGTTGGACAATCAACTTAGTCACCTGCAGAGAACTGTAACTTAGTGATTCCCTGAACAAAATGAGGATGACTTGTACTGTCAAGTTTCCAGAATCTCCAAAGACAGAGATTTCACACCTTCTCTGGGCATCCCATCTACAGCTTTATTATTGCTGTTATTAAAAAAAAGAGAAAATGTGGTTACATCAAAATGCTTTGGAAGCCACAGTAGTAGGCATTAGTAGACTTGCCCCATACAGTCTGGATTTGGGACTGTCCACTTGCACATTCAGAGACTTCAGATTTACCAGCTGGACATCTTGACTGTCTTGGTGTCAAAGTAGAGTGAAGCTCATAAATTGAGTTTAAAAGGAAACCTGCCTCACTGAAAATTGTGTGAAATCCTCTTGTCTCTGATGTTACAATCATTTTTTATGTGTAACAACCTGCCACTCTACAGAGAAAATGTAGATGTAAGACTGTCTGGTGGGAACAGTAAGTTTATGGAATGAAACTCTGTGCCTTTGCCTCACACTAGTGTGAGACTACACTTTCTCTCACAAAAAACCTGTTCCTATAAATTGTGCAAGTAAACATGGATGTTAACAGTAAAAAATAGCAAACAACTGGAGGTGGAAAACTGTGCTTACAGCTATCATTACAGTTAAATGCTGGTTGAACAAGTAGGCTCTATAGCAAAATCCTCTTGTTCCATTTTTTTAAACAAACTTTTCATTTAATTACTCTAACCTCATAATGTGTCTTTATTTTGTGACGATCTTACCTGAGATAGGTATTAAAATATTTTGTTTACATCACACCAAGCACTGATGCTTCTTAAAGTTTATTAGATACTGAAATTTATGACATACAGTGAAGGACAAGAATTGTGAATGTGTGGCTTTGAAATTACCACCTTCTGAGTTGCCCTGCTCAGTGAAAAGTCAGACTAGAAAGAACACCACTGAAGTGATACATTCCCTCCTTACCGTGCCCTCATTTTGTTTTTCCAGTCTCAAAAGTCAGCATCAGGGTAGGTTCCTAATATTAAAATAGTTTGCTATTTGGTTAAATAGTTTGATTCCATCATTAATTGGAGGTGTTTTCTTTTAAATTTATCAGGCTTTATCTGATCTAATGTCACAAAGAAAGGAGGCCTTGGCAGACTGCCTGGTCTTCTCAGCATTGTATACTGGAGCAGATGATGGCTTTTTCCCCAGAATAATGGGTTAGGGGAAGAGGACTGTTTTCAGAAGTTTATGTTTGTTCTCATTGCTGTTTGTACATCTCATATATCAACAAAAAAGCCAAAAGCTTTTCAGAGTTAGTTCAGCTGAATTTTGGGTGACTGATTAATAGTCCTGCAAAGGGCCACATTGAATTTTTGCTAGTTTTTTTGGGCTTATTAATGAACAGTCTAAGAAAAGCATCCCCAAACTTTATTTCAAATGCTTCTTGTTTTGTTCCTAACAACTCACATTTATTAGATATACAAAAACCAGAGTTGGAATACACTCTGGTTTTGAAGGAAATAGGTGGTGTATAAAAATGATTTTCATGCCTGCTTTCTACTTTATCTATGAAATGAAACCTACAGTAAGTGAAATCTTATTGGCAGAACATGTATACATTCTAGGCTTATCAACAAGAGGTCTAAAGAATATAGATATTTCTATTTCTTTCATTTCTTTCTTTTCTTTGTATTTCTTAGTACATTTCCACTGCATTTATGAAGTGATACTTTATATCACAGTCTGTAGTTTTGTACCAGTGCTTAAAGAGCTCAAATCCAATTAAACTGTAATGGGCATGGTCATTGCATGTGATCTATAAAAATTCAAAATAAAAATTTGCACTCAAGCCACATTTTGGTCATCAGGGGCAGGTAAATGAGTATTTTGGGATGAGACAAAGCTCAGAATATTAATTATTATAGACTATATATTAGACATTATAGATAATATATCATGTATACCCACACCACATACATGTATATTAATATAGTTTCCATAGATTATGGAATACAGAATGTTCAACATGAAATTCAGGTAGCTGAATAAATATACTCAGACAATAGTAAATATCTGCACAACAGTAAGAGCTAGACTGGTCTTGTTATCATCTCTTCCTTTTCTGTGGAAGCTGTAAGGTACCTGATGACCACTATAAGGACCTGAGGAGAACAACGGAGCTGCTGTTCAAGCATGCTTGAAGAAAATGAGAAATTACTTAGTTCCCTTGCATTCACCTCATGTGGAGTTGGCTGGAAGAGTGGGGCCCTTTTTTGGCAAGAAAAAGAAAGTTTGTACCTCTTTAGGCCACTTTCCAATGCGGAATGACACTTTCTGTACATTTAGCTTTAGGTATCATGTCCAGGGCCAGCTGCAAACAAATTTTGGAAAGATGACTGAAAACCAAAGAAACTGACAAGGCAAATTTCACTCACCACCAAGAAGCACATCTCCAGGTTCTAGGACTACTCAAAAAACAAGTTCAAATTTAAATCAGTTGAACAATCTTCTCTTGCCTAATGAACACTTGCAAGCTGCACCTGCAGTTAATTCACATTTAATTTCTCTACTATTAAATATGTTTTGTTTGGTACTATAACTGTACTTGATGGTTGATACCATAACTGTACTGAATCTAGTTTTTTGGTAAAGTAGTAGTCTCCTTCCTGTTCATTGCAAGGCAAAATTGGCAAAAGTAAACAATTCTTGGTGACAAGTTTTGCTCCACTTTTGGTGATTCCTCAATTTCTCCAAGCTGTTTTGATATGTTAGATTTACATTTTGATGGCTTTATTAAAAGCAAAATTCTTAAGATGATAAAGAAAGAATATTCTTGGTCATATCCAATTAATCAGATTGGAACTGAAAAAAATACATTAACAAAAGACAATTGGCTTCTTCCACTGAATTTTAAGTATTGTCATTTTTATCAAGAGATAGTTGGGAAGAATTCCTACTTTTTTCCTTGATAAAGAAGTTCAAGATATAAGGAAATATCAAAACAAACAAAAAACCCCCACCCACTAAAACACCTAAAACACTTTAACATTTTATTTCAAAAGTGGAAGATGAAATATTAGCTCCTGAGTATATCAAAATACTCTGGTTCATCAAGAGTTTTATTTCCCTCATACAAACTTAAGAGGCTGAGTATAAAGATTAATTTAAAGTCTCCTAACCCATAGTCTGCGTGTTCAAATAATCAGTGTACACAATGCAAGTATGGTAAATGCTCTTTTGAGCAAGAGAGAGGGAACTCAATGCAACATAAGCAAATGGCCACTAGCCACTGAAGCTGCACAGCTAGTCTAACTAGAGGATTCAAGAATTGTGGATGTTTTGTAATTAGCTTTGTTATCTGGGAGAGTGGACTGTAATATGTACAAGGGAATGCAACTGCAGGCCAATATCCACATATCATTACTGTCCACATAAAATATTTAGCAGTAAAATATGTTCCCAGCAGTTTCTCAGGTCATTTAAAGCAAATTAATGAAGCAGATGTAACAAAGAAAATCATAAAACCAGTTAAGCTGATACATTGGCAACAAGAAGACTCTCATTCATTTAATACACAGAGATTGTTTTAGGACTAAAGCAACACTAAGAGAGATTAATAAATATGTGCGTTATTATAATAGTGGAAAAACTTTCTCACTTCTGCCCTCAGCCTTTTTCCCTTTATTTTGATTTTTTCTGCTGCTAATATACTTTATCTTTCAGAACAATTGGGCTCCTGTTCCCTGTTAAAATATGACTTGCTCCCAGACACTGAGTTGATAGGTGACCTAGAATTTCTTGAGTGATAGCAGATTTATCTCTGCCACATTCAGAGACTGTATGTGTTGCTAAGCTGGGGGCAAAGGAGAGTTTATAGAATAAATTTCATAGCAGACTATGACATTATGAACAGATCTATGCATGTTTAAGTTGTTTGCAGCTCTCTTAAAATTTTGGCTGGCAGGCAGGTGTAAACTGCAGAAGGTGATAAATGCTTTCCTTTCATCGACTCTAAGCTGACTGCCCTGTGAGGCCACCAGCAAGCCAGGTCTGAAGACAGAACATTATTCAGTCTCAGGAAATGATGATCCGCATTTCTAGTCGCCATCTGGTGGTTTCCTGTACAACGACAAGTAATTTGGGAAGGAATCTCTTAATGGCAGTCCTGATGTCATGAGATAGTTTTTGAGGATTGCAGCAAGTGCAATAAGCCTTGGTGTGAGCATTTCACTGGCAACCCAAGATGGGATGTTTGTGTCCTAGACACGTAAGAATAGCATCTACCAACTGATCCTAAAAAGCATTTTTGAACATATATAACACAAAGATCTTCTTCTCATTAAGTTAGAATTTCTCTCCTGTTAAGTACTTGGTACAATAGAGGAATCACAGCATATTCACTACTGTCTGAGGGAGCATAGTCTTCTGACAAGCCTGACTTTGGTGATCACATTGAAACATTTTCCAACATATTGCTTACCTTTCTTTCCCCTTCATTTTTTGGAGATCTTTTTCTGATTTTTTGTGTGTTGACATGATTGCTTAAGATCAGTTCCCTTATATTCACTTTGTGGATAACAGTGCACAGAGTTTTACAGCCTTTTCTCTTTTGTCAGGAAGTGTCTCAGAAGCAAAAGGGACATTTTCTGTGGAGAGTTCCTTCTCTGTTGGTATTGAATAAGACAGCTTTGTTTCTAGTCTTCAAGAACATGATGAAGCCAAAGGGCCACTGAAAATCCTCTTTTCATATAGGCAGGTTGTCAGGCCTAGATATGCAATTAGAAAACCAAAGCATGATCTTCAGTTGAATATTTTACTGGACCTTAAGTCCTTCAGGAAAGATTGAGACCTTGAAGAGGATTGTTCATCAGTAGCCAGTAATTAGAAGAAGAGACTGATAAGCCATAGCTGGATTATAGATTTACAGTCAATATAAGTAGAATAGGCCTTCATCTGCTAGAGACATTGTGGGAAACTTGGAGGGGAGGCAAAGGACTAATCACTGAGGTTAGAGATTTGGAATAGCAGTAAGAAATAAGTGATGGGACTGTGTGGGATAGTACTTGCCAAACTGGGACAGTTTAGGTAAAGCTTGGATTCAAAGCAGAAGCTAAGCAGTGGGAAAATAATGATAAGATGATGCTAAACAACATTTAGCCACTAATACTAAATACACAAAACACTACTAAACACAAAAAGAAAGAAAAAACACACAACTGCAACCTGCCAAAGAGCATAGTTTATTCAGATATTGCCAGTTATTATTTTAGACTGAATAAACCTTTTTTTAACACATTGTTCTGCCTCCAATTTGTGTAAAAGCTGGCAGGTATTGGTACTCTTATGGAGTAAAGAAAACTGTGAATGAGCACAGTGTCTGAATGTGGGAGTGAAGGGAGTTTAATGGCATTTTGAGAGAGAACTCAAAATTGTTTGTAATTAAACAGTACTGACTGTTTATTGTTCAAATATTTTTGCATAAATTACTGCAAGATTTTATCAGTGTAAGAAGTAGAGCAAATAGGAAAAACCTACATACCCATAATAGAACTGTGTATTTATTTCTTGACATCCATTATCATAAATAGCAGTAGGCTTTTGGAAACAAAAAATATTTACAATATAACAGAGAAAATCAGTCGGTACATAGGTAGGCATCTTGTGTAGTGGTATAGTGTCAATATACATCAGGCTTGATGTGATTTCAATGGTTATATTTAGTTATTTTTCTGCTTGCTCCTTTTGCATCCTAGCATAATTTTACCATTAAATAATTTTCAGTCATAATTTATTGAGAGTCCTAATAATCTTTTGCTCTTTCACACTGATTCTAACAAGGTTCTGATCTGAATCCTCATGTGTTCCACATAATTTCCTTCTGGAGATTACCAGGCCAAGCCGAAGAGTAAATGAGTTGTAAGGTCAAGAGTTTCTCACTGTGAGACAACTGCTGAATTCCTGGTAGCTATGATTGCACCTTCCTATTACAACTTAATCACTATTTGACAAATTTCAAACCGAGATTGATAAATTAATGTGACTTATTTTAATTAAGGCAATATGTTGCTTCACTACATGAATATTAAAAATACACAGACCTTGCAAACAGTAAATATGTCTCAAAAGGATGATCAAATGATGGAGATTTAATAATGGGTGACTTCTACAGATATATCTTCTTTGATTTAAGAGTGGGTGCAAATCATTGCCTCAGAGCAACAGGAGAAGAAAAGTATATTTGAAATGGATATTATTATGGTTTTATTAAAAAATCTCCAAATAAGCCTTTTAAGCCTTTAGAAATAAAAATTAAAAAATATCAGAGGAGAATTTAATGACTTTGAAAATTTTACTATAAAATATATCTAAAAAGCAATAACTCCGGTTTGTTTTACTGACACTATTACATTGTTAACAGTTGAATCTAGTTGATGTGAATAGCTGTGTTCTCAAATTTCATTTGTGCTGGTATCTGGGAACCAAAGAGCCAGGTTCAGAAGTCCCTACTGTACACATTATTTCTGGTATTTCTACCGGAAGTATTCTTTGTACATAAGGAAACACCTGGACCAATACATTTAAGCTGCAGAGCTTTGGTGAGGTTATGTTAAAACAGAATAAGTTCCACAGCAGTGGAAAAGAGAGGGACAAGTCTAATACTTGCAGGCCCCTCTAAAAGATTAGGTATTCATTTAACATTCAGATTTGGCAGTAAAAACAGGACAAGGCTCTGACTGTGCTTCTGTATCATCAAGGGGGGAAGTATAATCACTTTTCAGCACACTCACTATAGGAATACTTGCATGTTCAATTGCCCATCAAAGCTGTGCTTTATATTAACATCTCAGGCAACTGAGGATGAAGTCTTAATCAATTAATTTTTGTCAAATCTCATGAATATGTTTGCTGTTTCCGTCTTGTAGATGCAGAAGGTGAAATATAACCTCTACCCTAATTTGCATGGCCCTGTGTAGGAATACAAGGGATACATGGGATGTGCTGCCTGGTAACACTTTGTTTTCCTAGCAGGGTAAACACTACATTTTCTAGAGATTAATGTAAAGCAACCACCTTAATGAAAGCTACTTTTTGCATAATAAATTAAGTTGATTCAAAGCACAGGGCAGTAAAAAGATCTAAGTTTATGATATTATTTAGACAAATGGCTATAAATATTAATTTCTAAGGTGAAATTTTGTTTGCTTTACATCAAGATAAACAAAGGATGTCTTTAATGCTATCAGACTTCTTGAAAATCCAATGAGCTGCTGAAATAGTTCCTCTGACAATATACACTATAATATCAATTTTCATTCAAGTCTGCTGTAATCCATGTTTGCTTTAGAGATTATAGACATAGTTGATGTGGGAATGAAAAGCCAAGCATAGGTCAGATGATGATTTAAGTTACTAAATCTTTGTATCTCTCTGTCTGTCAAATCCTTCAGTAATATGTGAACTCAAACATCTCTAGATTCTAGTAGAGCAGTTCAAAATTAATCCTTAAAACAGGTGGGCCTAAGATTAACTTTGATATAAATGTAGAACCAGAGTTTTTGTGTAGATACGAATATGATTTCAGTGATTAGAATTCACAGGACATCCCACTCAAGACTGATCTGGAAATTGAGCATGTAGGGCATAGTTGGAGAAAGTTAGCTATTAAAATAAAATACATTTTTAAAGTGACTAAAATGTGCTGATAACACAAATGATAGGGGAGGGATATAGAAAGAGAGAAATGTGCTGCCAAATTCATAAGCAGATGAGTGATAGGAATGTCCTCCTTTCTAAAAGTAAAAATATTATTGTAATAAAAAATATTATTTTAGGATTTGCAAATAAGGACAACAAATAGATATGTCCTGTGGTCCCTGTTACCTAAGATAAATGCTCCATTCACATTCTCACCCCGGACTCAAACCAAACTCAAAATACTTTCATATCTCGAGAAGGGCTGGTTGACTCCATTAAATGATGAAATGCAAAGCATTTCTCCCAACTGTACGTTGATGCTAGATATGTTTTCTCCTAGATTCTGCATATACTACCCCTGCCACAAAAGTTTCCAGCCAAATTGCAATTTTCTTGTATATTTCATAAAAGATTTCATGTCTAGCGCAGTACAAAATGAAATCTTACTGAGTATGTTCAGCACTGCAGTGGTTGGGTCAGCTTGGTATCTCAGTTTGCTACTCTGGGGTATGTTTAAACTGCATATGTAACTTGGATCAGAGCTCTAGGAATTTCCCTGCTGAAATGGCCTTGTGAGCACAGGTCTCCTTGAAAGAAAAAATGAAGAGAGGGAACCAGCAGCAGGTATTTACAGAGTGATTTACAAATACCTGATAAATGGTATTAGTGCTCCGCTACAAAGTCGCTCTGTGTTTGCTGTATTTGCTGTCTTAGGTGGCTCAGCTAACATACTACTGAGAGATTCTGCAGTAAACAAAGGATGGATAGTCATTCAGAGGAAGGTGGAGAAAAAGATGAGAGGCTGACAGGAGGATTTTGACGTTACATGACATTACATTTTTTGCTTAGGGAATACTAACGATTATGTGTTCAATGCTGTCATCTCCTTAAGTAATCAGTAAAGTGTTAAACCTCATTGCTTTGTGCATACCACAAAGACTAGGTTTCTGCCCCATGATAACAAAAGACGCTTTAAAACTCTACAGAAACTGTGCTTATGTTTTAAAACATGTTCAGTCAAGGCAACAACTTGAGATGAGGAGGGATGAGCAGTGGTGATATACTGGACAAATCCTGTTTTTCAAATGTTGGTACAGGTGGTAACACTGAAATCCTAGAAAATAGGAAGGAGGACAGACCCAAACATACTGAAATTAGGCTGAATTTTGTATGACAGGAATGAAATGATCTAATAATAAAGTATTAACACTGTCTGTAGAGGCAGATATGCCTTCCTGGGAAGAATTAAGAGCCCAGGGTGAGAAGGGCTCATGACTTGTTTCAGCTTTTTAACAATGCAAACATAAAGTTTATGAAAGACTGAGCCTAGGCACTACACTTTTCTTCAGCTTCCCCATTTGTGAATGCTGAAGCCAGCAATATTGCAGCCAGTCTGGAATCCACATTGGGCATCTAAAAATAATATTTCAACAAAGTCAGCATTTATACAGCTGAATGCAGTCTGAGCCCTGATGTTTGGAAGGAGATTCTGTGGTGGTTGTAGTATAAGATACAATCACTTTTCCTTGTATAAGGTATGCAATAGAAACATCCTTAAGTTCTTGAGTTACTTTTCCTTTTCCCAGATGATGGAGTGCTGCACTATGTTGTGTTACCAATGCGTAGAGAGACCGAAATTGCATTGGCTTGCTTTTGCTGCCGTATTTCATACTGCTGTCTCAATTGCTTTCTACTATCTCTCCTGTCTTGACTGTCTAGGTTTCTTGCTGCCTGGAAAATTTATGGTTTATGTTATTTTGTCCCCACCTAATTGTATTAGCCTGAATTTTTCTTCTTTTTTGTTTTTTTTGTTCTCCTATGTTCTGACCACATTTCTAAATCTTGTACACTTTTTGTTTTCCCCTCTATCTTGTCCTCTTGTCCTTTCCAATGCATTCTTCCTGTAACAGGCTCACATCTTTCATGGAGACAGGTAGCAAAAACACTGAGGATCAAAATTTTAATTAATTTATTAATTAGTTTTTTAAAATGAATGGGGGCATTCATCTTACTGAGAACAGATCATGGAAAAAAAATATGGGAGTGAACAATTCTAGAGCTCCTTCAGTACTTCTGAAAATGGTACTTATAGGAAAGTAGATCTGGGGGGAAAATCAATGCATAAGAAACAGAAGAAACTTGTTAATATGAGTTACTGAAAAGACACAAAGAATTTGAACATGGAGGAGGCCCGCAATTTATTTATTTTACTCTAAGTAAATGCAAGTGTTTTACAAAGTTTGTATTTCAGGTGGAAAATAATAAAGTGACAAAGGAAAAATAATGAGTAAAGAATAAACAACTAACACGGGCATCCAGAAGAAAGGTATAGTCAAGTAAAAGGAAAAAGAATGATGAACAAAAGAGATAATTCTTGAAACTAAGATAAATAAAGAATGCAGCGAAAATAGTTAAAAGATGAGGAATTTTTCACTTTGTAAATAAAAATAGAAATACAGCTTTCAGTCACATAAATAATGAGATAAAATGTGAAGGCCTATGCAACACATTACCAAGGATGTGTATAAGGCTGAAGAAAGTCTATGAACTGGAGAGTAAATGAATAGTATAATTAGAGTTTTAATGCAGAGAGTAACACATATATGTAATGTATATATGTATGTACTCACAAAACAACACACTTGAGTAATGAAAATGGCCAAATTTGTGGGATGAAAACACACACCTAGAGAGTCTAGAGAGTAAGTCATATGAGGAGTGGCTGAGGGAGCTGGGGGTATTTAGCCTGTGGAAAAGGAAGCTCAGGGGAGGCCTTATCATTTTCTACAGCTGCTTGAGAAGAGGTTGTAGCCAGGTGGGGGTCAGTCTCTTTTCCTGGGCAACCAGTGATAAGGCAGGAGGAAATGGCCTCAGTCTGTGCCAGGGGAGGTTCAGGTTTGATATTAGGAGGGATTTCTTCATGGAATAGGTTGTTAAGCACTGGAAAGGACTGCTCATGGAGATTGTGGAATTGTGGAATCTTGGACACTGTCCCTGGAAGTGTCCAAGAAACAACTGGGTGTGGTACTTACTGCCATGGTCTAGTTGACAAGGTGGTGATCAGTCTGGGGGACTTGATCTTGGAGGTCTTTTCAAACCAAAGATTCTGTGAAAACAATATTTGGGCTATTAATTTGTTAAAATCTAACTACCTATTAAAAATACTAAAACAATTGGAAAAATAATTTGCAAATCGAATAGCGATAATTTCAGTTAGATTTATTCTACGGAATTGAATTCAGGACATAGAAAACTACAAATAGATACTAAACACAGTATCTACTTTGGAAAAAGGGGGTGTGGTAAGGAGATGGTCAGGAAATACTTGCTCACTGTGATTTGAGAATGTTATACATAGGAAGCAGGTGTAAACCGAAAGTAAACTAAAAATTACAAGGTTTTTATGAAGGGTAATTTCTAATAAATTAACTTAATGACTGCTAAGATAACGTATTTTTTTTTAAATGGTAAATTTATTAACTTTGTTTAGCCATATTTAAGGAAATGCTTTTGATTTAGTGCCCACAAGTAATTGCTGAAGTGAAGACAACGGGGTGCATGGAGTTTTTTGTATGGTGAATATAAAGCCGGGTACGAGAAAGATGATAATTCCTTGATACTAATTATGAAGGAAGGGGATCAATCACTTCTTGTGTTCTTTGGGTGCTGGGTATTTTTAAAACCTCCGTTCAATATTTTCCTTGATGGGCTTTATGTTGTAGAAAAGTAGATTTTATACCAATCCAAAACTTACTACCAGTGTGAGGAACCACGTGGCTATCATGTGGTCTGTCTTCAAGGGATGGATAGCAATGAGACAGAGCAGTAAAAGATCATGTATTTTGGAACGGATAGCATAATACTTCTTATCAGCAAAAGTAGTTAATCAATTGAATGTGATGGAAGAACAAACCTATGTGAAAAAAAGGATGGTCAAATTTCAGCCATGGAAAACAGTGGCAGTTTTGCAATATATAGTGTGGAATATTTTCAGGATAAATATTCCAGGCACTGCATAGTTGCTTTACAAAGCTATTAATGGGAGCACATTTAAAATACGGTAATAGTCCGTTAAGCAATCTGTGTTTAAAACAAACTAACAAAATCCTCTGAGATTGGAACAGGAGCAAAGGAGGACTCCTTGTATATCTAGAGGAAATGGAAGACTTATAGTATATAAAGAGATTAAAGGGAATTGGTTTGTTCAGCCTAGCAAAATAAAAGTTGAGAAGGGTATGATTATTTTTCATAAATACATTGAGGAAATAAATGCAAAGGCATAAATACTGAAGGATAGTACTTACAGAAAATTAAATGGATACAAATATATAAATTTAAACTAGAAATTAGAAATAGTTTCCTAATCAACAAAAAAAAGATTTGGAAATGTTTAGCAATGGAGAAATCTAAATTGCTTCTAAACCTGATGAAGCTGATGAGTTCATGGAAGGTATTTGCAATATGAGAGGAATGATTCTGATGAATTTTTTTCTCTGGCTTTTTTTCATTAGTCTTGCTTCACTGAAAATGCTTTTATTCCATGCATTCCATAGTAGGAGTTTTAATGAAAAAGACCCAACAAAACTTGGGTAAAGTCATGTGAAGTAATTTCTTCTTCCTCTTTCAAAGCTATCCTAAAATGTCGTTCCATCATGCCATCTCTGAATAGCAGATATACGAAAAAATACAATTCTAATTAACTATTCCATAAAAATATGGATGTGTCTGAATATCAGCATGCATTTTTGGTTTTGTTTTTGGGGCTTTTTTTAATGCCTTGTTTCCTTATTTACTTTTCTGTATTTCTGCCTGCCTTGTCCTCATCTGTTCCAGGCATAATATGAACAATTATTCACTGGTTATCAGATACCCAGCTTAATAAAGCTTCAAAATAGAGAACATTGTTTAGAGCCACAAAAAAAAAAAACCAACAAAACACCAAAACAACAAAAAAACCCCCAGTAACATGGTCTGGTACTTACTTTGGAGGGGGAGTTGAAGGATTTGGGAAACTGTTTCAGTGATAGCAGATCACCCTTTTGCATGACTTCGTTTGATAGGGGAAGGTAGTCAAACTACCCAAATGAACACTGTGAGAAAAAGTGTCCATTCCAGTAATGAATTGCATTTATAATTGCCCAGAGTAATGGCCATTTATAAGTGTAGAGATCCAAATGAATATTTTTAGATCCACAAACTGAAAAGAGACAGTAAGATAACATTGGGAGTAAACTATACAGGACAAAGTTGAGATCATGCAATGAAGATATTTAGGCATAGAAATATTTCAGAGGAGGTAAGTTAGGAATGCCTAGGTTGTGGGTACCATTGAGGAACCCTTTTGAGTCCTACACCATGACAGTTCCAAAGCATTTAGACCTATAACCATCAGGAAACACAAGTCATGTGGAAGTACCATTAAGAGGTAAGTGGATATTTTATCCAAATTTTGGACGTAAGCATCAAAGGTCCTCTAAGTTCCACTGCTGAAAATCAGAAATTGGATGATTTGTATCTTGAGTGATGAAATTTTCATTTTTTAACATGGTCGATATTCTTTTAACATGATAGATAAAATAATATACAAATAAAAGACTGTATAAATACAAAGTCAATATTTTTAGATATTCACCTATTATGAATGTTCTCTGGAGGAAAAAAGCAGAGGGGCAAGGGACTAAATGTCCCTTTTATTCACCTAAGAATAAAATTGTCCCCAACATAAAGAGGGAGAAACAACAGTGGTCTGTTAGACTACTCAGTGAGCATTGAATTCTGATTAGGGAATTCATGAGGACAAAATTGAAATCAGATTGGTTCACATTTTTGAACTCATTCCGGGTTGGGGACTTTAACTTGTATCATGGTGTCCTGCTATGCATATACTTGGAATGTGTAAACAACATAAGCTGAATATTTCTTTTTGAAAATACAAATTTGACTACAATTGCATAATGGTGCTGAGTCCTTATTTATAATTCAATGCATAGGTGAAAGGATTGTCACAGTGTTTGAACCTGACACTTTGGTACAATGCAATTTTGAGGAGGAGAGCTCTGTCAGATATGCTGATCAATCCTGTCCCCTGTTAGAGCTGACAGTGCTAAATAAAAAACTTTTCAACAAATCTTAATAATGACAAAAACCTTTGCAATACTATGCCAGGCTATATCCTGCCAATAAAGAAAACAGCCTTTGAGTGGGTAGAGGTAGAGTAG
This sequence comes from Oriolus oriolus, assembly GCA_013400235.1. Taxonomy (NCBI): domain Eukaryota; kingdom Metazoa; phylum Chordata; class Aves; order Passeriformes; family Corvidae; genus Oriolus; species Oriolus oriolus. Next base: position 141,326 of record VXBT01013569.1, read on the forward strand.
ATACCCAAAATATTGCTCATCATATTTTCACTGAGAATCAGTACAGTGCTTGCTAGAAGGAGTCTTGTGTTATTTTCATAGACAAATGGGATTTTGCTAATGGTACCACAGTGACACTGAGATCTAGACTATCACTGATAAAAAAATATGGAAACACAAACAGGATCACTTAGGCTTCTTTGTTGGGCCTTTGTCTTTTGTTCTTCTGAGTACTCTTTCTTTCATCTGGCAGAAACAGTATAATTTTGCCATTATTTAGAGGAAAATATGCTTCCATGTCCTTTGAAAGGGTAAAACTATCAGGAGAGGATGAATGCATCTTTGAACATATGGTAATATGGGTCTTAGAAATATGAAAGTATTAACTGTGGTTTTCATTACAGCAAACTCTGTTGCCTTGAAATAACATTCAGTTTGACAGTTTTACTTTGCAGGGGTCCACTTATTTCGTTTTGGTATGCTTAGAATTACATCTGCTGATTTAAACATTTTTCTGTTTTCTTAGCAAAATTCTGTCAGAACTGCTGTCTGAAAGTTCCTCAGTTTCACATAATGTACAAGAAAACCTACAGATCTGATATATTACAAAGGCAGCACGTTTTTTCAAACTTGAGATAAATGAGCTCTGAAGAATGTTTTTTAAAAATAAGTTTTACACTTCAGAAATTGACTAAAAGTTGAAAAATATTCTAGTTTAGCTTGCAAATATTATACAGATTTTGTTGAGATAAGGAAGGGCCAAGGTTGTAGAAAACATGGATGTGAAATTATTTTGGGCTAAGTGTTAGCATGGATTTTCAAGAGTCTAGGTAAGGTTAGGGAAAAACGTCTTAGAAGGATAAAGTAAATAGCCACATATGAACTATCAGAAAGCAAATTAGGGAAGGCAAACTGGTTATATGCTTTAGACACCTCTAATTAAGGAATCCTAGGTGACTTATCCAGCCTACAGTATCATTGTCCTCATCATCTCTATCCTACCTAACAACAAAGCCTGAGGGATTTGCCATCACAATATTGGGCATCCCATTTCTTTCATTCTTAGACTGCTTTGAGACAAGGTAAATCTCAGCTGCTATTCCCCAAGGAACCTATTTAAAAAGAAGAGCGCAGGAGGGGTACTCTGTTGTTGGCAGCTCTCATGGCTTACACAGATGGTCTACTGCATTACAGAGCCCACTGTGTCTTTTAAAAGTTGGTTTCATTCCTACATGCAGAAGATTAAAGTAAGAAAGTGTCAATCACAGATGTGCAGATTGCCAAGTCTGAATGGCTTTTGAGTTCCTGGGTACCAGCCACTCAGGTATCAAAAATCAAAGAAAAGCTAATTAGCAGAGAATGTATCTACACCATGACCATGCAGATCCCAGAAAAAAAACCCTGATGAGTGAAGAGCAGAGACACCCTTGTGCTGGAACTGACATGTCAGCCAGCCTGGGTCCACAAGCAATGCTTGAAACTAATAATTGTCTCAGAGGGCCTTTTTCACTGAGATGTGACAGTGTGGAAACACATCTTGTCTATGTAAACTTATTGGTTCTTCTGAATACTGCCTTGTGAGCTTAGTACCTTGTGCATGTGCTGCATATGTAGTGTTGACCTGTTGCAAAGTTCTTTTGTGCTCTGCAGCCATTCAATACTCCCAGTGTTCACAGTGTTACCTGTGTTGTTATCAATACAGAAAAGCCAATGAAAATATATATAAAGAACAGAGCTACTGGGTTACATATTTTAAAATTGTCAGTTTTAAGGATTATTCCCATTTTAAACTGCAAAAAGTTGAGACCATGTCACAAGGTTTTGAAGTACATGCCTTGCCCTGAATTAGTACACTCGCTACAGCTAGCAGTACTGTGTTTTCAGATAACTGTTTTTTAACAATTTTTAGAAAGTGCTCTAGTGGAACAATTTGACAGTGGGAAAACGGTCATGTGTTCAATAAAATGGACACATCTACATCAATTCCACTGGCCTTTTTTTCAGAAAATAATTAAAATCTTTATTTTTGATGTGCTTAGAGCAATCATATTGGTTTATTATATGACACTTCAACAGTTAATTCTTTTCTAAAGTCAGGCCCAATATAATACAAAGTAATAAGGTGAACTTGAAGAGAAGGCTGGAGCTTTACTGAAGCAGCATTTGTTTGAAGTGAGCATATTTATAGGGGAAGGAATTTGCCATTTTTTCTTATTTTATCCCAGTTTGGGGAGCCAACTAGACCTAATTGTTTATAAGAAATTCTGCTTGACCTGCTCTGTTGCTCAAGGAATAAATGAATGCTCTAAGGGAACAGTGACTGTGGAGCCAGTTCTTTCCCTCCTGTCTTTGTAATTTGTACTTAGCCATGTGTAACCCAGCACATTATGGGCAACATGTGATGTCAGAGAAGCAGCTGCCTGATTAAGTGCTACCCACTGCAGAAACTGGGCCCTGGGCAACAATTTGTGGGGCAGTACTCATCATAGTTAGATAACTACCGTGTTTACTGCAACTTGGAGGGTGTATGTAACATTTTTAAAGGCAAGGAGAGAAGCAATATATGCCTCATTAATATCTACTTGGCAAATTCTGAGAATGTATATCCATATACATATTTGATATATCTCATCCTGTTATCTTCAAAATGCTCCTAGTTTGAATATAGCTCCATCTTCACTGCGACTTAATAGGGTAAAGCTATATGTCAAATCTATAGTGTCATCAGAGAGATGTTTATTTCACTTGAACTGTTGTAAAACCTTTCCAGTGTCATCTGAGATATAAGAAATGGCTGGACTGCCATGTTTAAAGAAAACAAAACCCACAGAAACATTATTTGACTTATGAACTGGCATTTTGAGATGCTGTTGCTTTAAATATGTGATAAATTTCTGGTTTTGCTTAGTAGAAATGCTGATTTTCTGAGAATTAAGACACAAGATGATGACACTTAGAGTTTGCATGTGGGAATTGAATAACTTTTTAACTGTTTTAGCCTAACTCCCTAGAGCAGACAATTAGACCCACTGGGCCAAGCAGTACTCTTGCCTCTCTGCCTCCCCAGGTGAGCTTCAGTAAACCTCCTGGGGCAGGAAATGGGCTTAAACCAGGCTCTGATAGTTCTTTGCAGTCCTTCAGTTTTTTGCTTTGCAAGAGGCCAGTGAGGAGGCAGCACAAGAAGAGCCTCCTGATAGTGTGCTGCTTTATGGCAGACTCAGGGAGACTGCAGTCAGCTGGAGGTGATTTCCAGCTACCTAGGGAGTTGTACTTTCAGGGAATGTGGTTCTATTGCAGGTGAAAAGTGCTGACTGGGCCAGGGCTCAGACCTTGGTCTACAGCCACAACAGGTGCAGACGCACAACTCAGCTGCACATGTGCTGCTGGAAACTCTCTGGTGCTGTTAATGCAGGAAGGCAGGCAGCTCAAGAAGACCCAGGGACAAGTTAAGGCCTCAGCTTACGTTTGTAGAAAGTGTGTGAAACTAGGTATCACAATTCATTGTTATGGTGTCATCAAAATCTCCTGTGTCCCAGTGAATTGCAATGGCCTACACCTTGAGTGGGTACAGAAGCATAACAGGGTGCTTGTACTACAGGAAGAACAGAATGTATTTCTCTTTCACATGCTACCTCAGTATTACTCGCCACTCATGGGCATGGTGTGTTGCTGATTTTTGTCCATTCTGCTCAGTCTTGCAGACTTTAAACACTTGTCTGAGTACTACATAAAAGTAATTTTCCTGAATTCTGATTTCTGGGTTCATAAGATCACAAAAAGATCTTTTATCAAAAGAAAACCACACAAGTCTTGAAATAATGCCAGCTGTGGCAGTCGGAATTACTGCTGCCTTGATGCAGCAAGACGAGTCCCCGGGTCCTGTGGTTCTGCTTGTGCCCTTGCTGAGTGCAAGTTATGCCAGCCAGAATGATCTGACTTGGGCATCCAGAGAAAAAGTCCCAGTTATAGCATGCCTGAAGAGTACATTTTATGTAAATTGTACCTGGGGAGTTTTACCAATAATCCTTGCTTACATAGAAAGTGGAAGAGGAAAATGAAAAAAAGATGGGACAAACATTGCAGCTTCTTGTTGCTCTCATGAGGTCTGCAACAAAATTCTCATTGATTTCTTGTTTGCATATGGCTTGTGCTAGCCATAAAAGAAATTATGAAGTCCAACTTCTGCCAGGCAGTTTGATTAATGTCCACAAAATAAAACTGGCCTTCAGCCTCAAGATATTTTCCCAGTAAATTCTGGAGATTTTACATTTGCTGTTTTTAGAAACACACTTGTTAAAAGAACCCTAAGAATTCATATGCTGTTTGTGTATTCATTCAGCCTTCTGTCTGTGACAGTCTACTTGCCTTGAGAAAAGAAGTGTAATGGTTTTATGTGGGATATGAAATTTCTCTCATAAATGTGATATGATCTAATAATTAATGAATGTCAGAAGACAAGCTGGAAAGCTTAAAGTCTAACAACTTTTCTCTAAGTTATTCTATCCTCTCACTTTCCATCATCTCATTCTTTCAGCAGGTCTAGGGTTTATAACTAGGTAGATATTAAAAGTCCAAATCTCTTTGTATTGAAGTCCTATTTCTCCCTTTACATGTCTCTGCCCATATAATGTAGCATCAGAATGAAGTAAATGTAATGAAATTTATTTCCAATTTAATGTTCCTTAAAATATAGGAATGGCATACAGTCATATGGGTATTACTCCAGAATCTTGTGTCTATAAATTAAATTTAGGTTAATAATAATAGTAATATTTATATACTCATTTAAATATGCCTTTATTATATAAATACTTTTGCTGGCATGTCTGGGGAAAATGAATTGTAGGAGCTATCAAGAATGTAACAAATTTTCTGGACAATAAAATATAAAGGGAAATTTTAAGTTTCATCAAAAATGGTTTTGTTTGAAAGGAATAGGATGCTTTCTTTTGATTAAGCAATTTTAATTTATACTTTTAATTAGGTTGATAAAATTGTTTGTGTTAAAATCCAGATTTAAAATATACTGAGTTGATGGGGATCAATCAGCAGAATTTTACAGAACATGGGGCTGACATATGGTCTAAATGATTTTGCAATTTTCCATGACTTCCTTAATATAAAAATTTCAGAAGTATATTATTAGGCATGATTTTCAAAACCTTTACATTCATTAAAGGGAGACAGATGCCTGACAAGATTTTAATGTGCATAATGGGGCTCCTACATCTCCTAGAAACTGCATAGAAGGTTGTGAAAATTGGCATAACATGGGCTATTTTTTGTGCTTGTATACTACGGAGATACATATTTTTTTGCATCTTCTTAGACTTAATCTTTCTGCCTCACTTGTATCAGTTTCTTCTCTGCACCTGCATATTTTACTTCTCTTTCTTAGAACATCTATGTATTTTGTTTGTTTTCCCTTTTCTTTCCCAGCCCTCTTTTTATCTCCTCTTTTCTACCTGGAAAGAAAAAATTTGTTGAGGAGACAACATAGAGTAAATGATTGACTTAGGTAAACGTTGGCAAAATTGCCAATAATAATGTCTCTGATCAAAAAAATAAACCAACAGTGTTCAGGCAGATTTGCAATTGGCCAGATATCTTTGTCTATTTAAGACCATATATAATGCGGCAGTGAATTGCTAACTCATTTCTTGTGGAAGAGTAGGGCAATGGAAGATACAAAGTCATTGGAAGAGTACATAAAGGGACTGAAGAAATAACTTCTCAATCCATTATATAAGTGCAAGTCATTACCAATAAAGCAGAGGAAAAAATATGAAACAAATTTCGTAGACTGATTTCAGTAATGTGATGTCATTAATAGAATTCTGTTTACTAAGTTTAATTAGTTTCTGAAAAACATGGACTTCCAAATACCTACTTAAATTGTTATTCTCATTGGAAAATGCAGTCCAAATAGACCCTTTTTTTAAAATTCAAAGCCAACTAAATATTTTTATATCTTCTTAAGATAGAATATTCTTCACCATTTTTTAAAAGGGAGATAACTAAATACATAGTTGTTATAGTCTTAGTAACAGTGGATTATCAACTATATTGACATACTTAGCAAATAATTGGTTTAACAGACAGATTTCTTTCTCAGTGTTCTTCCAGGAGTCAAAGAGAAACAAACAACGGGAACATGTTTTGTTGTCCTCCTTTTGAACCATAAATCAGCACTGGAAATGGAAAGAACACTGTAGTTCTTGCAATGAAAGCTGCTATTCTGATGAATTGAGACTCATTTGTTTTATTTTAAAAATACTGTCTAAAGTTTGGTATGGACATTTTTATTGCAAATAAAGTAAATACAAACCCAAGATCAAAAAATGCAAAATGATGCATACAAACTATGTTTAGAATAATCCTAATGTAATTTTCAGTTGCTGGATTGATTTGATCTCCTTATCGTGGGGAGAAATTGGACTCTGAGATATTATCAACAGCTTCTAACTCCAATCTGATTATTGCTATAATCCTGACAGTGATTGATTCTGAGTAATTATCTCAGAAGCAGAATTAGATTAAAAAACAATATTCCAGATTATAGAAGACTCCAGTCCATCCTTATAATTAGTTTCGTCTTAGAATGTATGATGCTATCACATTTGAATAATTTAGAGTGAATTATTCCCAAGCAGCCTGTACGACTACAGTTTAATAGGAAAACAGATAAACATGAAAATATTTTAAGGAAAATTACTTTGTAAATTAGCAGCCTCATTGTAGTAAAGTTTACTTTGCCAATGTTTTCAGTAACTCCTAAAATATTATGGGGTACTAAGCAAAAGCCCAGTGCTACAATAATCAGTGATCATGCAGTCATAATGATGATTTATGATTACTTATGGTGTCATTATCATCATAATTATAGGCTATGAATTAATTTTTCACAATTGGCAACTGAATAATTTTCAACCATAGGCCTTTCCTTTGTGAGAAGAATTACTTGCAGATAATGGCCATAAAGAATGGACTCGTGAGAATGAACCCAAACAAAAAAGCCATATTTGAAGGTCTTGAGCAATATTCACTTATTATTTTCATTAATTTTGTTTACAGTGGTGATGGCCTGGACCAAAGGAAGTTTCATTGTTCTAAATACTTTAAAGGGTATGTAGAATGAATGGTCTCTTTCCAAAACACAATAGTAACAGGATCTTATCAGAAAATAAATAAAGAAATATGTGTCTTATATGTGTCTTCTTTTAGTACTTCATCTTATCTGATTAATTGAAGGAGTGGATTCAAAATATTTCATAGCCTGAAATAATTTTTAAGATCATGGTTCCTGTGACTTGGTTGAAGCAAAACATGATGTGTTTTGGGCAATCTCTTTCATCAGTTACCTCGGGATTTGACAGCTAGCATTTTGTTCTCCAGACCCATGCTGTTGGGCTGGTATGACAGAGCTTTGACAAAGATACAACAAGAAAAGTTTTTTCAGAGCTTTTTTCAGCCAGATTGAGACAGGTATTGAGTCAGAAGGGAAGGAAGGCATTAAATTCAATGGTGAAAGAAGGAGAGAGTATAAGTAACTGCATCATATATGGAAAATTCTTATGATTCCTAATATCCCAGGCTTTGAGTCTGCTCAGACTTCAGTCTCTCTTCTTTTCGTCCTCATATAAAACTCAAGTACATGTTGTAAAGGAAGGTAATGTAGTGGAGGGTGGAATAGATGTTGAAAAAATGTTGATCAACTTCGAGGGAAGAAAAGTTAGACAAGGATAAAGGAACAGGAAAAAAAGGAAATAGAACTTAAAAAAAAAGGGTGTTAAATTGACTATGTTTTTGTCCCTTTAATTTTTTTTTGCAGGTTTTTTTGTGAAGGTGTCTCTTAAAATGCCAAAAGCTTATAATACATGTTATTTGAAAGTACTAAACGTACATGCAGTAAATTAATCTTGAATATATGATGGTATCAGAAATTAATTGCAAATATAGGGGCCTTGAAAGAAGCTCTTGCACTAAAAGCAGTGGTAACAGAAATGAATATAATGAATAATTATAAACTTTAGTCTGCTAAAAATCAATGTAACTCTGGCGCCTAAGCAGGGCACAAAATTTAAAAGTACAAAAGATATGGCCTCTCTGAACAATAAAAGATTAATGAGCATTCTATTTGGATGGATACAGTCTAAGGACAGTCATACAGTCACATTTTGCACAATGTTCACAGTGCTTTCTATCTCTGGGAAACAAACAACGTAATACCAACACACAACAGATGATGAAAACAGCAATCTCTTATAAAGCAAGGGTGGAAATAGGCACTTCTCCTGTATGTCTGATTTTCCCACAGGGATTATGTATACTTTGGCCTTTTGTAGAGATGCTGATCTGTTCCTGTTTCTTTAAAATTCTTTGGAATAAAAATGCACTGATGTATTTAGGATAGGCTCATGGAAGCAGTAGATAAGGTTACTGGAACAGCTTTATCATGAAACTCCAGATTCAAATCTCCAGAATATGAGTAGTTGTGCATTTGAACCCTCCCTTCTATATTTATTCTAAATATAGTAAGGTATTTTAATACTCTAAAACACATCAAAGTGAATACAATATAATATGACTTCTTTATAATGAATACATTGAATCACCACTAAAAGTATTCTGAATGAAAAAAATATTGCTGTGGGTGATAGACTGAACCAGTGTTAACGTCTCTTAGCTTCTTTGACAGTGTTGAAGGACAAAATCCAAGAGCTGGCAGCTTGCATTTTTTTAATTACTTCCATCCTGATGATCTCTGAAGTTTATAAAGTTGTATTACTCCCTTCACTGCCACATCAATTTTGCCACTCTCTTTTAATTGACACTATTAACTGTATTGATAATCTTGATTGTAACTATATTAAGAACAATTTTTATGTTATTAATATTGTTTAGATACAAGAAGAGAAGAGATAGAGAATAACAGCCCTTAGATCTGCTGAAATTTAAAGGGACCCACTAAAAGGATATTTCTAGTTGAAAATTTGCACTGAATTCGTTTATATGGTTCTTAAAACTGGTTTTGACAATGTTGATTGTGTCAGGCTCCACTTAAACATTGCCTGTGACTAAACATATTTTGCTGCAGGTGATATTTTTATATAAAAATAACTTTGCTATTGAAGCCTTTAGCAATGAAAATACTGCCAAAACTAACAAACAGTAACCGAGGACAGACATGCAGCTTCAAAAGTTACTAAGTGATTGCACAGATCAGCCATGACTACCATTCTGAGGTATTTGAGGTATTCTGCTGATGGGTATGGATTGAGCTGGACTGCTTCTCCGAAACCTTTGAAAATTACACTGAGTGACATGGTGTTGTCTGGGTGACATTCTCAAGCACCAAGTTCCATAGTTCTGTCCTGTTACTTTGTATTTGGTACAGACTATTTGAACCTTTGGCCTAGATTCAGCAGTGAGAGATGCACAGACTCATCACTGCGTGAGTGATAAGACACCCGCATCTGAGCTGGCATGCTGCTGCAGCCCACTTGATCCACCAGCAAAGTACAAGTAATTCCCTGGAGGAAAAGGCATTGACAGGGAATGATTCTATAGCACACAGGTGTTTGTGGCACAGTGATGCCCAGTGCTGCTCCTGAGGTGAAGCCTTTATTGTGATTTTCTCAGCTGTGCTCATTGTCACTACCGCACGGTTGTTCCTGCACAAACAGGTTGGTACAAACCAACCCAGGTTCAGTGGTTTCTCAGGTGCAGGGCTCAGCTTCAACAGCTTCGTTTAGCCAAGGAATAATGCCATATCATTCCTTCCAGAAGCGAATGACAGACTAGCAGTTTGGCTGCATATTTTCAGGAGAGAAATACTTTCCACATTCTAGTCTGCTTAAAAAAGAAATCATGTTCTCCTAGTGTATAACAACCTATATAGCTCTTATTTCTTGTTTTTCACAGAATATTCTGAGCTGGAAGGGACCCACAAGGATCATCAAGTACAAATCTTAAGTGAATGGCCCATATGGGGACAGAACCCACAACCTCTGTGTCATTTTCACCATGCTCTATAACCTGAGACCTCTGCATGGCTGTATTTAAGAGCATAGCAGACTCTATAATGTGGATGCTGAAAAGCTGCTAAGTGGAAAAGTTTTCCATCTCCTCGTACTGATTCTGTGGGAATTTTCCTTTGCTATGCAAGCTATGTAAACCGTAAGATAAGGTTTTGTAAATAATTCTCACACCTGCTGTTTTTCCACTTATGTTTTTGGTGCAGTAACATGATATTTTTAAATGGATGTCTGACGCTTCAGCCTATCACCTCAGGAGAGATGTGGACAATGCCCAATGGTCCTTTTGGAACTAGGATATATATAAATGATATTGTAAAATTAATAAATAATTCAGATGTGCTGCTGCATCTCTGAATTACTGCTAAGCCTGCCACACTATAACTCTTTCCCACATTTACTTTTTCTTCTATTTTTTCTAACAAGAAGGGCCTTGAGGGGAAGTCTTATGAGGAGTAGCTGCAGTCACTTTGCTCAGCCTGGAGGAGACTGAGAGGAGACCTCACTGCAGTTACAACTTCCTCATGAGGAGAAGAGGAGGGGCAGGCACTGATCTCTTCTCTGTGGTGACCCAAGAAAACAGCATGGAGTTGAGTCAGGGAAGGTTTAGGTTGGATATCAGGAAAAGGTTCTTCACCCAGAAGGTGGCTGGGCACTGGATCAGGTTCCCCAGGAGAGCGGTCACAGCACCAACCTGGCAGAGTTCAAGAAGGGTTTAGAAAATGCTCCGAGACACATGGTGTGAATTTTGGGGGTATTCTGTGCAGTGCTAAGACTCTCTCAATGATCCTTATGTGTCCCTTCCAACTCAGAATATTCTATGCTTTTATGATAAGAAAGTTTCTTTACATCATTAATGTAAATAAATAAATACTCTAACTGATAAGAATCCTTCTGCTGTCCTGAAACACTTTGAGTTGGTTAGCCTCCCAGTCCTTTTCAAATTTGCTCTTCCCGGATAAAAATGCCAGCCTGGTCAGAATGTTTAATTTTTTTAGTGAATATCTAAGCTAAACACCTGCAACAACTGACAAATTTTATATTCTTTTATGTTGTTGATTGTAGAGAAACAGCCCTGAGAACGTTCTTTTAATATTAAACCAGCATATTCTGATTTCTCCAAAGGACAAAAAGACATGATTTTCTTATATGGATTAGTTTTTTCCATCTCTTATTTAGAACAACATAGATCCTTTGACCATCAGTGTGACTAATACAATCACCTAAATTTTAAGTAAATCTCTATCCCTTTATAAAGGAGTTTTTTTATCTTACCCCATCTTCATTATAACTAAGCCTAATTCACCCTCTTCCAAAGGATTTATCTTCTGCCTGCATTAAGGGAATGCTGTTTGAAATATTTCCTTTGGAAAACAGAGAAGCTATGAAATATAAATGTTTAAATCTGTTTAACATTTGTTTCTCTAATGTCATTTCAGCAAATGTAGAATAAATTTCCTCTATTTTCAAAGCCAGTCATATAAAAGGGAGCTGAACAAAAAAGAGCCCTCCACATGCATCACAATTCTCTTCTTGCTGCAGCCATTTCTGATATGCTTAGGTGATACATCCATCCTCATTAGCTACTGTTCTTCTTTATGGGCAGGCTATCTTGAATAATCAACTATAGTAGACCTTACACAGGATGAAAAAATAACCTAGCTGGTTCCTTTAGACCCTTAATACATTGTTTCCTGTACCTTCTTCCAATTAATACCATCTTTTCCAAATCACTAGAGACTTCATATTTAATTTCCTCTGTGTTCGTCTAGGGCAGAATATGCTGAATTACTTTCTTTCGGCATAAAATAGTTCAGTTATAATACATATACTGAGAGTAAGATATATTCTTGTCTACTTAATCTTCTTGCCCAAATAAATATTTTTTACACAAAGAGTACCCTAAAATGTAAATCTATATAAAAAATAAATATTAAATTAATAATATAATATCACCTTGACAAAATGGCTATAATGGCTATCAATTATTTGTAAATAAAAGTTTCTAAAGTGATTTCCTGTATTATATGTATGTGAAATTCAGCAGCAAAATTCAGGAACAAGGTCAAGAAGCTGCAAACTTCAACAAACACCTGATAATCACTCATGATGAATCACAAAGACAAAACTGAATTATAGTACCTAAGTCTACTGGAAAAAGCAGTTCTCAGGAAATCACTTAAGTACATGTGTAGGTATAAAACCATTAGCATTACACATGCTCAGGTATTTTGCTTTAATTAAGGACTCATTTTAGTGTATTTAAGGTAATTTATTGGCAGTGGCATCACCATTATTATAATTCATTACATTTTCATGCTGGATATTCAACATGGCTAAACAGAACAATCAGTAAACAAGCAAACAAATCAACATCTGGATAAAAAAAATTTTAAAAATAAGGTTTACTACTCTTTGGCACATGTATTTGGAATTCTTATTTATTTCCAAACCCAGAGCTGCTTGCAATGCCTTTCAGTTATTTTTCTGTCATTTATAATTTTTCTAAGGCTTAGCCTAATTCTTCTACACCTGTTTTCTTCTTTGTATGAGAGCTCTTATTACTTCTGGTATTTTGTGGAAGTATATTTCTTCTCCTTTTTGTATTTTGGGCATTGGAGTAGAAAATGGCTTTCAGTTTTGATCTCTACTCTGTCTCATCAATTTCAGAGTCAGTCTTCCATAGGTTTCTAGTACATTTTGTGTCATTCCTGGTTCCTATTTCTAATCTGTGGTAACAGAATCTGTATTTTGCTAGAGCAAAATATCTGCATATAAAAGTAAGATTGCTATAGAAAATTTGTATGAAGATTTCTCTTCCCTCTCACAACCCAGGCTTTTATTGAACAAAAAATAATGTATAGGAAAAAGTCTGTGCTTCTGTTTATGTATAGTTGCACATCTTATATCAAGTTAGTCTTTTGGCATACACATGAATTTTAAACGTGGAAAAGTTTTACCTACAATCTTATCTTCAAATTACTTAAATGTCTAATTAGAATTCACATCAGGAAAGATATATGATTTGTCCTTTTTGAGGGTGTTCATTTAGCATAAGTGCAAGACTCTCTCAAGTCACTGTGTATATCCATTTTTATTCAGCCAAGTTGTTTTGCATATTGTTACTAGTGTGGTGCTTCTCAAGAATGCAATGAAGAGATACCGCTGGTGAGACGTTTTTAAGTTAATTAGCATGGCCCTGGGAGCTGTCTAGGCATGGTAGCAGGGAACACCACAGAGGCTAAATTACCCTTCTTCTCAGGAAGTTTTTCTGTAGATTAGACTTCACTTTAACTGAACTCTGTGCTCTTGCAGCCACTCTGCTTCGTCATGTCTGAGTGAGCCTGTGAAAATCTAGTTCACATTTCTGTAGTTTGCAATGTAGGGGTGCTGAAAATGCCCCTTATTAACCACTGATTATCAATAGGACAAGTTATTTGTAGTCCCACACAAGTTTTGTTCTGAAAATTTAGATAAAGAATTGAACAAATACAAATGCCACCACTAAATTAGCGCTAACATAATTTACATACATTTCACCCTGGTGAAAACTCTGATGTTTCACCTCAAACTTCTGTGTACCAGTTAGTTTGAAAGGAAAAAATTCTACTAGTAAATGAGGAGTTATGTTAGCTCAACTAGTTAATTTGCACCAACACCAGAACCAGTTTTATTTCAACAGGAACCAGCACCTCTCATTTTCTCCCTAACAGCTTTTGCCACGGCCTTTCTTGAAGAATGCATGGAAGCCAGTGAAAAACAGACTGACTTGAAAGTAGTAAGAAAGATTTGATGCATTTCAACAAGGACTGTCACCCTGAGGAAGGTGCATCCTCCTGTTTCTGGCCACACTGAATATTTAGGTTTTCACAGGAAATTAAATAACATAAACTAAAGTTATTTTATATGATCTTTTAAAACAAATGTGTCTAGGGCTAGGGCTTGTGAAAATTCCTAGCATATTGCTTCTCTTCTGTAAGTAATGATGTTGGCCACGTTCCAGCCTTTAATGTTTTCTCTTGGGCTTAATAAAGTCATAAAAATATCCACTAAATGAATCTGTTTTCTAGCTCGTTTTAGTGATCTTGGACTTGAATGTATACATTGTGCTCTTAGAGTGCTAGCATTGGGCAAGTTTCAAACGTTTTAATAATCATTAACTCTGTTATCGAGATACTTTCTATTTTCTTCTCTTTTGTCCCATTAAATCTAATTTCTGATGTAGGTAAACGTTCATTGATTTCATTTGTACAGGCTGGGCTGAAGTAATTGTTTAACATCCTTTCTATTTTCTTATCCCATGTCTCTCTAATTCCATGCTAATCACTCTTCTGAAGGTGACTTTTTCCACTGTTACCAATCCACAAAAGTGGACAGGATATTTTTAGCCATTTATGTGAAAAAGTCTTCACAGAACCATCCTTTATTATATCTGTTTCATGGAAGATCTCTTTATTTTTAAGGGTAACTTTTTGTTGCCATGCAACTGCCTGAAATTTGCCTCACTGAAAAAATCAGATATAACATTATGTTTTTCAAATCAAGAGAAGCTTTAATTGAAATAATGGTCGAAATATTTCAAAAATTATCCTGGGAATAAAGTATGAAGAAAACCTTCATGTAGCCTCCTACATGATTCCTGGATTTTGTGTTAAACTTTGCGAGCACCTCAACATTTGTTTATGACTTCTTTTAACGTCATATTTGATGGCTCTGCAGAATTAAATATTAAAAAATATAACAGAGTAGCGCTGCTATATTTATCTTATAGCAACCAATTACCTTGGCTCTATGCTTTCAGTTTTCCATATTTCAGAGATTTTGTACTAGGGCTAAGCTTAGCCTCAACACCATGAAGGCCAGAGCTGACTCCAGGCTCCAACAAACAGCTCCTGTTTTGGAGCAACAGTTGGGGTATTTGACCTCAGAGGGAAGTGCCAGAGAATATATATATCTATGAAATAATGACATTACTAGTGAGATTAGTGTGAAGGAGTGCAGTTAAAATGGAACAATTACCACTACTATTATTATATATATTTATATCTTCACCTCCAAGTTACAGTGTTAACTGCTTATGGAAGTGAATGGGACATTTCATACATTCTTAGTCTGGTTTTGCTATTCTGCTTGGTAAGTTTTTACATTCTATTCTTATTTGGAAAGACACCTTTCCAGTCCTATAGAACTTTAATTTTAAACAGAAATAAACCCAAAAAGATGACCCATTATTAGTTTTGGGTTATGATATCATAATTCTAGATTAGCTTTGTTATTAACTTTATGGTGCTCACAAGATGAAAAATCTACTTTCCTTACACTTTCCTTTCACTTTTTATCATTCATCTAACAGAAGTGATATTACTTTTTTCCTTTGTAAGTAGTTTCGACCTGCTTTATTAGTGGATGTTTGCTTTTATCACAGAAATTGCTACTGTAATGAACTCTAACACATCTTTTTTACATTCTCACCAGAATGTCTAATAAATTACTGAGGTTTTTGATAGACATGTCTTTGTGAAATGACATAAAACAGCAGGGAGCAGAGTTTGTGTTGTCCTTTCACAGATCTCTGTGTTTTACATCTCAGTAAACTCAATATCCAGAAAACCACTCTCAGAGATATCAGTTTTCCATTCTGTCCTATTACATAGTCTGCCTGACACAATTATGCACTTTTCTCAAGGATTCTTTTGATGTGCGCACTCTTCAGTAGGTGACAAGATTTCACATCATAATGTACAAGGAGAAGTAGGATCACAGGCTGAAACTGGTGGGAGGTGGATCAAATACACAGCACTGAAGATAGCTGAAAAATGTAAAGCAAAGAGGTTTAGGATCTCAGAGTTCCTGTGTTCTGATTGTAGAACCTCTGGAAATACTATTTCCTTATTATTCCTTTGAGAATGGTACTATTAATGTGTAACAAGGGTAGGATAAATACAGAAATCATATTTTACACTGAAGTGTTTCTTAGATGAGGAGACTGTCTGCATAAGGTGTTGGGACCTAAGGATCCAGTACTGTAAGAGTAATGAATGCTACTGGACTTAAACTCTGCTAAAAAATGGTCCTGCCTGGGGTTTCTTGTAGACAGATTGGATCAAGATAGATTTGTGGTAAATGTGTTCTTTTGCCATTAATTATATGTTGTGATTGTGATTACTGGAATTTTCTCTAATAGAACATTAAAAAAAGGTTTATTCTGGAATAGGAAGGTTTATTTTTGATGAAGTCCAAGTACCTTATGGCAATCTTTTGGTGAAGTCTCAGTGAGCCATAGGCCAGCCTTGAAGTAGCCTACATAGTCTTTTTCTTTCAGGATTTTCCTTGTTCCTAAGGGATCCAAGATGCAGTGATGGCCTTATTCCACGGACTGCCTTTGGTGTCTGGGTGCCTACAGAACAAGAACAGGAAACATGCTAAAGGAAGGACTGAGAAATCTGGTCAGTTTGAAGCAGGAGTGTTAGGGGTTTCTTGGCTCTCTGCTTTCTGCTTTGTAGTCACTGAGATCAAAGAACTATGGTTTGAATTGCTGCTCAGCACCTTTTCCCCAATATTAGGGTCTTGGCAGGTCTGTCTGAGTGAGAGTAAAGTTAGCTGGTGCTGGGTCCCATGACTCCCCAGTGAAAAAATTGTATGACACAGGGAGACTGTCTTAACTCCTGGGGGGCCAGATATCATGGACCATTCATTGACCCAGGCTTTTTGGTTATGAAGAAATAAAGCAGAATCAGTTTATCTGAATTTAAAAACAAGCAAACAAACAAACAAACAAACAAACCAATCAACCTCTTACTTTGAATAGAAAGCCATCAAACTAAGTTTTCATTCTCAGGTGAAGGAAAAAGTTTGAAAAGTGGGAGCCTTGTCTAAAATACTAATGTAGTATTCTGATCAGCAATCTGCATGACTAGCTATTTTATTTGCAATTTGGCACTGTCTCAAGTCATACACTGTTTTACTAAAGCCACTATCTGTCTTTGGGGAAGGCATTCATCCTGGGAAAAACCCAGTAAAGCACATATATACGTATATGTGAACTACAGTACGTTTCCCTACCGCCTCTTGCGGGTGCCCTTTGATTGTTTTGGTTCAATGTAGGGGAAGAATGGCTGAGTAGTTTCCATGGGTGCACTGCTACCAGCACTTTACTGTTAGTTTGAACTACACGAGGTAAACCTGCTATGCCTTGATATTTTGGTGAATTGCAAACTTCCATCTCTCCTACCATCTCTCCTACCGCTGATAAAAGCTGATATCCGCTGATAAAAGCTGAATAAGCAATGGCATAAAAGCTGTCCATGGAAGTGTAAAAAACGTAAAGCAGGCAGATATCAGAGAGTGTTGGGTACTAAAGTTTTAACTTCAGGATGCTCATAAGAAATTAGAAATGTTCTGTTTTGCTTTGTTCTCTGGTAGCAAAATGTTTGATTCATGGTATTGTGTTTTGGGTGGCTACTGAAGCCATTTTTCCAGCAGGAATTGCCTCCAGTTTGCTGTTGCCATTTCAATTAAACCTAAGCTGAATTGAGTTGTCAGTAAAATTGGCTGTTTTTTTTGGGTTTTGGTTTTTTTAATTCACCCCTGGACTGTTAAAAGTTATTGCTTCGAACAATGCACTCTGACTACTGTTGGGTGCTTATAGCTAAGATGTGTAAACAGAATGGACCAAGGTCATTCCTGGCATAATTTACTGGAATTCAGCATTGTCACACCAGGAGTGAATTTGGCTCAATATTTTGGCATTAGCAGTAAAGGTCATTCCTGCAGTTTGCCCTCGCTATAGAAAGTGCGATCAAAAAGTTTTCCATTTTATTTCCCTTTTGATGGTCACATTAAATCTTATTACACTGTTGGTACTTACCTCACTGGAGTGTCTGTGGGTTTTCTTTATAGGCAAAGCTTTCATCCCTGGACATCCATAAATAACTCTATTCACCACACTTTCTCCCACAGCATTTGAGTTATGCTTCCAAGTTGAGACAAGTGTTAGCTTGCTTGCTCTGCAGATGGATTTTTGCTTCATTTTTGTCCACTTCAGAGGTTGCCTGTTTAGAAAAGTTTTCTGCCCCTGGATCTTCCATTCCAATCAGCTCCATCTGCATGTTCTCTCCTGCACCATGTCTTTGAGAGGGCACTTTTCCAACTTTTCTGATTAAAGTGGATACACTACTGTAGATACAGAGCTCTTGAAAGGAGAGGCTACTGCTGCAAATTCACTTTTTAAATTTGTTTTCCTGAAACAGATGCCACAATAAAAAGAGGAAAAGTGCTAACTGCATATTTTTTCAATGAAAGGGTTAGTATTTATGTACTTGGGAAAGTTATGACTCAGTTGTATATTATTCAGGACTTCATTTGTGTAAGTTACTTTCTGATTAGTTATTGATTATAATCAGAACCCTTGGAGCTAAATGTGCAATATAGCTAATAAGCAGGTCTTCTGCAGATGAAGAGGATCCTTAAATATAATTTTGATGCACTTTACACTTTCTATTTATTGAACTGTGTCACAAATGGCAAATTGCAGCAGGCCATTGAAACTATAGCAGTAGTAGAAGATTTGCAGTATTTCTGTAAGCAGGGAAATGACAGGATATTAAAAAAAGGTCTTGTTTTTCTTATTTTTCAGTCTCCAAAGTTAAAGCATTTAAAAGGCTTTTCAAAATATCCCTTGCTATTTAACTCAGTTAGATACAGGCTGGTTAAATCTCATGCACTGAGTAAGATTCTTGTAGTGAGCAAGTGCCTCATCAGCTTCCACCAGCCAGCACTGGCTGTGGGGTCAGAACGGGGAAGAAAGCTCATGAGGCTGCACCAACTGCTGTGTCACCCAGGAGGTGACATGTCCCTGGTCAAGGCGCATTTCCCAGCTTCACGAGGATGTTACTCCTACCCTACCAAGCCACCTGGGCTTCAGACAACAGCCTATCAGAAGACTAAAAGCACCAGGTATTTGTCCAGTATGTGTCCCTGCAAGGGAGGTGCTTGGGTGTTCCCACCTGAACATGTATTAACTCACTGAATTCCGTGTTTCATGGGACCCCCACCACCGAGAAGAAAGAGAATGAAGGGGATGCAGTCTGGATCCATGGGTGGTGATTATCTTTCTACTTAATCTGTCTTTCTCGCACTCTCTTTCTCCCTCCCCGCTTCCTCTTTTTTAAAATGTCCTTCTCTCTGCCTCACATCTACTGCTGAATAAAATCTGTATGATTCAATTTGGCACATGGTCTCATTTGAACCTTAATTCGGGCAAAGGCATCTCTCTCTTACAAGCAGATATTAACAATAGGTACAAGGCACAAAGAATTGATGCTGCCTAGTCCAGCAGCCCATGGGAAAATAGAAGGGTGCTGTGGAATTGGCTGCAGAGTGAAACATGCTCCAGGCAGTATATCTGGCTGCTTTTTAGATGTCTTTTTCATGCTTAGAATGTATTTGCTGGCAGCAGACGTGGAGGTCAAAAATATGCACTGAATCTGCTAAAGGGCTCCCCTGAAGTTAATGGGAGTCTTTCAGTGGGTTTTGGCTTAACATATTCTGTATCACTGAGTTAGAAATCTGTTTTCTACCATGAGTTTTGGCCAAGAAAATTATACTAGGCTATATAAAAAAATACATAAATATTTATAATATAATATCTCTCATGAGATAACATTGCATTAATATTCACTATAAATAAGAATCCTACTGACAAGATTTGATAAAACTTTGGCAAAAGCAAATTTATTATCTAAAGAAGCCAATGGAAATAAAATCCAAGGTAAAATTTTTCCAGAATGTTTCAGTTCAACCAAAAGTTATCAGTCGCCTTTTTTTTTGGAAGTATATAATCTTTTTGCTGTTCTTAATTTGCACTTGAATCGATCAAAGCATGGAACGTGAAGCAGGCAAAATTGCAGCATAGTACATAAAACAGACAGTGAGTCTGTAAATGAACATGAGTTTATTTCAGGGACAAACTGAGTCTCTTCAAAAATTACATATTCTTTGATGAACTTTGCCCAAACTTTTTTTCTTGTAATAAAAAATACCCTAAACCCAAAAAGTGGTTAAATATAGCTCAGATTTTGAAATAACATATTTTATTTGCCTTGTTAATAAAAAAGGGTGTAATACCATGACAAAAACATACACAACTAATACAAACTCTGCCAGTACTCCTTTGCTGAAAGACTTTCAGCTGACATTTTTTACCTCGTTTCATCTCTGTTAGTTAATCCAAAATTCATGGCATGTTCTCCCTGCATCTTAGTTATGAAATTTTTTGATGACAATCATAAACCCCTGACTACTCAATATAGTATCTGCAAAAGGTTTTGAAATTACCTCTTGAACACACAAGAAAAATTTATAAGCCAGATGGAGAAATTATTTACTAAAAATCCATCAGCAATATATAGGCTTCAGCTATCGTGGTCAACAGAAAGGAGGCCATGGTGTAAACAGGGTAAAATAACGTAAGAAGTTGTAAAAAATATCTGCTGAATTAGATTCATATGTCACTGTGCCAATCTATGGAAGAATTGGAGTCCCTCTAGACTGTGGATTCAGCTTTGTATTCATCCTCCTATCCAGAATTCATAAGACACTAATGAGTCACCCCAGATGATGAGTCTCAGACTAGGTGATCATTCCATCTTCTCATTCTGGAAAGTGCCAGCCTCAGACTGCCCATGCAATTAAAATAAATGAGAGTCTTGGGATTTTAACTCCTATTACACTGTGTGGTCTGATCTATTTTGTATGAGGAGGAGAAATCATGAATGCAAAGAAAAATATTTTCTAAATGCTTCAATTTAATTTCAATCTGTACTTTATATGATCCAATTTGTTGAATCTAGAAGGGGTCTCATTAACTGATTTGAAGCTGAGTTAGAGCTTTATAGTCTCTTTTCACTTTCCGAAATCTTGAAATCCCATTTAATTATGTCAGAGTTTTTAATTCTAACAGAGGTAAATGCAGACAATATTCATAAGTATATAATAATTGGGGGGATGTATGAGGTGAAATTCATATCCTTCACATCCATGGATTTACTGGTTACAATTCTTACCTGTATCTTCTATGACAAAGCAAAAAGACTTTTCCATGAATACAGTAATTTAAATTGCCAAACACTCTTGAGCTGCCTCCACTTATACCTTCACAGCTTAATGACCTTTCCCTATTACTCCTTGGCTGGTTCTTAGTTTCAGGATGAATGATTTATAAGCTGACTCACTGTATCATAAACATGTTAACCAGAACATGCTATCTATTTTATGTACTTTCTTTCTAATCGAAGAATTTTCAATCACACTGACAAAGTGTGACTGGATGGTTAAGTGGTATCTGGGACTGATGTCAGACCAACAGATCCTTCTCAGAGTACAAGGTTATCATTCTCTCACTCTATGTATGTGTGTATTTTGCATTATAGTTGATAGACGTAATGGTTAAAATTATAAAATACTTTGGAGCTATAAAGCCCTAGTCCTGGAAAATAATATTTACCTAATATTTATCTTTTTGAATTAATTCCTTTAACTTCTGCTTAAAAGGGGTCAAAATAGATGGAATTCTGGACATCTGGAGATATAACAGTACTGATACATGAGGTGAAACAGAGACCTACCCAGAGTTCTCCCTAAATGTTACTAGCCTGCTAATCTGTTTTAACAGTCCAAGGTAAAAAAAAAACCAACCATCCAACCAAATAAAACCCAAACAAAAAACAAATACAAAAGCCCAGAACAAACACGAAACAAAACCAAAAGGAAATTTCTTTATTAGTCTTATCTTTTAGATTAAGAACAAATAAACATATCCCATTCTCTTTGTTGTGGAAAACATAACATATAGTGTATATTCATATTTTTTTTAATGAATATATGTGTGTTAACAGTAGAGCACTTCCAGGCTGCTGATTGCAAAGTCACTCTGTATGTAATGTTTTAAAAATCCACTAACTTTGATGAATTAGAACAATCTTCAGAAGGCTAGTAAAAGTCAAAGCTGTAACTGTATAACAAATTTGGTGTGTCTTTCTTTTCTCTAATAGGAAAGGTGTGTATTTTTCCTCATCCCTTCTAAATGTGGTAACTGATTGCCTGAAAGACAGCGATCAACCATACCAAGTTTTTGCTTGGAAAGGAGGGCCATTGTTATAAAGAGCTAAAGATAATCCTTTAGGAATAGAAGCATCATTTAAAAAAAAATATAAGTAAGGTATGATGCTCTCCAATAAAATTTTGGTGCTGTACTCAAATGCTCTGATTTATACTTGCTTAATATTGTGAGAAATATCCTTGCAAAATTATTTACAGTGGTACACAGAATCTCAGTGTTTCAAAACTGAGACAATATGACAAGCCTTTGAAGTAATTTTTATACAGTTTTAGTCCCTTAGTCTTGGAATTCAGATGACATTGTGACAGCGTGTAACACAATTTAGAAAAAAAATAGCTAAAAGGATAAAATGAACATAGGGAGCATGAATCTTGTCTAAGGTCATGGTACATATTCTCTTTAAGTGTGTGTGTGTGTGTATATATACATATGTATCTATGTATACAAAACAGGTTGTAACCCATGACAGATTACAGAAAAGTGCAGATTATAAAATCTAAAAGCAGAAGTTATGGCTAGAAAAAAAATTAAATTAAATAGAAAAGATGGATGTAAACAATAACAAGGCAGAACAAAAAGAGATTTTGAAAGCCAAGTTCCTTAAGCCTTTTTCAAATACAGAAAAAAGTCCTGGCAGCCTGCCAGAGAATCTGTAGCACTTATGTACAGATCAAGATCTAAAATGAGTTCTCAAGGAGGGTGAGGACACCACAGAAAAAGGGAATGAATTATTTCATTCAGTGATCTGTTTAGAGGGGTTTATGACAATCTAGATCCTCTGTGCTCTGGGTGGGATAGGACAGATGAACTATTTTGTCTTGTGGTGCCACCATTTAAACTTTTAGAAAGAACTGATGGCATGAATATCAATATGTCCAAAACTAGATATTTTTTGTGAAGAAATCAACATGTGAAAACTTCCAGAATATGAGATGTAGTTTGTAATTTATCTACCGAATATCCATTTTGCACTAGAAAAGAAGCAAGGTTGCAAAAGCAGTAACAGATTGAAAGGTTTCATAGGAAATTTAGAGAACTGCAGGCTAGTAAGCCTGAAGCTTTTAATGAGTAAATTAGTTGAAACTACAGTAAACAATAGGTTCACTAGACACTTCACATAGTTGTAAAGAATCAGATGGCTTTTCTAGAGGGAAAACATATTTATTAATCTACAAGAGTTCACTGAAGAATCAAAAAACATGATAGAATATTTGGTCTTACTCATATTCAGGAATCTTAACATGTTTCTTAGCAATGAATCTTAAGCAGCCATGAGCAAAAGCAGTGCTCCAAGGGATTAACAAAATGTAGGAGAGGGGATTTTCATTTGCTTTGGAGAAAGGAGGGTATTAGAGGAATCCCAAAGAGAGATCTTCTGGATCAAGTTGTATTAACTACATTCATAAGTGATCTGAAAAAAAAAAGGTAAAGGACAAATTTGCCAATAATGCATTTTCTTCATGTCGGTAACAGCAGTTTCAAATATTAAAATCTTGTGCATGTCTGACTGCCAGTATGGAAGAAAATTTATTTATTGAATGCAGAGCAATTACCCTGAAGCAAAACAGAATACTGAACATGCATGAATCATGGTGGACTTCTTTGTTGCTAAACAAATCTTAGTGTGCATCTGAATTGTTCTTCCGAAGAGAGAAATATATACTACAGTTCATAAAGGAAATTACAGAGACTGGAACAGAAATCCTTAAACCCAAGAAATTAATGATGAACTGCTAGCATGAATATTATGCTATTTCATCCAATCTCTTTTCAAAAGCAGTATAATTGAATTCAATACCTGACAAGGAAGTGTAATCTGTATATTTAGTGTTATTGAATGACCTCTGCATGGGAAGAGATGAAGCAAATTAGAAATCAACTTGAAAAAGAGACGTGACAGGGTGAGGTATTTGATGGAAGACTTGTCATGAAGTACTTCATTAAGTTTCAAATATTTTACCAAAGGATTTTGGATGCCAAAAATATAATTGTATTAAAGGGAAATTAGAACCAGTCATGAACTATTATAGGGAGTCATCAAGATGCTCTTACTTATTAACCTTGGAAAGTGGGTGGGTTTATCAAAGGGATTATCCTTTTTAAACATAATTTATCCATAGGAAGTATTACTATTCTCTCTTCATGTGTCATTTTGGGCCCAAAAAAGGCTATTTAGACTTAAAATAGCCATTTGTATGCCTTTTTTGAGTACGAAAAGGTATAAATATTTTTACAGTTGTTGAACAGTTTAGCTGTTTTTTTGAAAATGTCTCCGAAATTATTCTCTTTTTGAGATGCAGTACAGTTATACATGTATGATGGCAGAAACTAGCTGAGGTTTTGTGTTTGTATGATGTTATACCTCACATATTTCTGATTTAGAAACAGTTCAGCATGTATTGCTCTGATAGATCAGATGCCAAATATACTCACATGAACAACAATAGCTCACAGGTAATGAGAATCATATGCAGGCACAGGGTAATACTGGTCCCTCAATCATTTATGATGCAGAATAAAGTACAAGTAATTCAAAATGATAGCTAAGTCTATATTGAATTTTATTCCTAGAAATGACAGTGTAAAAGTGTTCAGACACTGGGTCAGGTATTTGGAAATCCTGTTGGTCTTCTTGTCCTGTTGAAAATGAGAGCAAGAGAGTTCTTGATATACCCTTTTTACCCAGGTATTACCAAAATTTGAATGAAAACATGCTAAAATGTCTCCTGGTGTCAGTGAATAACAGTGTTCATAAACAATTGGACTCCCTGGGCTGTTTCAGTAAGACTTCATAAAATGCTTTGCAAACATGGGCAGAATTTATCTAGAAGTGGTAAAGTTGCTGCAACTTTAACAGAGTATGATATAATCTGCTTTCTAATCTTGTCTCATCGAACAGCAATGCATTCAGAGGGTTAATGGAGAGTTATGTAATATAGTCATGTGAAATATGAACATCGGTTCTGCTGATGGCACCAATACAAGCTTTCTTAGCTTTTTCATACTGAAAATGCAAAATGACTATTAAAGTGTAATGGCACAGAACATCTTGTTTAAAAAAAGAAAAAGCCCTTTGCAGTATTCTTGTTTATAGATGATATTTATTGCCTTTGTATTCTTATGGTGTGCTTCTATGTCAATTGAAATGCAAGTGCTAATGAAACCTCTACCATAACACAGTTATTCTTTTTTACACCAAATGAGTCTACTACAAGATGTAAATGACTTACATATATCTGCTGCTCAGGTTTTATTGTTTTTGGTTAATTTATTCACTGTAATATTCTTAATGAAAGTAATGACTCTTCCAGTAGTTTGTATATTCATATATTGCAATTTTATTAAATCATGCTGTGAAAGTTCACACTGGCTGCTCTAAACATTCCTGAAGTTTCATGCTATACTTAATATATAAATGTAATCTTCTACCAGATTATCAGCATAGTATATTTTGTTATCCTTTGCTCTTCCTAATTTGTTCACACCAGGGTATATCTAATGTACAGTGGTGCTCATACAGACAGGTCTGTAACATTCTTGTGCATTTTATTAGCACATCTCATTGCAAACACAGATAAAAATCTTCAAAGCAAAGCCAGCTTAACATATAGAATTATTTTTAAGTGTACTTTATTGTTATGGAGGTTTAGTGTAAATTTACTGCTCCAGATTAAAAAAAATTCTTATGTCAACTTCA
This sequence comes from Oriolus oriolus, assembly GCA_013400235.1. NCBI lineage: Eukaryota > Metazoa > Chordata > Aves > Passeriformes > Corvidae > Oriolus > Oriolus oriolus. The sequence continues at coordinate 167,157 of VXBT01013569.1, forward strand.
GCATTGGCTTTTACTTTAAACGGTCAAAATTAATCTTTTGAGGGACAGTTAAGAAATAAAAAATCTGGTGACTAGCATCCTTTCACCTGCCTTACACAACTCTAAAATTCTGACTGATGACAACATGTAATCTAAACTATTAGATAATACAGCTCTACTTGACCAAAATCTCCTAGAACTCTTTTATTACGCAAATAGCTTGCATTTGTTTTATTATTAAGCTTGTCACTTCATCAGTACTGGCAGCTCTCACTTCTTAAAATATTGTGCAATCACAAGTTACAAAACATCAGACTTTTAAGAAGGAAGAATTACTCGGAACATTGTGAACAATAAAAACGTGATTATCAAAAAGCTTAACTGAGCTGCCCAAGGATACAGCAGGCTACAACAAAAAGAACATCTGGTTTCATAAGCCCTTTTCTGGACACTGGACTCCATTTAAGCCCAGGACAATCTATTTTAACAGAAAATTAAGTTAAAATTAATTATGAGATATGAGCTTACTACCTGCACTTCAGTTCTAAGACAATATTACCAAATTATCTGAGTAACTTCCATGCGATGTCATGCATCATCTATAACTCAACACAGAATAATGCTCTCTTCCTTAAAACAGCATCAACCACAGAATTATTCTCTGCTCTTTTCCAACATGTGAGTTCACTTCTTTTAGTAATTAGCTGTTTGTTTTCACTGTGCCTTCTTCTCTCACTTACTCTACATGTAAAACAGGAACTGTTCCATGGAAGTAGTAAAAGACAACATTACTCACAAGTATGTCCTCTGTGTTACTGTCAAAGCACTGCAAACAGCCTTCACCTTCCATCCTCTCCTATACCAGCATGAAGTTGAAGAGTGATGGTGTTGACAAACCACTTGGATAGTGCAAATTGTATTTTAAAGTAATAAAGTGCTAAAATAAAACATGTATTTCTGACTGTAGTGACCAAAATGTGCCCTGCCATGAATGTTAAGTTTTGTTATATTGCCTTTTTTGTGAGTGTCTTAACATGGGACTCATCAGCCTCGTGTAATTACACATAAAGGTGCTGCAATAAGCATCCATAGAGTTGGAAGGAATATTTCACAGATGGCTTAGCAGTTAGATGAAAACCATTTTGTCTTTATTGCTCTTGACTCTTTTTTTGGTTTTCCCACTGCTATTCTGAGACTCCCTTACAGGTTTTAGATTAATAGTCAAATCCAAAAAGTAAGGTCATAAAAGTTTGGTGCTACCTAAGTTCTTTGTGCCAGTCTCCAAAGCAAAAGCTATGTGGATCTCTCTACAGGGATTGGAGAAGTTAGCATAATCTATATTATTTCTATATGCACTTAAAATATCTTTTAAATGACAAGCTAAAGGTTAATTATCTCTTGCTATGGACATGAATGGTTGTACCATTGTAAATTTGAAATCACACATTTCTAAATTATTTCCTTCTCTTAAAAGTCTGAACTTAGAGACCTTGCTTTCCCATTTTATCATAGTGGCATGATACTTATATTATTATGTATCAATGAATCTCAACATATTTCCAGACATAGAAGTTTGATCTGCGGGATTATCCATGAAAAATAACAAAAAATAAGTGTACAAAAATCCAAATCCCATTGAAATCCATGGGAATGTCTCTGATATCTTCAGGGGACTTTGGATTCAGCTGTCACAGGTGGGTGAAGGATATGGTTATACTTTGGAATGGTCATAAATATAATTTGATCATAATCCTGTTAGAAATTTTGGATTGTCTGGTGAGAGTGCTTTCTTCTGAGATGCAACTTCAAAACATTTTGAAACATGGAATTGCTCACTTTTTCGAAACAACACCTGCAATATAATTTGAAGCTATCTCTGGGCAAAATCAGCTTCCTGAATAGCCTAAGATAAACTGTTTCAGGTTTTCAGTGTAACTACTAGAAACAGTTTGTCTATTTTTGTTCCCTCCCTTCAACAAAAGAACAATCAAAGTAGAACAACATTCTCTCTAAATGTTGAAATAATGTGGAAAATACTTGTGTGGGAAGTTCTCTCAAAAGAATTATTCAACACAGCACACCTTTGTTCAGAATGTATTATTCTATTTTCCACATTAATTTATTTCATAATATTAGTAGCAGTTTGATGGAAATTGCTGTCTACAATTGTGTTTGAGAAATATATTATAGGCACCTCTTTTAAATTTAGGGTTTCTCTCTAAAGTTCTTCATCAAAAAGTGTGATTTGGTTCTGGACATTGGAGCCTTTGCTGCCTTACAGTCAGTGGTTACATCTCTGTGTCTGAGACAGCCAGATGCCTGCCTGCAAAACTAAGCTTGAGTTACTAAAGGAGTTCAGGAATCCTGTCACAAAAGTACCATCAGGAATCTCTGCTTTAACTATCAAAGATATATGGAGAACAGCCCTAGGGCAAAAAAACCTAGCCATGCTTTCCAAAGTGCTGGAACACATGTAAAACCTGAGTATTTCTGAGATAGAATGAGCAATGTTTTGATGAGATTCATATTCTATTCAGAGCAGATATGTATATTTTCTAAATACTTATACAGCATTTTTCATCTTCATTAAGTACTTTGCTGATGTTAATTAATCCTCACAATGAGGTCGGTGATAAATTAAGGTGGATGAAGAATTCACAACAATTAAATTATCTAGGAAATATAGTTATTTTCCTTAGTGTGAAGTGTACAAGAACAGACAGGGAGTTTTACTCACTTATTTGTACTTCACAACAATTGAGTTAAAATTTTATGCGAATGTAATTTGATCAATGGAATTATTTAATGTGGCTGGGTTTGATGTAGAAGCTTCAAGAAATTAACTGTCCAATTTGCATTGCTCTTGAACCTGCAACACTCCCAGGCTCCTCACATGCATCTTGTACATGCCTGATCCCCAGTAATGAACAAAGCCATGGCTATGCACCAGGTTGGTTTGGGGGAAGAAACCTGTGATTTTCAACTGGATTGGAGCAGTGACAAACTTCCAGTTGGTCTTGGATGTGCAGGATAGGGAAACTCACCCAGAACACATCATGGTGTGCAGCTCACTTTCAGTCAAGATACATTGAACAGCACCCAATTTAACAACTCTCAGATTTAACACTCATGGAAGTTATCTGGCACTAGCTGTTATTCAATATTTGTAGCCTCATCATTGAGATGAGCTGACCATGTTACATTAACCTGCAGTTCCTGCTACTGCTGCTGGTTATATGTTGTGAACTGCAGCTACAGACTGTTACATGCTGTATGAGAGCCCCAGCAGACAGCAGCCTACGTAATTTACAGCTGCTTGCTCTGCTTTGAGTCAACCTATTCCTGCTTGTTTGGCACTACCATTTTAAAAGTTAATGTCAGAAAAAGTAACAAGGAGGCAGCACACTGCTGACAGAATAAAAGAAATATCTTTTTCTAGCACTTTAAACAGCAGGCAAGTTATGTATGAAGTAGGAAGGGTACATGGCAGCTCATAAATTTGTCATGAGAACTTCTGTGCTCCTTGCCACAAAATTACATTGTGGGCAATGGGAATATTGCAGTTGAACCTGTAGAAATATTGTAATACTATGAGATTTTGCTAAAGAAAGCATTTCATCATTTAAGGAAGAGCTCTCCATTCTGCAGTGAGGAAAAGGATACCTCCCTGCAAAAGTGCCTCTTCTGTAATAGCCAAATAGAAAATTTCCATTATGAGAAACAAGTGTGCTTGAGAGCAGAAAATGAATGCAGACAGGCAAATGTTGTGGTTTCTTCACAGCATAGAGGTAAATTAATTGCAAAAGTAAAGTAAAAATACAAGAATACTAGCAAATCTTGGTCACGTTTTTGAGGTGCCCAAGTGTAAGGTCCACTCAATGGAAAGAACAGGCACCTTTAAGAGAAATTTTGCATACTGCCAGCAGAGATTCATGTCATTAATTTCTTTTTGCTTACCCTACAGACATCTCAGGTTGACCAGATTCCTTGGCTAGGTGAAGAGAAATCTTGGGTAAGAGGTGAGAATGTAGAAAGCCTCCCTCTGAGACATCTTTGATTTGTCCAGAGCTGCCAGGGGGATTTTCTTATGCCAGAGTATTTGTCCTGCTGCACCACGACAGAGTGCTGCTGGAGAAGGGAGCTTCTCTGTGCCCTCTTCTCTGCCTTGTGCTCACAGTAATAATGACAATAATAAAAAACCCATATAAGAACAGGCATTAAATACTTCTTTCTAAGTTTTTTTTCTACTATTTGCAAAAAATACTTTAAAAATTTCACTTAAATCTTTGAAATTCAGAATAGGTCCTTTGAAATCTCTTCCTTAAATGGCATTCAAAGCTTCTAAATAGCTTTTGATTTCTCTGTCATATATTTTAAATTGATCATAAACATGACATGTATTTGTTTATCTTCAAATGTACCTTTCCAGTGTTAGAACAAAACCAAGTTTCCAGCCTGAAGTCAGGTTGACCCTGGCTTTACCCTGTGGTTGAAAGAAGGGTTTAAACATAGTCCGGTTCCAGCCATGGAAAATGGAAAACAATTAAATGTTTCCTAATTGCATTATCTCCCATTTTTGAAGTTAATAAAAGCATAATCTATTTGTACCTGCCATTTGCCTTAGGAGACAGCAGAAGATAATGAAAATATTTTACTATCTATTTTCAAATTATAAGCTGTTGTTTCCAAAGAAAGTCAAACCCCATGTATATTATCACTTTATTGTTCTCCAGGGACTGCAGTCACTATAGTGATTGTAATTACATGGCTTCATTAACTTTCTACATTCTACCTGTTATGGGGGTTTCACATTAAGAAAATTTGCATATACAGGAAATGAATACCATTTGCAAGAAGCTAATGTCATTAAACATTTAAGCAGTCTCTCTCAAGTAAACAAGGAATTTTCTCTAGAATATCCTTTTAGTGTGCATTTAAAACCAATGCACTCACAATTGTCACTTTAAAGAAAAACATACAAAAAACATTTAGAGTAAGCAACAGCCATCTTAACAAAACTGCTTTAACACTGAAAATAATTCAATTACTCTCACAATCATTACAATGCATAATCAGGTGTAATATCCTCCCGTCAAATTAATACTAACTCATGGTTAAGACAGTGTATGTGTGCTTATGATATACTGTAGCCAGTGACCTACATTTAAATAGCCCAACCCAATGACGACTTTCATTTTACATGCAGTAATTGCCTAAATTTTGCCATCAATGGATTATACATAAAAATAACTTTCGATTTTTATTGAAATATTTTATTTTTATAAAAAGCAAAGAAAGACTCAATAAGAACAGAAATTTAACACTGTGCTGCAGTAGTAGTGTGATGGGTTGACCCTGGCCAGATGCCAGGCACCCACTGAAGCTGGTCACTCACTCCCCTTTGCAGCTGTAGAGAGAAGAGAAAATTTAACAAATGGTTCGTGAGTTGAGATAAGGACCAGGAGAGAGATTCCTCATTAAATACCATCAAGGGAAAAACAGGCTCAAAGAGATATGAAGTGAATTTATTACTAACAAAATCAGAGCAGGATAATGAGAAGTAAAATAAACCCTTAAAAACACTTTCCCCTCACTCCTCCCTCCTTCTCAGCTCTACCTGCTACCCCACTGGTGCGAGGAGACAAGGAATGGGGATTACAGTCAGTTCATCTCACCTGTGGCTTCTCCTGCTGCTCAGGGAGAGGAGTCCTTCCCCTGCTGCACTCTGGGGTCCCTCCCACAGGAGACAGTTCTCCCCAAACTTCTCCCACGTGGCTCCATCTCACAAGCAACAGCTCCCTGTGACCTGCTGCAATGTGAGTCCTTCCCATGGGGAACAGCCCTCCCCAAACTGCTGCAGTGTGGGTCACTCTACCATGGAGTGCAGTCCAGAATGGGAGCAAGGCCCTTTTCCCCACAGGTCCCCCACAGGGTCACAGCCTCCTCCCAAGAATCCATCTTCTCTGGAGTGGGGCTCCTCCAAGGGCTGTGGGTGGACATCTGCATCCCTATGGACCTCCATGGACTGCAGGGGCACAGCTGCCTCACCATGGGCTGCACTATGGGCTGCAAAGGAATCTCAGCTCCGGTGCCTGGAGCACCTCCTTCCTCTCCTCCACTGACCTTGGTGTCTGCATGTTGTTCTTTCATGTCCTCACCTCCTCCTCTTCGCTGACTGGAATTAAACCTGCGCCACAGCCTTTGTTTTGATTTCTTAAATCTGTTATCACAGAGGCGTTACCGTCATCTCTAATTGGCCCAGGTTTGGCCAGCAGCATGTCCATCCTCAGAGCCATCAGCCACTGGCTCTCCTGGATGTCGTGGAAGCTTATAGCAGCTTTTCACAGAAGGCACCTCTGTGGCCTCCCCTGCTACCAAAAACTAGGTCATGCAAACCCAATACAAGTAGGAACACAAATGTTTTTTGGTCTGTCACATCTTCATTTTATGAGCCTGATGCAAGCCCACAAATGCCAAATTTGGCTTATTTTTCTGTTTGCTTGAGCTAGTTTTTACTGAGATTACCTATCTGTGGACTTCAGTAGATTTAAAATTTTAGAAACTTTTTTTGGCTTGAAGCCATTTGCCTTGTCCAAAACTCTTATTGTAGCATTATGCTTTAATACAATGCCCTATGTGTGCCTACCTCTTTTAAAGAATCTGACCCGATTCTTATTTAATCCCACTCCGTGTTGTGTTTCTAATGCTCCTGCCATAGTAATCTCCTTTGTCTTGACTGTGATGTTCACACTTCCGAGATTTTTCTAAATACTAGCCCAGCAAATACCAGTGGTGCATAGGCATTATTGTTTCCTTTAGGAAGCTTACAGCTCTATGCAGTTTTTGGGGACCGTTCTTTTGATGTAAGTAATTTTCTTGTACAATGTAGTGGAGAGTAAAGTGTATAACTGCCTTTTGTAGATTCTACTTTAAGGAATTCAGAGGTTCCAAACTGATGAATGGACCTTCTAGTACCTAATTTATAGGAGCTTAAAGTCTTTATTGGTTCTCATTCTTCACATTTTCTCTTTAGTATCTGTCTGAATTAGACTTTATCTTTAAACTTCTTTCCTTTTCTAATTTTCAGCAAAGCAGAAATACCACAAAACCATTTTTTCCCCCATGGGGTATTATATAGTTTATATACGTTCAGCACTTTGAGCTTTCCGTTGAAAAATGTTGTAAAAGCATAAAGCACAATGAGCTGGACTTCATCCTGCTGACATGAGGATATAAAAGAAGCATGGGAATGTCCACTATGTTCCCTTTTGTACCAGTTCTGAGTGCAATATCTATCTCCTGCTTACTCTGAATACAAGGATTATATTAAACTGGCAGCCATCCATAAGCAAGACAGAGAGAACAAAGAAGAAGTAGACTAAAATATTAAGAAGGAAGTCTGAGGTTCATCTGTGAATCAACACAGGTGGTTAAGGAAGCTAGTCTTGTTGCATGAAGTACTATTCACACAGCTAACCAAGGCCATGGATTTTGTGGAAATTTCCTGATCAGCTTTGGTAGGAAATTCAGCACAGTTAGGCTGGCTTATTTTGCAGGGAAACAAATGAGAAGCACTCACACAAGCTCTGCATAGCTGAAAGTGGTAAAGTTTTTGGAGAGTATAGCTGCTCTGTGCTGTAAATCCCTGCAGTCTGGCTGTGCAGCACCTGCTCATGTGCTCTTTCTTTCTCCTTTTTTCAGGATGCCTTACCATTGCAGGGAGAGATGGGCTTGGGTGAGGGAAGAGTCCTTCTTCTCTCACCTCCTATGGAGTCATGAGCTCAGTGGGAAGAGAATGAGAGGGAAATGTACTAAGTGAGGTGCTAATGACTCAGGAGCTACAGTACGAAAGGGGTTATGGGTGAGGGGAGTCCCCAGTATTCAAGCCCTTCTTCCAGAGTACAGCAGATAACCCATACAGAACTTTTGTGAGTTTAGGTTTTCTTGCCATGGTCACTTACCTTTTTCACCTCAGTATTGTCAGTTATTTCTCATTTATGAGCTCATTTTCTTGGTATGACCCAAATGCTTCCTTTTTTTTTTCCCATTTAATGCCATCAGATTTTTTTCATTGATTGGCTTGACTTTCTTCCAATAGAGAGAGAGATTTCTTGTTTGCAACAGTTCATGTTAATGGCTTATCTTATACTTATAAAATGTCCTTTCCTTTTGCAATATGTTCTTCAATGTACATGATGTACAGAAGTGACTTTCCAGTTCCATAATATAAGTACTCAGACACTATTTGAAATATATTGGTTTCTTGGATTGCAACTATTGATCTCAACTTTGTTACTGGAAACTTCTGGTGAAAAACCTTTCTTCTCTCAGCAACCTAATTTTTTTCCCTACATCTTGCCTTGCTTTACTTGCTTCCTGACTTATGAACTCTTTTTTTTTTTTTTTTTTTTTCCTTCTCAGCAGTTATATTTCCTTTCCTTTAACAGCTGTTCTTAAGGAATTTCACTGTTGTATAGTTATTTGTGAGCTAGACTGTTTTACTCTCTTGGTACCTGCTGTCTTTACTTGAAGCCTCTAAACCAGTAATTGGTAACAAGTTTCTCTCAGTGGGTTTTACACACAGCTGCAAGGCAGAAAATAAACAGTTCTTTCAAGTTTACACTCTTAGGGTTACAGCTGTATACTAATGACTTCCCCAGCTTGCTAATGCAATTTTTAAAGAGATATCATCCTTTTACATTAACAGACTTCTAATAGCTTTACCACAGTTTAGGCATTACCTTGTAATGAAAGCAGTGAGAACATGACATTGGAACAATTTCCTTCCTAATTGAAGTATCTTTCCTAATTAAACTAGTCACTGGTGTGTAAGTCCATAGCTTTTCATCAAAATACAATTCACATCCCAAAAGTTTTTTTAACTTATTATAATTTGTTTTAAAATTTTGGTAGGAATGCCCAATGCATTTTCACTCCCAATTATTTCAACACTTAAATAAATATAAGTTGTAGAAAAAAAATGAAAGGGTGAATCAGGATTGCTCAGAATTTTCTCTTCATGTTTTTTGAGCAGAAATATTCCATTATAAATAACAAGTGGAATACTTTTGCTTTTGCCAAAAATATATGAACATATAGTCAATAAAAACAAAGACAAAAAAATCAAAATACAGTCTTCAGCTAAATTGCCCTGTTCTTCTCCTCTTAAGTCTTTGACAAAAAACCAAACAATTTTCAACAAAATGCTTCTTAGAAAGTGTGAGGAGGGTAAAATAAATGTTTATTCAGCTATTCCAATCTTAATAATCTGGGTCATGACTTAATACACAAAAGGATGTATGTTTTGCTGAAAATACAATATATGCATAAACTGTATGTATATGTGCGTGTGTGTGTGTGTGTAGACAGAGTGAAAAATAAAATTAAATAGAATTAATGCACCTTTTGTAACTAAACTTGTTCTATTGAGTTTTGGGGTTTTTTCACCTTCTAAAGAAACCTTTTTAAAGGTTTCAAAGATTTTTCTCTCAAGCTATTCCACTATTGGCATCTAGTTTGGATGGGTTTTTTTTACAGAATGAAACAGTAATTCTAGCTTGCTAGGTCTTGTTTAAGACTTACATGGGACTGTTTCTTCTCCTAATAACACTTCAAAAGCTTATATAACAAGCTCAGAAAGTATCTGCAATGTTTTGCACAGGTATGCAAATCAGACTACTAAAGGCTTGGGACGCTGGGGAAACGTGGTTATTCCCATCATAAATACAGTAGCAAGAAGAAAAGATTCACCCCTATTGACTTGGAATCGTAGACATTGTGATTGTACAACAGAAGAGGGATAACCTCCTGACTTAGGAGGGAGTAGCACAGTTGCTGATATTCCTGTATTTGTCTACCCCTACCACTGCAGCAAAATGGCAAAGTGCTCAAGGCCACATGGAGTTGAGTTTGGGCTCTAATTTTGTCATGCTCATTCATGTCAGATCTATAAATCAGCTCTGCATTGCTTATCAGAGCAATGCTCTGTGCAGGGCATTTTGTAAGTCCTTTGGAAAGAAGTATAAATCCTTTGTTTTCCTATGTCAAGAGCAGAAAGAGGAAACAGCTAACAGCAACAAAGAGGATTTGGTACCAGCTGCAATGCCTGAGTTCCTTGACTGCAGCTGTCCATGGCATGTTGATGGACGGGAGGGCGAGGCCAAGGTGTGAGAAACCAAACCCTCAAGTGCACCTTTCACAATGTCTGTGTGTCAGCATAAATCTGAATTTCCTTTCTAAGAAGGGCATGAGAAGTTGGAGGAAATACTATATTAAAACATTATTTTTTTAGTTAAGTTTCCTGTGAATAGGCAGCTGGCTATATCAAAGTATATCATACCAGAAATTCTCCCTTTAGCTTCTGTTTGTCAAAGGCTGGGAAGTGAGGTAAAAAATCCATAACAATTACAGATTTAAGACATCAGAATGTGATTTACAAGTTTTCTGTCATTTGGGTAACTACCACCTTCTCTAGTTCTATGTCCAGAATGCCAGAGGCAATGTGGAAATGGCAGCTTATAATTTTTTCCTTTGAAATGTTGTTTCCATCATTTAAGATGTTACATGTTAGATGTAAATAAATCTTTAATTTCCTGTCTTCTTCAGGGAAGATATTATACTTCTCATTTGACTCATCACATTGAAGATGTAACATGCATGGACCATTTGAGGTAATAGGAATAATATTTCCCAGAGAGTGGAAAGAAAAAAAGGTTTTTAGAGCTCTCATTCAATAAAGTATTCTGAAGGGCATTTTTTTGTACTTTTTTATTAGTTTCAAGCTAGGACATACAGGTTTATTTTATTTTAAATAAAGCAGTACTCTTCTAAGTAGTATCCTGTTGAAATGACTGACAACAAATAAATGTGTGACACCTCTACTTTCTAAATGCAAATTCTAATATCAGTGCTTGTGGAATAGTGTAGTCTATGAAGTTTTTTGAAATTAGAAACATCATAATGGTGACAGATAGAAAACTGGACAGAACTTCCACAGGTGTCATGGTACCTTTGGCTCCTGAACAGTGCATTCTCTCTTTTAATATTAATTACAAGGTAAGAAGCATTTGACAGTTTACAAAATCAGAACACAATCAGCTTGACCACATTATACAATGTTGCATGTAAGAATTCTTAAGGCTGTTTAACAAATGACTTTTTTCCCCCACTTTTCATTAGAGCCCTTTGTTGCCATCCAATCTTGATTTTAGAAATTAAAGCTAACAACCAGATTGAAAGAAAACAGAGACTGACAGCATGGGGCACAGTCTCAAAGCCACAACTTAACAGCATGAGGCAAAGCAAACCTCAAGCTATTCCAGCTCTTAGAGAAGGAAGGGGGAAAAGCATTTGCAGGAAAACTCAATGATAACCCATAGCTATGGTAAAGCACTTGTGAATGTTGACACATGCTTTTTTCTGCTTAATGTTTTAATTAAATACCTATAAGCCAATTCTTCTCCTCAATCAGTGTCAGAGCAGTACTTCTCTATGGATAAATGTTTACAGCAAAAACTCTGCTGAGGGTTTCAGCAAACAAGTCTCAGAGAACTGAGAAGGCTTTCAGCCGAGGCACTTGAGATCAAGAAAGCACCAGTGATTAGAAACTAGCAGTACAATAACAGGACGATTTAATCCACCCAAATGTCAGTCGCTGGTTTACAAGTTGGCAATCCCATCTTCATCTGCAGACAAAAGGGCACTGGTTAGTCATCTGTTTAATTCTCTTGCTGCGGCATGTCATTTGGATGTTGAAGGAAAATCCCTTGATTCAGTCTGCCATTTCTGACAGTCTCCCTCTAGACTGTATTAATAAGCTTTTTAGAGAAGTGAATGCAGGATAATCAGCAGGCAGCCTGCACTCAAAATGGAGACAGAACAGACAGCAGAAATGCCTTCTTCCCTTTCTAGTTATAGTGCATAGGTGACCCTTCTCTCACAGAGCCGCCAATAATTTAGACTAAGATTGCCTTTGAAAGCCACAACATAATTAACCACTTCATGCACGTGATGTCTGTCTAGCTTCAAAACCTGATTCTCTGCAATGGAAAAGATTCAGCTGCACTTGAATTAGATTTATGAAACCTGGTAACAGTAGCACAAACAGATAGAAAGGCTGCCTTGCATCCCAGAATACCTGGGGAATTTCAGTCAGAAAACAAACATGTTACTCTTTAATGTAGGCTCACATCTCATTATAAAATCACAAGTGGAATGAGACACACTTTGCCTTTTTAACTGTGTTTCCAGGAGGCAGGTAAGTATTGTGCTACAGCCAGTCCTGCTAAGATCTGCATGATTTTAATACACTTTGAAAGCAAATAATTTGCTAGATAATGGGTGTCTTGCTGTGGACATTTACTGTTTTTCTCTATTAATAATTTCTGTATTGCCAGCTGTAAACTGAAATTGTCAATAGCTTTGTTTAACCTATTGTTCACTGGCTGTTTTAAGGTGCAGCTGAAAACCAAATTGTTTCAGGGTGTACTTATTTTCTTTTGGGAAGAATTCGCTTGTAAGGCATTACTGAACACTGAGAATGAGAAAGCAGAAACCTCGGAGCCCGTAAAACCCTTTTTATTTCACTTGAAGATGAAGGAAGTAAGCACTATTGAAAATAAAGTTCAAGATATGTACTTACAGACAAGAAAAGTGAAAGGAGGTTAAAAGGAGAAGGAAAGAAATGTAATCCTGTATGATGTGGTAAGATGTAGGTAAGGCTCGGGGAGGAATTTGTCAAGCAGAAAATTGACAAAACCTGCTATTAATTATTGTGCTGATGCTATCAGTGGCATTACCATAATCAAAAAGTGAGGCGTGAACACAATTCATGAGGCGCTAGGTCGCTTGGGGGTTAAATCATTTATTCTCAAAGGAGATTTTAAGGAAAAAACATAATTAGCAGTAAGAAAGAGCACAAGAATTATCTTATATAGCCCACATAGTCAGTACTGTCTCAGTGACAAACTCAGACATCCTCTCCTGTTTGTGCAGAAAAGAATAGAGGAAGATGTAGAGACATTATTTGCGAGATGCAGCGACTAGAAGACTGTATCACACTTAAGCAACTTTTCGTTATAGAAAAGTTAGGTTCTCTTTAAAAATAAAGTCACTTTCAAGAAAAGCTCATATTCCAAAATACCAGGGATACAGGAAAAGAAAATGCTGAATTGATTACTTCTATGAAATACCTTTTTATTTGTCTTCTTTTTCCTTTAGAGAGTATAAAACGCAGCAGCAAAAACCAAGACAAGTAGGCACCACTGTTTTGGAACATCTTGTCCAGGGCAGAATACCATCCCTTAGACTGTTAAAGAAGCAACTGGACATGGCACTTAGTGCAATGATTTAGCTGGCATGGAGGTGTTTGGTCAATGTTTGGACTTGATAGTCTTGGAGGTCTTTTCCAATCTTAATGATTCTATGATTCTATGATCTTCATTCTCAACAAATGCATCTTCAAGAGCAAATGTAAAAAGATATTAAAAACAAGACCAGATCCTCAGGTTAACCATGTAACTTAACTCATTACCTTGTAAATTTAAACTGTTAAAGAAAGTGAGACAAATTCAATATTTACAGTAGTTGCATATTAGAAGTCAACATTTACCAACTGTTATAGGCAAAGATTAATAAATAATGCTGAAAATGCTTGCAAATGTTACTTTGAAGTAAAACAACACATTCACTTTAATTCACAACATACATTATTCACACACTGCAAACATTCATGCAATCAAGACTGTGTTCATGTGGTATTGTAATCTCTCAGCCTAATAACGATCTGCATTACTATTCACTGTAGAGAAAGTTATATGGTAGTGTTAAAATCTCCTGGCTATTCTGAGATAGAAATGGGCATGAATAATCCTGTGACTAGTGATGTAAGATGAGCAGCAGATTGGGTAAGGTATTTAAGAGGAGTGTCACAATCACAAAATCTAAAGATTTTGTTGCTTGTTTAGTGTCTATGTTTCTGTAGTCAGAATGAAAAACTAACTATATAAACTGTCTGTTTTCTTGGTCCCTTTACCACTTTAAGAAAGCCCATGAAAATTCTTCTCTCAGGAGGTGTCCAGGAACAGTGGCTGATGAAGGCAGAGGGTATTGCCCTTGCTGGTAAGCAAAAATCACTTGTTAATACCCAATTGCAAGACTTTTTCGCTTTTGAGTAACCTTGCCAGATTAAACTGTAAATAATATTTACTGTAAATAACTGTAAATATTTGCAAGGAGATCTCAGAGAAAAATGATAACATTCCTAATGAAAAGCAGTATTGGAAGACTAGAAGCTGAAACCTTTTGTGATTTCTTGCGGGACTGCCTGTAAATTTTTCAACATCTACAATACGTTATAATGGGTGAATGAATGAATACAAAATTGTTATAAATCCCATAATATTCTTATCCATGCAATAGCATTACTTGATAAATGTTGATAATGAGGAAGCAAATTAAAGGGAAACCATCAAATAATATTAGGAGAGGTCTATGCAACAAAGATGAACATGTAAATTTGAATAGTAAAGAAAGTGAATTTATTTATGCCTCTAATTTGCTGAAAGGAGTTGCAGGAATGATTGTTTTTGTATCAAAAAAAGTTTTTCAGAAGCTGTGGCATATTTTTCAAACTAAAAATATTTGCCTGTTTTGAAACTAATGCCAGTAAAGTGGCTCTTATTAGTCAATATCCAAATTCTCTTGTAAACTTTGTACTTACCCTTCAGTAGTAGCAAGATGTTCATCCTTCTTGCACAAAAGAACTATTTCTAGGACCAATTTTAAGGCTGAGAAAAACTAGTCAAATTTTTCTGGTTTGAATCCATGGCCAAAAGTAGCTGTGTCGTGTTCTGTGATGTGGCATCTGGGATATAGTATACCTCAGAGGTCCATACTGGGACCAGTGCTATTTCATGTCATCATCAGTGACACAGAAAAAGGGATCGAGTGCACCCTCAGCACGTTTGCAGATGACACAGAGCTGAGTGGTGCAGTTGACAGGCCTGGAGGGTGGGACACCATTCAGTGAGACCTGGACAAGCTTGAGAACTGGGCCCATGACCTTCAACCATGCCAAGGGCAAGCTGCTGCATCTGGGTCAGGACAAGCCCTGTTATCAAAAGAAGCTGAGGGGTGGATGGGTTTGAGAGCAAAGAAGGACTTGGGGGTGCTGGTGGATGAGAGGCTGGACATGACCCAGCCATGTGCACTCACAGCTCAGAAAGCCAAGCGTGTCCTGGGCTGCATTCAGAGCAGCGTGGGCAGCAGGGTGAGGGAGGAGATTCTGCCGCTCTGCTCTGCTCTGCTCTGCTCTGCTGAGACCCCACCTGGAGTGTTGCATCCAGCTCTGGGGTCCCAGCACAGGAAGGATCTGGATCTCATGGATCTGTTGGAGCAAGTCCAGAGGAGGGCCACTGAGATAATTAGAGGGATGGAGCTCCTCTCCTATGAAAAAAGGGTGAGAAAGTTGGTATTATTCAGTCTGGAGAAGAGAACGCTCTGTAAAAACCTTACAGCAGCCTTGCTTTATTACCTAAAGGGAGCCTATAAGAAAACTGAAGAGGGACTTTTCACAAAGGCACACAGTGACAGGATAAGGGATAATGGCTACAAACCAAAAGAGAGTAGGTTTAGCCTGGATGAGGTATTAGCCTCACTCAGATTGGTGAGGCACTGGAAATGGTTACTAAAAGAAGTGGTGGATGCCCCATCCTTGGAAGTGTTCAAGGCTAGGTTATATAGGACTTTGAGCAACCTGGTCCAGTGGAAATTGTCCATGGCAGGGGATTGGAATGGGATGATTAAGGTCCCTTCCATCCCAAACCATTTTACAATGCTACAGTCTTAGTGTGTAGAGAAGCAGGCACCAAACAATTTGTGCAACATAATTAATCACATTGGTGGCAAAAATCAAAAGAGATACATTTGATTTGTATAAGAAAGGTGAAAGCTAGCAAAGATATTAAAAGTAAGACTACTAGAAAGCCTTTCAGAAAGTCTTAGGCATGTAGAGACATCCTGTTCTTGTTGCAGTGAAATGTTCCTTTAACAGAATCAATAGGGGACAGTGAGGTGTGGTGCAGGACATCACTGAGTGAGAAGTATCTAGAAATTTGAGGCCAAACCCACAATATTCTTCATGGGCAGCTACTGAATTATTTTGAGAGGAACATTACACTTCAAGCTTAAGGTTCCCTGGGCTGTTACAAAATTAGAGAGGAGCAGACCCCTCTCCATAATTATGATATAGTTGTATTTTCACGTCTCCTTAGTCAGTTGATTACAGCAGTTCAGAATGATAGAAACCACTGAAAGAGACAACTGCAAAATTAAATTTGTGTTAGAGGCATACACCTCTAGTTAAATTAATTTCTTCCCACTTACCAATAATGTAAAAGACAGTACTAAAGGCTTAGAATATTATATGACTCAAGAGCAATGTTTTACTTCAGGAGACTAAACCAGCAAAGCATAAAAATTTAGTCTCTTTGCTTCATTTCTGCTTTCTTGGTTGCCTCCAAGTTTAAATAAGAAACCATAAATACTGTTCCTGAAATAAAATCTTTACACAAAAAAAAGCCTCTAAGTCTTTGTTAACTCTAATATCTGTGTGCAGTCACATGACTGTTCAGAATTACTTGCTGAAGCAGCTGTGAATGCATATGAAATGAAAAACCTCTGTCTTACGTATGAGGAATATAAAACATCCTGCTACTTCCTAAATACTTAGAGTGTTAATTCTCCACTTTTTCTCATTATTGTAATTAAAATGTTTGAATTACTGTTGGCAGAGAGCATTTGCTAAACCATGAAGTTATTGGTGTCTCTTGCATAGGATAAAGCTCACATGGAGAAGTGAATCTTTTGAACAGGATGGTTAAGTGCTGGCCTGACGGCTACAATCAGTGTCATCAGTGTGACAGTGACTCCAGCTGGATTCACTGAGGCTCCATGGAGCACTTTCTGCTGAATTCTTACGCCCAGCTGGCCCATAGTCCCATTTGATCACTTCAGCACATGCACCATCTGTTGCTATTGATCATCCTAAAGTATGTACAAAATACCTCCTAACTATCTTAGTTTTGTGTGAAGGATTGTCTGACATGATCAATTTTTCATCTGTTGGAGCAGGTTTTTACCAGTTACAGATGCATTATCCATGTACAGTTTAGTCAATTCTATGGCCAGAACTGTCTGGGAGGAGTTTCTGGAATGAGCAGGTTCTCCACCCTGGATAATAATCATTTTAGTTTAAAATAGTGCGTAGAAGTTGGACCATGAACCTCTCTGTGGGAAGCTCTGAATCTGTCTGAAATTCTCAGCTAAATTATTATAAATATTGGTCACGTGCTTTGTGTTGTATCCCATAGGGGAATAAAACTGGTATACACAACTGAATCTTAATATTCTGCTTCAGGTACAGTAAAACAAAAACATTTCAAAAGTATTCTTGGTGTCTTTCTTTCTTTCTTTCTTTTTTTTTTTTTTTTACCCTTGGGTGTGCTTAAATCAATCTTATGTTTATTTTCAAACAATTCTCTTCTGTGTAATGATTTGCACACTTCATCAAATAAATGTACAGACTAACAGAGATGCCATAATGTCAGCCATTGGAATTTCATTAGCAAAATTCATTTGCTATCTTCAGTCATTTACTATTCTTACTATCCTATTACACCCATTTTAGATGCAATTCCTTTGAATTGCAAGGCTACTTGTCCTAGGCTGACCCAGCACTTAAGTGAGAGACTACACACCTGAGCAAAACAAATTGGATTTGGTCTGTAGTTCCTGACGCATCAAAGAGAGATGAGTTCTCTTGTATTTGCTTTTACTTACTTATTTAGTGATGAGACTTAATGTTTATGAGTCTTGTTCTAAATTTGTATGTGCAACTCAATGAAATCGATGCTACTTGCTCACATTGGCTGTTGCTTAAGACACATTACAGGCTGGTCCCATGCAGAGGATGTATTATTGATGCTTCTATCTTAATTTTTGTATTAATCAATGGCAGGACAATTTGTTTTGAGGGCATATAATAAAGAAATTTATTCAGTTTTGCAGTTGTATTGCTGTTTCACTTTTTTTTCCCTCTGAGTATTTCAGACAAAACTAACAAAAAATATTATCAATTAGTATTATTTGGTTTTATTCAAAACCAAACAATACAACCAATCTAACCAAAGGAAAAAAAAAAAGAAATCACATGAATTCAAATGCAGACCAAGAAAAAAGAAACTAATCTTATTAAAAATTATATACATAATCTTAGGAAGAGCAAAGATTACTCTTTTGTGTTCTATGTCTTGAGATGTCCTCTGCATTTTCTCAGGAAGTAATTTCTTGTTTGGTATAAAAGACACACTTTAAAAATACAGAGTAGTAATGAACCTTGTAGTAATTTTCTCTTGCCCTTGGATGTCCCTAATTGACTAACTACTTTAACCTCACCTCATAAAGGCAGGAAGGATGCTGAGGAACACACAATGATTTTCCCAAAATCCAAATCCAGGGAAAGATGACTGTGATTAATGTTACCTACTCCCCCTTTCCCATCACACCCCTGAAGCCTGTATTTTCAAGTGATTTATATATTACAGTGGCTCGCTGATGCTTATGTTTTAACTGAGGTCCTGTAGTAACGAGAAAAAAATACTAAGGTACTCAAATTTATGTGGGAAATACACAACTGCAAAAAGTGGTCTCCTTTGCCCACAAACAAACAGATTCTGACATAGAGGCACATTGGTGCCTAATGGAATTTGGAACTTAGCATGGTTATTATGCTGCCAAGGGGAATTCTAAACAAATTTTCTCTTCAGAGGTTCACACAGCTGTCCTTGAATTCCCATTCAATTTCAAAGTGACACATGAAGAACTCGGTTGAAAGAGATATAAGTTGCACACTTTCCATGTGTAGAATTGTGAAATAAATAAACAATTCAATAAAGATATGTTAAAAACATATACACAATTACAGTATGACCTTTTTTCCCCCTGGACAGCTCAGTATTAAGAAGTCTCCACATTATCTTCTAGCTGCACACACTTTTGATGAGCGGAATAAAAACCAAGATAACTTTTGTAGAAAGCAGTGGATGCTTCCATTTGAACAAATGTTGTACCTGGAAAAACATACAAAATTTTCAGGCACAATAACTGTGCTTAGTTGGGAAGAAATAGATTCAATATTGTAACAAATATAATATATAAGATTTATTTTGCTTTGAGATTGATGGACAAAAGTCTACACTTTTCAAAAGGAAATACAGGCAGGATGATACGAAACTTGTTCTTTCACATCTTACAGAAGCAATTGCAATAGATGGCAGTGTGAGAATCATGGAATCATGGGATCATTTAGGTTGGAAAAAAATCTCTAAGAACATCAAGTCCAACTCCTAAAATAACACCATTGTGTTCAGTGCTAAACCATGTCCCTAACAGGTGCCTGCTCTATATTGTGTCGAGTCAGGACTTTGATTCAGCAAAAATGAATGCATGTGAACACTTATGACCTGCTTGACATTTGAACCAGGTAAACTGACTTATGAGCTGCTCTGACATGGGGATGTTTAGGTGTTTACATGTGTTTACAAGATTTGAAAATAATATTCATAAACAATAAGGAAACCAGAAAAAAGGGGAAGGAGTGGAGGCTGATAAAATGCTAATGTGGTGCTACATCTTGGGAAATGCTTAAGATGACTATTAATATTACAGATTGATCTTCCTAATTTTTTCTCAAAAGAGGGTTTTTATAGCACTGGCTGTAGAAATGAAATATCTCAAGTGGAATGCAAGCATCTTTGATGTTGTGACTCTTCCATATCAGTAATAAAACAAAAAAGAAGGTAAAACTCTTCCTCTGAAGTCTAGCAGGATGGAAATTCTGCTTATCACTGTAACTAAAGAATATGCTCTCATACTGTATATTAAAAGGTCATAAAAAATGTTGATGAGGCTCCTGCTTTCTTTCCTTACTTGAAAGTAGTTATGAAAGCAGGATGCATACAGTTTTTAATATAAAATATGTTATCAACTTTGTAGCTAACACAATATGGAATGAGTACCCATTTACTTGATGGCTGAAGACAGGAATGAGTAACAGATCCTGCTTTTATTTAGCTTATCTATAGAATAGCACGAGGAGCCCAGAGAGGTGTTTAAGCAGATTTCTGTTAATATAAGGGTACATATACCTAATTCTCTTAACTATGTTGCGCTAGATCAGGCTTTATTCTGTGATCCTTCCAATGTGTATAATAGCATTATAATAAATGTGCATGCAGGTAGAAATAACTAAGTCATCTAATTCAAGCAGATGCACAGATCTGCACAGGGGCTTTTTTATTACCTGAAATGAAAAGATCCAGACATTAGAACCTGGCAAATGATAGTATCAGAAGGTGTTATAAATAGCAGAGATCTTTATAATTGCTCAGATCTTGGTCAAAGACCTAAATTGAGCTTGACTGATATATCCTGTTCTTCTTTAGGCATATTTATGAGAATACAGACAATTAAATGATCAAAGGAGAAAAAAACTGATGAAGAGATCTTTTCTACTCAGATATTAAATTTCTAGGATGACCTTTACTTTCAAAACATTGAAGTTTTATGACATTAGAAAGATGTCATGCCAGCCAAAGAGGATGTGCCATTTTCAAAGAAGAGAGAAGTCAAGACTAGTTTTTCAGTCAAACAGTCTTTATTTGGAAAAGAGATCTGTGTATTTTCTAAAACATGGGTTATATCCCATGCTACCAAACTACCAAAACATATACCTCTACACATGTATTAGTACTATTAATGGTGATTAGATACAGAGTTCTATGTTGAAGATCTGGATCAAAATTTGTTTTTCCTAAGTATGATGTTTGCATTCATGTGTTTTTGGGGTTATACTGCATCTCACCAGCAATTACTATCACTGGTAGCAGGGGTGATTTAGGTACTATTGGAAAGTTTTCCCATTCAGGGAGAAGAGAACCTTGTATTCTTTCATGAGTTCTTTAATACCTCAGGGTACTATGAGGATATCATTGTAGTGTTGCATCTATTCAGTACTTTCTTATTGTTTATGGAATTGTTTTGTACTGAAAGGAATTTTTATTGAATCGAATGTTCTGGGTGAAGAAGACGAGTATTTCAGTAAAGAATACTAATGAAATTTAAACCTCATTAAATCCAAAGTTTTTGATTTTTTGTTTTTGTTCAGTAACTGAAG
Organism: Oriolus oriolus; assembly: GCA_013400235.1. Classification (NCBI taxonomy): domain Eukaryota; kingdom Metazoa; phylum Chordata; class Aves; order Passeriformes; family Corvidae; genus Oriolus; species Oriolus oriolus. Next base: position 188,368 of record VXBT01013569.1, read on the forward strand.
AATATTGGTTATCCATACAATCTTGCTGATACCAGCTTTAATCGGCTGAAACATAACATGTGAATGAACAATGCGCAAGACAAGAAATGCATTTCACTTAAACCATTCTTTGTAGAAATCACAGAAGAAAAAAAGAGAGGAACACCACACCACTCCTTTAAACTTCAGCTGCTGTAGAACACCAAGTTGCAAACACACCAAATTAGCATGTTTCCTTTTCTCACTAACTTAAAGGAGACAGATTTTTCATCTATGGGACCATGCTGTTACTTAAACATCTCCTGAACAGAACATGAAATGGTAATGATAGAAGAAGGGTAAAGTTGTGATGTAACCTTAGAGTACCTGGGAATATTAGGGAAATGTATTTCAGGGAAAAGACTGTAGTAGAAAAAGGGGCTTCCTGATTAAATGTGTGTGGACAGATTAACTAATAAATAACTCATATAACTTTTTCTTTTTCTTTTTTACTCCGGAGACCAAAATGTTCAAACAAGGTCCGACAAAAACGTATAATACAATATTAAAATGCAGAATGTGTGCACCTAAATTCCCTAAACTTTGTCACAGTAAATGCTCAATTTTTGAAACTGGTATTTAATGCAAGCACTTTTGAAAAACCAAACAATACTTCTAGAAGTAACTTCCCCAATAAGAAGCCCTTTCTGAGAACTTACAATTATATTTGTAATACTTATATGTTGAACATTATCACTGGAGAAATAAGATACCAGAAAACTTTGAGAAGGTAGGATCTGACCAATGTCAACATGAGAAATGTAGCAGCCACTTTGTTTCAAGGAGTATTTATCTTGAGAGAATACCAAAAGGAATAATGTCAAAATCATATCAGTTTAATGGAAATAAAAATATTGTACTTGTCTCACAGCCCATTACTAATGTCTTTGCAAAACTTTTCTGACCATATCAGGGAAAACCCCTACAGTGCTGTTGAATTTTGTCCTTAACACAACTAGAGCAATTAAAAAATAATGTCCTTCCTGTCCTTCTAAATTTTTGTAGGTGTGTGGTAAAGAGCCTAGAGAATCAGAAAGTGTGGGGCACGCAGGTTTAGAGTGATGAACATCATCTTAGTCCAGTGACTGGAAAGCTGGAGAGGGGAGAGAAAATGTTTATGAAGCTTTCTGTGATGCTGTGCAGTGTGCTAATGTAAAGAGCTGGTTTAGAAATATGTTTGGTATTTTAATTTTATGCTTATAAGTTTCAAACATAGACTACCAGGTACAAGATGAAATTCACTACCAAGAAAAATCCAGTGCTCTAGTGTTTTAAAAGGTTCTGCATCACACATGTTCTGGTATATAAAAATATTTGAGTGAAAACACTAGAAATTATGAAAAACAAAGACATATCAAGTCATATGGAACTCTTACAAAGCATGGCAAGTGTAAAAAAGGACAGGAAGAAGAAGAGGAAAACTGTTCAGGAAGGTTGTATGGTCTGTATAAGGTAGTAGGACCCTTAGGAACTGGTTGGACAGTCACAGGCAGGGAATAATTTAGATCTGCCTTTCCATGGTTAATAGTAAAATAGAAGACAACTATTACTGATCATTTTGCCACAAGTTCTATTCTTTATTTGGGTCCACATTATGTCCTGGCAGAGATCCTCCCTGTAGGAACTTCCCCATGGGTTGCCTAGAGAACCTGACCAGGGGCTGGTGTGGCTCAGGGGTGCACAGGCTGTGGAGATCTGAGTGATCCATTACTTCTCCACCTGCGACTGCACGCTGAGATGGAAAGGCAAATACAAGATATGTGCTGCTGAAAGTCACTTTTCTTTGCACAAACAACAAGCAGTCAGGCAGCAACTGTACTTTGGAACATGTTTCAGGACTACTTTATTCAAGATTGTGTCTAAAGCAGACCCAGTCATTTTGCAGGAAGCAAGGGAACGAGGGCAAGGGTACTTTTCTAAGTACCTGTAGTAAACAGCTGTTACCTCTGATACTACTCCTTCAGAAAACATTTGCGATGCTTTCTTAATTTCACTTTTAATATAGAAGCTATCTTCAATGCACTCAGTTACAGACATAAACTAATTCTGCATTTCAGGAACAGAGATCAGGATCTTCCCTTTTACTCAAAAGAAATCAGTGTTCTTAGGGGGAGGATACGTTACTTCCAGAATTATGTACATGCAAGGAAACGTGCAAGGAAATTAAACTGGCCAGGAAGGTTCTATACTATAAGAAATCGGTCTTTTATTTTACTTTATTTCAGGAGCAACTGAAAGTCAAAAGCATTCAGAAAAATACCCTTAATCTTTACATTCCATATTTGTCCAGTGCTTATTATCCAGTTACTGATTCCTCCTCATTCTTTAAATAGAGTTGTCCTGGGGAACCTACCATCTGTGTGATGTAAACTGCCCCGTTAATTCTCACCTGGCTACAGCTGGAAAACAGATGAGAACAAGGAGAGGGAGTTAATGAATGAGTCCTGGTAAAGATCTCAGCAGGGTGCCTCCTTTAATTCAGACCACGGTAGTAGTTAGTATGACAACAAGCTGTTACCACCTAATGATTTCGGTTCCTTAAGTATAATGAGTCATGCATTCCCGGTATGCTTTAGACCGGACAACTTAAAACTACTGTTGTGCTTCAGAACCCTGTTGCATACTGCAAAATTCCATATAGAATTTTCACCAGAAAAGGCTTCAGCATGGAAATGGAAAAAGTTAATGGTCATGAAAAATTCAATTAGTGAGCTGTCAATATGTAAATAAGTAGAAAAAAAGCCCAAACACACAAAAAACCAAATAAAACCCAACCAACCAACCAAATAAAAAGTCCACAAAAAACCACAAACACCTTTTGGATTAAATATCCAGTAGGTTCTTGAGAGCAATATGGTTTAAAAATATCTCACAAAAAGTTATTTTCATCAACTGAATATATTGTAGAAGTTCTTACATTATATTTAATATATTTTCCTGCTGTTGAGTAATGTAGGGTCTGAGATAATGACCTTACATGTGGTAAATGACAGCTGTTACACAAGGAAAATATCAAAAGAATTGGTTAAAAAAATACACATTATTAACAAGAATTAGAACAGCTAATAAAGAGTCGCAATAGAAAATCAAGTATAGAGTGTGAAGTTTGATGAAGGTTGGCTGCTTGTTTCTGACTGGCAACTTCGTCTCCACATATGGAAAGCATTTCTTAATATCAGTGTTCTTTTCCTTGCTGATTAAACTGAACAATAAACTCCTAATTAGGAGGTCTTGAAAGTTCTGGTTTTGATGTTAGCTTTGCAAGTTATTCACTGCGGGAGGTGATAGGGTAGTGAGGGTGCTTCTGAGTCATCCCCAATGCCCAAGCTGCTGTGCAGGATATAAAAGACATGTGCAGGAGAAGAGAACTAGTCAGATTTGGAGCCTACTTTTACATCATTGTTACCCTCAAGATGACCTCAATTCATTAAAAAAGTTGTTTCTTGGGAAGTGTCTTAAAAGGTTGTTTGAACTTAAAGCTCAGGCTCAGTTGGTATTCAGACCATACCTATTCTCTACATTATTTGGGGCCATGCTTTGAAGTTTTCTCTTTCTCCTGGGTATTTCAGTTAATATGGTTCACTGCAAAATGAGAGCACAGAAAAATACAGTATCATCATATTGCTTGTCTCAGACTTGAAATGCAACAAGAAACTTAAGAAGAAAATAGCTCTTATTACAAATTAATGCAGAGCTGTAAATAAAATCTTGAAGACAAAAATTTGAAAATTGTTTTAACTTAGTAATTTCTTTTGTCCTTTTTTATGCTATATACATTACAGATTACATTATGAAAAATTTGTCGTCTGTCGTTTCACTACATGTCCACTACTTAGAAGCAGCAGGTTTTGCCACTGGAGTGTATCAAAAGAGTATTTTGTAATTAGATTCACCATTTCTCTTTTCCATACCTCTTCTCTCAAGTTTCATATATGTGCACACACAGAGTTATGCTTTTGCTTTGTCACTCTGCTGCAAGGAATGACAGGAAATTCACTACTGGATGGCAGCACACACATGACTAGTGCCCTGCCCAATCCCAACAGCTTTGGAAGCACTGTTTGAATGACATCGGAGAGGAAACTCAGCTTCTTCCTTCATAATGTTCTGAATTCTTTACTTTTCATCCTCCCAAATATTTCATTTCCTAGCAGGTCCTTATCACATTTCATAATTTGACATGACACATGAAGTTAGTTGCAGGTTGTTAAAGCATCTAGGCAATTTATGAAAATGGTTTCACTGAAAAGAAATCTGAAAACAAACCAGATTTGAAATTCATTTGCAAATACAGTGATTTTGATATAGAACTGTTTTGTATAGACAATGATTTGGTCAGTCTTTCTCCAGAATGCAAGACAGAGCTTTATGAGATCAAAAGACCACAAGGGCAATAGTTTCTGTTGCTTTCTCTTTTGTCCTAGTAAAATCATCCGGAGGATCCCTATTTGCTCCTTCACTTTACTTTCCTAGTCTTGGGTGAAAATATAAAGAAAACTCCTTTACATATGGTGCACAGTTCCTTTTTGGTAATTTTTGGTGCTCAGATCCAGTTCTTCAGATTAGTGGGCTTACAGCAGAAAATTCAGTCTTTTTTCTCTTTGTTTGCCCTAGAGATAGTCCCAGCTAGAAAAGAGAGTAACAAAATTCCATTGATGTCACATGTGCTGAGCTACTCAGGAAATTCATGCTGCCACTTCTCATATTCATTCTGTCACATGGGAAAGGTCCTTCTAAAAGTACTGCTGGAGATAAGGCATGAAATAGAAATGCTTGTAAGCCAAAGAAAGCAAGTTCAGATCAAGAGGATCTTCTCTGACAGAATTGTTCAGTGCCCCGTGGAAGACTGTGCCAGGCAGGCAGGTGTCAGCAGAGGCAGGAGGAGAATTGTCTAACAGTGCCCCAGCACTGTATTTAAAAGACAAGTAGTGCTTTATAGCAATTATCTCATCCACAATGCAAAACTAGATTTGGATATGAAGTATTTAAAACATATTTTACTGTGTTGAAAACCTACCAAAACGTCTGTTTTTCTGAGAAATTTTTACAAGTGAGAAACATTTCCTATGTCAAAGCATCTCAATCAAGATGCTGCTAACTAGCCATACTTTTAAAAATGGATATAATAATATTTTTTAAAAATCCATTTAGACATCTTGTATTTACTTCTAGGCAGCAGTATTTTGGAATTGATCTGATTTTTTAGAGTTTCCAGTTTTGAAATATTTTTGTAAACCTCTGCTGTATTTTCAGGCTCAGAAAAAAGTGAGAGAGGGTTCTATTTAAACATCTATTAAAATCCCTGTTTCTCATCTTTGCATGCATGCAGTGTGTTTTGAGGGGGTTATTTTTATTGCATCTAAAATATTTTTTATTACATTTTTAAGGCAATTTATATGTTGTCATTATGTGCCATAGTGACGTCTATTGCAGCAAAGTGAGACAATATCAGACAGAAATCATTAATATTTCCTAGATTCCAATCTGAAACTCAGAATTATCAACAATGCTTCATTGGTTTGAGTGCTTCCGTCTTACAACATTTTAGAACATTCATACAAAAAAAAATGGCATTTACAGTCACCTATAATGAAAAATTTGAAACTAAACTAAACTAAAGTCTGTGTATGTGTGCATGTGTAAAGTGGTGCTTTGTTAAACCAGAATTAGGGAAAATAGAATAATATTTCATGTAATGACTGCAGTTAGTAGCCTGTGTGTGATGAAAAGATGTGAAGACAAACTGAATATGTGGGTGTTTCTGTGTCTACAAAAGAGGAAGGGAGATTACAAACTGGATTAATAAACCCCCAACATCCACTGCCATCAGTACTGAGTAGAACTGCCAAAGATGCCAGCTTCATCATTTACTGCAGCTGTGCACCTGCAAATGCCACCTGGATTCTCTGTCACTGCAGCAGTTTCAGAAAGGTCTGAATATTCAGCCACTGAGTATTCTCATGTTTTATCTACAAAATATTCTAATTAGTTTTGCTGCTAATAAATGGCAGAGGGAAAAAAAAATGCCTCTAGGATTTGGCTCTGTGAGCAATAGGGGTTGCAGTGGTTAAGAGTAACTTAATCTACTATGCCAACAGCTGCATCAGTAGACTGCATCAAGCAATCAAATAAGGATTAAAGAAAAAGTCACATTGGCTTTAATTGTCTTAGTTTGTCTGCTTGGCATACATTGCAGAAAGCGATTAATTAATGCTATTTCTAACAAAGAATAACCTCAGAAACTTTAGTGTTTATGAGCAGTTCCACTTAAATGCAACTTCCTAAACTTTCTTTGCATTTCCTTTCATCAGAATGGAAAATAATAATATATCACCAGTTTTCTCAGGGAATAGCTATTATATATTAATACTATTAACATTCAAAAGAAAAACGAACAGTGCTGTACACTTAGATTTATTTTAAATTAAATCATAACACTGAAGTCTGCTGAACAGTGGAAAAATGGAGAAAGTAGGGTCTGATTATCAAATCACACAAGTTATGGCAGCCAGCTACCGGGTTCATGATTGCAGACTATATGGGTTGACAATAAATGAAGGAAAATTCAAAAGGGAAGACGTGAAAGATCGCAAGCCTACATAAATACAGTCAATTTTCTCACTACTCTGTAAATCTCCATAATTCAATCCCTTGACTATCCTTTCATCCTGAAAGGTCTGCTAAATTTCTGAGGGTGAGGTGAGCTGTTCTTTTTTCTACTGGAATCTTTCATATGCAATCTGGTCATTCTTTTTTTTGCTATCAACCAGAGACCTGGAAGCAGAAATAAAGTCAGTTTCCTAAGCCAGTTTCCTTAGAGAGCCACAGAAACAAACCTAAGATTCAGTCTATGATTATGGAATTAGGCTTATACTCTAAGAATGTGGAGGGATCGTTATTGATG
>VXBT01013570.1:0-72252 GCA_013400235.1 Oriolus oriolus
GAGGGGACAGGGCAGGGAGAGGGAACACAGGGCAGGGAAAGGGGACAAGGCAGGGAGAGGGGACAGGGCAGGGAAAGGGAACACAGGGCAGGGAAAGGGGACAAGGCAGGGAGAGGGGACAGGGCAGGGAAAGGGAACACAGGGCAGGGAAAGGGGACAAGGCAGGGAGAGGGGACAGGGCAGGGAAAGGGAACACAGGGCAGGGAAAGGGGACAAGGCAGGGAGAGGGGACAGGGCAGGGAAAGGGAACACAGGGCAGGGAAAGGGGACAAGGCAGGGAGAGGGGACAGGGCAGGGAAAGGGAACACAGGGCAGGGAAAGGGGACAAGGCAGGGAGAGGGGACAGGGCAGGGAAAGGGAACACAGGGCAGGGAAAGGGGACAAGGCAGGGAGAGGGGACAGGGCAGGGAAAGGGAACACAGGGCAGGGAAAGGGGACAAGGCAGGGAGAGGGGACAGGGCAGGGAAAGGGAACACAGGGCAGGGAAAGGGGACAAGGCAGGGAGAGGGGACAGGGCAGGGAAAGGGAACACAGGGCAGGGAAAGGGGACAAGGCAGGGAGAGGGGACAGGGCAGGGAAAGGGAACACAGGGCAGGGAAAGGGGACAAGGCAGGGAGAGGGGACAGGGCAGGGAAAAGGGACAGGGCAGGGAGAGGGGACAGGGGTGATAAAGGGGACAGGGCAGGCAGAGGGGATGGGGCAGGGCTCCAGCAGGGCCCGGCTGGCTGGGTGCAGGGCTCAGGCTGCCAGCTGCAGAGCGGGAGCCATCAGCTGGAGCTTGCTGCTCCCCATTAATCATCTGGTGCAAAGCTGGCCTTCAGCAGAGGGCCTGACAAGAGAGCCAGGATCTAATAAAACCCTGACAGCCTGAAAGTGAGGCAGCCTCCTGCCTGTCTCGCTGCTTCGCTTTGAAACGTGGGGTAAAGGTTGGGGGAGAACAAAGAGACACTGATGATTGATAACAACTTAATATCTTTCTGCAGCTTTATCAGGCTTTTTAACTAATGACTTAAGCAACTTCACCTCTACAAAATCAATCATCATGTCATAAAAAGTCTGAAACACTACAAAATGAAGTGCCTGCCCCAGGGATATAGAGCATGTGTCATGTTTAAAGTGAACCTAATTCTTCTGAGGGTCCCTGGATGTTACTTTTCACTTTCATGTCCCTTGGAGATATTCAGAGATGGGGAGAGACACAGCAGGAGAACCCAAAATTAGTGCCTTCCCTTAAAGAAATTATTCAAGTAATCCTATCAGAGCTGTTTGCTTATCAGAGAAATGAACTCAGTGATCTGAATAATGTAACCACAAATACATCAGCAGGAACAATGCTGCAGCAGTCCAACAGGACAGACAAATACAACCTGGCTCTTCCCAAAGATGATCAATCTTCAACAGAAAGGCAAACAAACCCCACGCACTACATCCTGCATCCTCACTGTGAGCACTTCAAACTGACTCTTCTTTTTAATTTTAATAGTGTCTGGAAACCATCTGTTCTGAGGCACCACCCTCAAACACAGACAAGGACAAGCAGGGGAAGAGAAGCACGGGCAGTGTTTGCCAGGTACAGTGGCCTGTTCAGGCAGACAAGCAGAATCAAGACTGTGCTTCTCCCACAGATCCCTGCAGGTACAGAGCACTCCTGGAACTGCACCGGGCCACTGGCACCTTCCCCACGAGACCAAACTGCATCAAGTTGGTTTTGACATCGATATATTGGTGTCAGTATATTTGACGTCAGTAACTCCAGGTTGCACTGAAAACATGATTTAGTCCTCATCACTCAAAGATACAGAATTGAAAGATACTGAAGCTGTCGCTTTTTAAGAGGGAAATAGCTAGGAAATGTAAAGAAAGTGACTGATGGCAGGGAAGAGAAAGGTCCGATTAAAAATAAATAAGTTCCCAATTTAGGACTTGGCAGCTCTCTTCCCTCTTAGCAGAAAGCAAAAAAAAAAATATTACACTATCCCACTCTCTTCTGTACATAAAAAGGAAAACAAAAACTTCTAGATTCAGCCTCATGTTCTCTGAAGCCTCTCCTTGCTGGCAGAAGAGCAGAGCAAGGGCTGTGAGGAGCACACGGCCCTCTGCCTGCTCCTCGTGCAGGTGCAGCTGTGTCACCGCTGCTCACACCTTTCCTCCCCCTTTTGCCATTTAGGCAAAAAACATTCTTCTAATTCAGGAAAAGGAAGATTTTTCTCAAATTGGGTCAGGCACCTAAAAGTGATCAAGGCTTAACTTCCTGAGCAACTTAAAAAACCCCAAAACATCATATTCTCCAGCTTTTGTAACCCTTGACTGGATATATTTATGTGACAGTGACTTCAGCTGCCCATTTCAATGTTGCACACGGCCAGGTGAGATCATGAGAGCTTTTCTCTACAGACAGCAGATATCTGTACAGTGCTTTGAGTTTTAAACTGTTTCTATTTCAATCCTGTTTGTAACCATACTAACCTTTGAACAGCAGGGCTCCTGCCAAGGATGAATTACTTGCCAGAAATTTTTTTTTTTTAAAGCTCAAATCTGATACAAGCCCTGGATTCTTTTTCTCCTGCTTTCATACAGTATATAATTCCAACCTCTCCCTGTTTATCAACTTCACAAGAACCGTATTTAGACAAAATCTAAACTGGCATATTTTCCATATGCTTAATGGAAATATTCCTAACCACTTCTGCAAGCAGCTGAAGATGTGCTTTTATCTTGCCATGAAGTCACAAGGTTTAATTTGCAACATCACAGTTGCTTCTATGGCAACAGATGGTGACATCAAACACAGGATCATGACTTCACTACAGGATCAAGAAGGATTAGTTTTGCACTGAGGAAGTTAAGATCTAATACAAACAAATAGCTTCAACAATTGCGAAGAGAATTTACAGTGTGATAGTTCACTCCCTGTGTAAATGTTCTTCTTGTTTACTCCAGTATGAAAATCCCTTTAAACCAACCAGCTGTTTGTAAATTAAGCACAAATGGATTAGCTTTAAAACAAGCTCAAGGGTTTAAGATGGGGTTTGCACATGTACCCAGTCATGACTGCACTCAGGCCTCTGACTTCCTCCGACACTTGGGGAAAAAAAGAGGCCAGAATGACAATGTCATTCCCTCACCACAACCTCTCAAGGTCTTTCACCTGCCCTAAGCAGGTTATGAGTGCAGCATACCTGCATACAATTTTTACTAAAGCATCAGCTTTCAGCACTGCTTGCTACCCCTGAAAACCTTGTGGGGGCAGTTATTTAATTACCTGATATATTATCTTTCCTAAGATAATCCTTAAATGGATGAATTCCCTGGCCTTTCACCTTTCCATTACCAAAACAGGACCAAACAGAGGGGTCCCAGCTTGAAAGGCCCCTCCAGAGACATCTATTTATTACTAATGTCCCCAGCCAGAGCCAGCCCTGGGTGAGACAGCACATGCAATCAGAGAACCAGCTTCCCCTGAGGGAAAATACAGAAATGGATCTTTGCAGGACACAGCTGAGTCTGATGGTGGGATATGGAAATCCACATTCTGCAGCTGTTGCAAGGACTCTCACAGGTGGGAGAAGAGACAAAAGCCTTAAAGCAGCAGCACAGGGGGAAGCTCCACCTCGGGAACTATCCTTGCAAAAACCTGAACCAGTTCTGTTCCTCGCTGCCGGGTTCCTGGGCACAGGCCCTCGGTTCTGCTGCATCTGAAGCCCGTGTGCTGCACGCACGCGCGGGGCTGTGCAAGTGCCCAGGTACTCACACACATTTCTTCCACTGCAGTGGATTCCAAGTCTTTCAACAAGTGGCATTTAGCTTCCCAAGAAGCATTCACAGGAATTCTGCTGGACCACAGCATGGTCAGTGTCTCCACAGACTCCTTTTGCTCTGAAATGGTGCCAGCATGGACAGCTTTGCTGTAAGCTGGGCACTGTGAGCACCCTCACCATGGCAGGGCCCTGCCTTGGCAGAACCACCATCACAGGATGTAAAGGTAATAATAACCTTTGATTCCACATCAACTCACTCTCACGCCTCTTTGCTCAGATGCCAGCCAGGGTATGAAATTCTGTTCCACTCTCAGAGCTCTCGTTTATACGGACACATCTATTAGACTACCAGTCCTGGTGCATAAAGCAGATTATGTTGATTAGCAGAGCCCTTAAGGAAGGGATGGTTTTGAGCAGTTCCCTCCAGAATTCAAGGCAGACAATAGCTGAAGCACACAGCAGGGCAGGAGAGTTATTTAAAATCTCCCCGTCCATTTCACAGGTTTGCAAGCGCTCTCTATTGTTGTTAGAGGACTCAGCAGGCTTTGTTGGACTATCCTTATCAGCGTCAGTAAGGATTAGCTTACAGAAAGGAACTCGCCCAGGTAGATACATTCATTTTGCACATGCACAATTAACATAAAATCAAAGTAAATTAGGAAAGCAATAGCATGAGGGAAACTATGGAGACTGATGTAGTGGGATACATCTGTTAGGTTCACTTCCAGACACATTTAGTTTGAGGTAACAGATTTTTTGACCTTCTTCCACACGTACTTATGTGATAATGAGAAATACTTCAGACTGTGTTTGTCACCTCCACTTTTCTTTTCCTGTTGCATCTCAATTCCAACCAGCTTCCCTTGCGTTCCTGTTGAACCCAGCTCCTGCCTCACTGTTAGATCCTGTCTCCTCCCCAAATACTTCTAAGAGGAAGTCAAAAGCTTTTCATTCCTAAAAACCTGCTGGCCAGAACTAAAAGCATCTTCACCTCAAAACAGTTATCATTCAGTGAAAGAAAAGACTGACTACAGAGAAAGGCAGAAAACCTACTACCTCAATGCTGCAGCCATTTGACAACCCATTTAAATTCTGCACCTCAGCAGCCAGAAACAAAGCCTGGTGATAATGCCCTGCTCCTTGCCTGCTCAGCTGTTAAACAGGGAGCTCAGGCAATTCCTCTGCCAGTGATGGGCAGACCCACAAAGCAGAGCAACGCTTCCATCTAACATTGCCTTGGAGACCAGAAATATCAGAGAGACTCCAGAAGCAAATGTGCTTCACTGGTATGAAGGAAGAAGAGATGAGGAGATCTAAGTGTCTGGGTCTTTTAGCGTTTAGCCCAGGTGACAGGAGGAACATCCGCTGAGCACACCGTTAACAGAAGCTGAAGGCACCTCCAGAAAGAGCCAACTTGCGGAAAAATATTTTGCAACGTCTGTGAGACCTAGAAGCATTAAAACTAACATATAAGTGTTCCCCAAATGATGAGCAGTGTGCAGGAATCCCCAGTCCAATTCATCTCTAGGTGTGAAGAGGAGGAAGATCACTCCCTCCCCACCAAACAGAAAGCAGAAAAATCACAGTTCCTGCACAGAAGGGTTGAAGGACAAACTCTTCAGGGGGAGGTTTCAGAAGTACATATTAAAGCCTCTTCCTAACAGAAACCAGGCCTGAGCTGTTAGAGGAGCCTAGCATTTCATCCATGAAGATGCTACTGATGAGTAATGGTCAGTTGCAGCGTTGCTCCGGCTGTGTTTAAACACACACTCATAAAAATTATTAGAAGGGTTTGTAGCCTTTGATCTTGCTAAAAAGACACGCTTAAGATCCACGTTTTTTCTAAAATGGCTCTTAAAATGAATCAGGCGCCTGTTTTTGACCCAATTCCACTCGCTGTTCCCAAAAGAGCAATGTTGTCTCTGAGTCCTGACCAGCGGATGAACCCAGTGCTGAGGCTCGATGGATCCACCTCGTACAACACTGTCTCTTCAAGCATGACCTCCAGAGGCTCAGATCCCCATTCATATTTCATATTCCGCAGATGTTTTCCCTCCCTAACTTTTGCTGCCTGGTTTTAATGCACCACTGGTCTCTGTACACCCCCCACTTAAATATATATTACTTTTTGCTGTAAGCAAGCAACAAGGTGAAAAGCAAAACTGAAAGGTCTGACAGTGCCAGCTTCCCACCGACATACTCCCTTGTTTATGTCAAAAACCAGGGGCTGTAAGTGACAAGAAAGCAGCAGAGAGTGGAGAGTGCACAGAATCATTTAAAAGGCAGCAGTGAGGTGAGAGCCTCCAGCAGGCCAGAGCTGACGTTTGTCAGGCTGGGAGGTTGGGATTGCATTAAGCTACATTTCATTAAGAAAATACTCAGAAACTATTAAGGGGTCCCATGTGGCTGCTTCAGCGCATTTAATTTAATGTCTTTCCTCTCCAGTGACCAATCCACCCCCCCACTTTCTTACAAACGATGACTTGTGGGTCTTAACCTTACAAGTGAAGATACATTTGACCCATTAGTTACCCTATTTAAAGGCTTTTGTTAACCTGTAGCGCAGAGCTCAAGCCCTGGTTTTACACCGAGGCTCCAGATCACAGAGGCAGATGGTGTCACAAAAACCCACCTCCCCCTACCCTATTTATCCAACTTCTGTTCTGTAATCGACATTCATTCTTTATGCATCGTTTTCGAGGCCCCACGTTATCCCCACAGCCCTGGAGCCGGGGCAGTGTCTGAAATGCTGCTCACGGGGAATGCCATGGTCAGGGTGTGTGTTTGGAGCTGCTGTTGCTGGCCTATTTCTCGGGAAGAAAGTCCCAAACGTCAAAACCCACACTCCAAATGCAAAAGCCTCTTTGAATATGTAAAAACTCCACTAATATTTGGGGAATTAGAAATGAAATAAAAGACAGAAACTATTTCATCTTGATACTACAGTGCCTATGTCTGTTTTAAGTTTTCAAACTTCCTATTCTCATTGCCCAGATCCAGTTTCCCCACCAAATGCTTGTATTTTCCCCTTCCAGAAAGAACTGCAGGGAAGATAATGAATCGTGACTCTGTTGGCTACAGAAGAGGATTTCCTAGTAAGCTGCAAAGTTTACAACCTTCAAAATTCATCTCTTAGACTCAAAAATAAAGCCTGCAGACTTAAGGAATGGAGAAAGAGAACCCAAACACAAGGAAGTCTCTCTTTTACATTACTTCTCCAAAAGAAACTGGAAAGCTAAAGAGAGGAAAATACCCCACAAACCTCAAGCACTCAGCACTGAGGAACTGCCAAGAGGCAACATACATGTGCATTAATAATAATAAATAATGAACAATCTTGTTAGGTATCCTATCTCATAGTCAATGAGCAAAATCCTTACGGAAAAGGTTTCCAAAGTCTGGTTTGCTTAATTTTCAGAAGGAAAAGAGGACAATTAGTATTGTGATTTTCTGGTAGAACACCTGAATTACAGAGCAGTGTTAATTTCATTGCTGCTTAGGATCAGAACATCACTTCTCCCTTTGTGCTGTGGCTGCAGAGCTCAGAGCGTGGTGAGTGTCTGATAAGGGGCTGCAGGCAAGCTCCTGGCCCAGCAGAGTCTCACTTGCTGAGCTCTAATACCATGACATGTACAGCAATGAGCTTTTATTGATTTTGCATTTGGACCTGCCTCAAACACTCAGGCCATCTCTCCACAGGCAAAAAAAATCATGTGGAAACGTAGGAAGGACAAACCTGGCGCTAGATGTAACAGTAACTGAACAAATAGTATTTCAAATCTTCAAAATAAATTGAGTTCTTTATCTAAAAACAGGGAAGAAACTATAAAAAAAGCAAAATATTTAGGAGAACTAGAAGAAAGTACCAATACTGAAACTGAGAATGTGCTGCTGAAAAGAGACATTGGCTCAAATTTTCAGCTGAATCTGTTCCAAGAAACAATCTTCCTTTGATCGCTCTCTGTACCCACAGTCAGTTCTGCTGGGCTGTGGGTATGCACTCACCAGCCCTGCCCTCGTTGTTTCACATGGGAATACCTCGCTCAGCCCACATGGGAAACCCATCCTGTGAGCATCCTTCCACCCCTCCCAGCACAGGCATGCCTTGGGGCAGGGTCAGCACGGCCACCACGGCCTCTCCAAGTGTCCTGGAGGCAAGTGGGGACTACACAAACCGGCCTCTGTGACCTTCTCCAAAGGGAGACGGGAGGGAAAGCCTCTACTCCTTCCACGGTCAGCTCACACACTCTGCAGAAACCTGGGAGTGTCGCTGCCAAAAACCTCTGTGGTCGGGCTGCCCAACACGCAGCCCACAGACTGACTGCGAGCAACGCCATCGCTGATGGAACCCGTTGTCAGCTCTGCAAGAGGCCCTTGGCTGTCTCTCAGGCTATGGAATCACCCACTCCACGGAGCCTGTCAGCAGTGCAATCCAGGGACCACGGGCTGCTGGGACCAAGCTGCTGCCCACAGCAGCTCAGGCAGGCCTGATGTAACCACATGGCTTCAAGCAAAGGAGAATTTCCTGTGTATCTGCACCAGCCAGAGCACTCAAGTCCCAGACTGTCAGTCTAAGAGTCTCTTTCATAGCACAGAAATCAGCGCTGATTGCCCCAGCTAAAAAACACAACAGCTCATCGTGGTCAGGCGCTCTGTGGAAGCCCGTCACTTCGGCCCATCACCGGCCAGCTAAACGTCCACAGCTGGACAGACACGCTCACGGACCCTGTTCATGCCACGACTGCCAGCAGCCCCGCATCCTCCCTGGCTTCCCCAGGCTCGCAGGGTCTGCAGAGCCCGCCTGGATCCCGCAGATGCAGCGATGCAGGTACAGCTGAGGCAGGTGCAGAGCAGTGGCAGAGTGCTCATTTGGAAGGCTCCGAGCCAGGCAGAGATTAATTACCCACAATGACAGTGCAATCAGCAGCAGGGGTATCATCATCTCTGCCTCTTTGCTGCACACCATTTATAAAATCCAGGGCAAGGTATTTAACAGTTCCTGGCCTCAAAGGGCCGTAAGATTTGCAGTGAAACTGGAATGACAAGCAATGCTACCTGGGGCTGCGATTCACCTGACTGCTGCTGGCACTGGGCGAGTGACCCAAACTGGAGTGCGTGCACTTCGCTGCACTGCCCAGGGAGGTGGGAAGTACAAAGGTCTGAAACAGGTCACATTCAGCATCTGTATCTTTCAAGAGTCATTATTTGTGATCTTGAGGTCAGATTTCACCTTTTCTGTGAAAGCAATCTTTCTCAACCTTTTTTGCTATAATTTTTTTTTTTAGTTCATATTAACTTGTGAGGGGAAATTCAGTAATTTGTGAAGCGGTAATGTATAGAGAACATGCTCCAGGCTACTAATAGGTTATTAATAGAGCAAAAATTGCTGCAGATTAGAGTACATAAGCATGCTGCCTAATTGCAGAGCAAAATGTCTGTCACACTATGTGGCAGTTGAAGTGAAATACGTGTCCTGAAATCTTGGTTTCCTTTGCATCACTTATCAGCTTGGTGAAGTGTCATGATAATCCACAGAAGGAGTCATGCAACAGTGGGGAAATTCAGTGAGAAGGTTTTAAAGAAAAGGTAACATACTAATATCATAATCCTGCTTCTATTCTGTCAGGTAAGCTGGATTCCTGGAGCCCCATAATGGTATTTTATGCTAAGCAAGGATTTGACATTTCTCCTGATCTTCAAAAATTAAAAACAAAATAAAATAAAGAGATGGATTTGAGTCACAACTGATTCAGTTCACGAGAACTGTGTTTAAAGACCCTGAAGAGACCCTGCTAACAAGACAGATTCAACTGCGCCTAAACCTTTATTGAATTATACCTCTTCCCAGACAGTCCATAAACTCTGAGCAGATTTTCCCCCCTCACCTGCTCTAGTAACCTATTCCAGTGCCTAAGTTCACCACTTTTTCTAGTATTAGCATGAACTCCTTGGCTGAAATTTAAGACCATTAATTCTCAGGTCATGTTTCCCAATGCTAGAGCACGCAACACCAGCCCTTCGCAGCAGCAGCAAAAGCTGCAATGATTGAGCTGACAGCTGCTGTTCTCAGGGGATGGCCTGCATGCTACCTCTCCTCCTGAATCCCAGCCCTTGCCTGTTTGTCTCCTCCTTGAAAGAGATGACAAGTTTCAAGGGAGGCAGCCATTAATTACATGGTTTGGTTTGAAGCTAGCTCAACACAGGAGCTAAAATAATCACGACTTTTCAGCACTGCTACAGCACAAATGATGCACAGCCCCCTTCAGAATTGTCTCCTGCCCAGATGTTCCTTCTCTTTGTCTCTGCGACCCTGGGCAGGTTAGGAAGGCGCAGGACAGGTGTAGGCACAAGAGCTCTGGCAGTGGGCAGCATGGCTGATGACCTCTCTATCCTGGTCCCTCACCAGACTGGTGCCCACCCCCTCAGAACTGCTCCACACAAGGGACAGGCAGCAATAGGCTGGTTCAGTTCTTCTCAAAGGCAATATCTTTAAAAACCTGGAGTAGCTTCTTCTCTTCCTAACTACCCTGTTCACAGGAGTTCCAGATCTTTCTCCCTGGCAGTGGCTCCTAGGCCATGGATATTGCACGTAGCTGCCACAGAACGGAGCGTTTCGAATGGCAGAAGGTGGCTGGGCTGGATCCAGCTCTCTCCCTATGCTCACAAGGAGCCAATTAAGAGGAATCAGTCTAATTTCATTCCACAGTCACCCCCAATCTCTCCCTGCAAAGCAGCTTCTGAGAGAAGGCCTCAAAGAGGCTTCCCAAAAGAGCACACACCAACAGGTATGTTGACTGCTGTCAAGAGAGCCCAGGTAATGAAATATCATTCATTTAATGCTGCAGGAACAGGCAGGGACACAAATCCAACAAGCTGTGACACCTCGGCTGTAGCTGGGGGGGACTGTGAGAGTTGGACAGCTGAAAAAAGCAAGCCATGCTGCCACGGCATGGGTGGGAAATGCCACGACAGCGTGTGACACAGCACTTGGCTTGGCTGAAGCAAGCAGGGTCCCTGCAGAGGCACTGCACAAACGTGCATGGTTTGTGATTCATTTTTCCAAGCGCCAGTGTTGGGGCCCAACTGGCAAACTTTGTGTGGTGAAAACAAAATTGTTCTGCTTTTGCTGTTTCTCTGAGCGCAGCGAGGCAGATGTGGTTAGTGCTACTCCCAAACTCTCTAGCTGGGACAACTGCCTCTGAAAAGAATGGCAGCAATGGTCACAGAGCTGCTGACACTCACTTGCCCCTCTGCAGGCAGCTAGTAACCAGCTTGTGTTTTGTTTCCCAGCTGAACCAGCACGCAGAGGCGGAGTATCCCATCTGTCCCCCGCAAGACGCTATGGGCAGGTGCACGTCTGCCCCCAGAGCAGAGCTTCCCTCCTCCGCCCTCCTGCCTCAGCCTTGCGCCGGTGCCAGCACAGGCACACGAGGACACATCAGCCGGTGCAGGAAGAACCTGGTCACACCTTGCCAGCTCTGGGGCAGCCTGGCCATCTGTTTCTGTGAGCAGCCAACTCTGCTGATGGGCTGGGATTTCTGGAATGGGAATTCTAAGCTGGTCTGTCCTGGTTTGGCCGTGGAGACAACGCTGACACTGAGGAGCCCGGCCCCTGGGGATTATTTTCTGTTTCATTCCTTGTCTCCCCACCTTGAAGCCTCACAGAAGTTAGCAGGATAACTCACTAGCTCTGCTGTGCACAAAACCTCTCAATATTAAATCCACAAAGTATCTGTTTCTTGCACAGGAAATCTAACAAGTAGACTGCCCTCTATACTTTCTCTTTTGTCAAGCATATGGGCTCCCACATTATGCATGCAGGCTTTGTATAGCTGCATGTTTCTCACACATAAATACTCATGAAGGAGAGACAGTTCATGCATCTTTATTCTGCAATTCAAATTATGCCTCATTTTTATCAGTGGAAATCCACTGTGGTTCAGTGAAGGCAGCAACTCCTCTATTACATCATGCAAGAGTAAAATGCTGCCCTGGAATATCAGTATCTCTACATTCTGTATTTTTCTAACAAAAAGGAATCCATTAAAAAGCCACACAGTGATGACAATAAAGCTTCTCTAACCAGTAGATTACAAGGACACAAGTCAGCTCCCCAGCCATGGAAAGTGCTTCACTTGTCTCAGTCACATGGCTACATTAACACTCTCAATAGATGCCAGCATGGTCTCTATGTCTAGATGCATTGAAAATATGAAAAACCCACTTCATTTTGAATTTTAAAAATAATGGCTATGTCTAATAATGTTTTAGAGTCAGTATCAGATGGCAGCAGCTCTACTGCTCAATAGGTAAATGATTTCTGTCTGCATTTATGGTGATACAGATTTACCACTTGAAAAGTATATGAGTACATTTCCTAAAAGGGTGAAATTTTCAAGTAGCCCTTCAAGGAAGGCTTCATGAACCACTATTTGTTTTTAACACTGAAAGTTTTGGAGAAGTTAAAAAAATCTCCAGCTCCTATTGAGCTTTAAAGTGCTGTAGACTCTGAACACACATGAAGGTGCCCTGCCAAACAACTGCATCTCTGATTCGTAGGCACAAAAGAGGGGAAAATGACAAAAATGGAATTCTAGGTAAAAGAAGGTGGCTTTCACTCAGCAGTCACTTAGGTAACACCACAAAGCTTTTCTCATCAGCTGTAGGTGTGCCAGCCCTGTGTGGTAGAACGCATTTCACTCCGAGTGTTTTACCCAGAGACTGCCCCGGCCCCAGCAGGGAGCTGGGGCATCACTGAGGGCATCAGGCACATCACAGAGAGCCTGTGAGGTCACCCTCCTTCCCAAACCTGGAGCTGAAGGAATCCAAAGGGTGCAGCCTCCCAGCCCATGGAACAGTAATGTGACAGATGGCAAACAGTGCTTCCCAACTGCAGGACAGACAGCCACATGTGGAGTGCAGAAGGGGAGAGGGAGGGAATGAAAAATCCCACAACAGAACAACACTCCTTCAGAGCACATGCACTTACCTAAACCACGTCAAATGAGGAAACAGGCGCAGGTCAGCAGACAGCAAGGAAACATGAAAAGAGAAAAAAAAAAAAGAGGGAACAAATTAGTTGCAATTCCAGTTAGCGTGATGATAGCAGCTAAGAGCACCCCACAAAATCAGACTCAACCTTTATTAGAGCGAGCAAAGTTCAACAGAATAATTCTACTCCAGTGCTGCCTTTTTGCTGTGTGTTAGTTCAGCAGCAGCATGATGCACGCAGACGAAAAAGCAGAGAATTAAAACCAAATCCTTAGTGCACTGTGGATGGAACACAGCTCCTCCTGCAAGGCTCTCAGAGGCCTCCCACCTACAGCTGTTTGTGACTCGACACTGGTGGCTCCACACAGGTGGCTTGGGCACACAAAGGCCTGACTTTGCCTTCAGATCTCAGTGACTTTGGTTAAGCTGTTTTAGGAACTTGATTCCTATTGAGTCCATTAATTCTTAGCTGTGCCAAGTCTGGAGGAAACTGCAAGAGCAGACAATCATCAGGGAAAAAATTGCTTTAGGAGAAAAGGAAAAGAAAAGACAGGAATATGAGTAATTCTCAAAAAAATAAAAATTTCTTTTGCACTGCTGGAGTTTTTTTCCTTATTGAGGCTCCTGCTACAATGATATCTATTTGGTACAATATAACTTTATTCTTTCATTCTACTGCATGACAGAAGTCTTAATTCTTAACAAAGATTTTTGTATGAGAGCAGTCAGCTCTCACTTCCACTAGGTGCAGTAACTCACAACCTACATTTCTGTTGCAAATGACATCAACAGGATATGCTTTATTAACCTTAACATTTAACAACAAATTTCAGTTTCTGCTTTCTTTCCTTAAATCATGGATGGACATTTCCAACAACAGATGACCATACCATTGCTACCCAATGTCTTCTTTATCAGAATCTTTCATTTTTGTCTTCTGATTCCTACCAAAGCTTACTATGATTTTATCTTGAGACTTGCCATTTCTTTTATACAAAGCTTCCTTGCAACCTCTCTGATAGATCAAACCAATTCGTCCTCATTAAAAAAATGGCCACCATCTCTCAGGGCATTCCTCCAGCCCTTCTGTCAACAGAGGATCATCAGTTCTCCATTTTGTCCCTTCTCAGAGCTGAGGCAGCAGCTGACGGAATTATGAGCAAAATCCAAAACAAACAACAGTAAGTAAACCCTTTGCAGTATGGAAACATAGTCACCTACAGAAAGCTCTGCCTGGACAGCCACACCGATGGCAGACTGGGCAAATTCAAAGAAAAACCCACTGAGCATTACTAAATACAGTAGGAACTGCATCTAGGTCAGGAAATTTCTTGACTTTACTCAGGAGAGTTTACTCAGACGAAGTAGCACACTCCCTTGCCTTGTTTCAGCTGTCTGTGGTGGTCTTTATGACCAGCACTGAGGACATTGTGTTAAGGTGGGCCTTTAATCTGACCAAGGATAGCCATATCCCAGCATCCAAAGGCTGAAGCCTAGCTGTCCCTCCAGGCTCTCTGTGGCTAGAAATCAGGACAGGTGCTCATAAGGACAAAAGGTGCTAAGGAAGAGAAAAAGGAGAAAACAAAAGATTAAGAGAGAAGAACAGCTCCTCTTACTACACGAGATTAATCAGAAAAAGAAAATGCAACCAACCAATCAACCCAAAAGCAGCTAAATAAACTCTCCACACATTTGGCTTAATCATTAATATTCAAATTGTGAAGGAGAGAAAATCCAGAACCCAAAGTAGGAAGCTTCCTTTATGTGACCATAACAACGAGGACAGGAGCCACGGGTCAAGGCGAGCTCAGCCTGCCCGAATGGCAGGGGCAGGGGTAAAACCTCAGTACTCCATCCCACAGCCCCCAGCACCGGCCAGGGAAGGGCACTGCCCTCCCAAACAGCCTTTCTGCATAACACAGACCGTGTCCTCTGGGGCCAGAGGTTTAAACTCAACCAAGCAAATGATGACCCTCTACTCCCCAGCCTGATGGGCTTCCTTCCCTCATCACCAGCAAGCATCATTCCGTCTCGCCCTGTGTTGGCCAAACCAGTATTTTCTTTGCATTTTTCTTAATTTTAACATAATTTACAACCGAACACGAGCAGCTCTGCATGGCAGGCCAGGCTAGGTAAAGTGCAGATGCTCCTTCAGCATTGCCTGGTCTTTATTAGCAATAACAGTTCAGTCCCTGCATGGTTCTGCCGACGTAACTCAGCCCCGATTCACAGCTCCAGACCTGCTGCCTCATGAATGAGGATAAATGTACCTTTATCTTTACAAGCGAGGCCGTCTGCAGGATTAGAGCTGCAGAGATATAAAGGAGAGAGGGTGTTGCTGGCTGCCTTCTGCAGTGTATTAGGGACACCTACATACAGTCCCACGGCCAGACACTAACAGGAATTAAGATCAGAGTTGTGTGGCATTGCCAGGGAAGTCATGCCAGCTCTCCAAGGCTGGCAGATGCAGCAGGAGCAGCAAGGGAGCAAAAAGGAGACAAAGCTATTGGTAAGATGAAGAGACAACAAAATTAAACATCTACAGTGTGAACTTCTCCCCAGCTTAGAATCAGACTTTAACATTTACAGCATAGCACCAAGCTAACACGATATGATTTAAACTCCATTTAAATCCTTCTCTTTTTGCATTTTTAAAATCCTAATTCCGACTGCCTGAGGACAAACAAGTCCTCACACACAGATCAGGTATCAGCCAACTGTACTATAAGGAAACAAAGCCCGGTTAGCATCCTCCACTACAAGGAATTTCCTATGGAAAATACATAAAAAGGCAATGTTTTCTGCATACCTGGGCCTTGGCTGGCTGTAGCAAGAGAGCAGAATTCCTTGTTTTAGCATTTAAGCAGGGTTTTAGTTCAAAGTCTCGGGCATAGAGTGACAGAGGAAAACAGCTCCGATAATTTTGTAGCCCAGACTCAAATGATATCATCCCTTGGCATTTCTGCTAAGTGCCCCCTCTTGTGCAGCCTGCCCTGGCTCCGTGGGCAGGGATGAACAGAGCAGAATTGGAAACGCTCTGGGTAAGGTCTCGCATGGCCTCGGGTGCAGATGCACAGCTCAGTGCAAGGCCAGCTGGCAGAGGGACCTGCTGAGACTTCATCCCAGCAACCCTTGTGCAAGCTGAAAAGAAGATGAAAACCAATTCCACTCAAAACACATTTTTCAAAAGCCTTGATGACTTTTCACTGCCTCTAGAATAAGCATTTCATTGAAATAAAAGCACGTGGTAAATGCTATGGTTTTTCTTTTTTTTTAGATTAGTCATAAAAAGGTTTGTGTGGAATGAAATTAGACTGATTCCTCTTAATTGTCACTAAAGACTTTTCTGTTTCTGTATGAACTGGGCTGGTTTTATATTGGACACTGATGAAACTACAGTTTTCTCCCCTGTACATGTTTAAAAAGCATTCAGTATTCCACTGTAGGAGCTCCCCTATTAAGTGAACTGAAAACCAGTGATAAGATGTCTCCAAAAAAGTTAGCTTTTCAGGCAATAAAAGTGATACCTTTATACCGGAATATTTGTTTTACTAAACACTGAATAGTATTTTTCAGAACTGAGAAGAAAATCTAAGGATTCATCACAACTGCCTGACACATCAGCCATTCCATTTGGTCTTTGAAACCAACAGACAGTTTTGGGGCACTGGAAGTTACTTTGTTTTCCTCAAACAAAGCAAGCAGGGATATAAACCTGCTCTTACTGAAATCAGTAGCTCTGACTTCAGTGAATTAGATCAGCATCCTGCACTTTTTCGGGTCCCACCCACATTCAGTGCAGCATTGCTTTGGAGAAGCAGGACAGAGCATGGGTCTGAAAGGGTTACTTCATTACAGAGATATTTACTTTACAAACCAAAAAATATTAAGCACTATTTTTACCAATTTTTCATGTAAAGTGTTTTTCTTCCTTTCAGGTGTATATTTGAATTAAGGAAACAGGTTTTTTATGAGAAAGGAAGACCCAAAGGTTTGCTTTGACTGAAAAGTGGAACAGAGAGGCAAATGCATCCCTGTCAAGTTGAGAGTGTGCTGGATCATAAAGCCCAAGGGTTCCCAGCCCCCTGTCCTGTTGTAGAGCTATAGCACCATTTCACCTACTGGGCCTCTTTTCTTCTGATCTCTGATTGCAGCAATCTGAGAGCAGGAACTGTCTGTTACCATAAGCTTATATAATGCTCAGCAGAAAAAAACCCACTCATATTTATGCCACTTTGTTCCACCAAATTACAGTGATTTTGCAGATTTCCCTCAGTATTTCTTCTCAGAATCTCTCTGACTACGGCAGCGAACTTGATTTGGCGCAGCCAGAGTGAACAAGCACTTTAGAAACCAAAACGCTGCCTTGTTTCAGAGAATTTGTCACTGCCCGTGAAATCACAATCTTAGTTCGAGGGCAAGTAAGCTGTGCCTTATACATGCTCTTTCCTAGCTTTCAAACACTGCTGCTGATTAGGGGAATGGGTGAAGCTGAGCTCTCAGCAAAGGTCCAGAAGCCCTGCCTGGGCTGTCTGCTCACACCACCCCACCTGCCTGCCATCAGCACTTTCAAAGGTCAGCGTGGCCAGCGCTCGTGCCAGCCAAAAGCCCTTCCCTCTGAGCTGCCCGTGCCACACTTGCCAATGAACAACAGCAACAAAACCCACTGGGGGATAAGAAACCCAACCAACCTGCTAAAGAAAAGATGATCTGAGTCTACTTGCTCTTCCCTGCTCCATGGTACTAAGGGCTTAAAAATTCCCTACATGCCAAGTACACATGTGTAGCATCTTGGCACAATCGTCAGAGCAAAGAAATCAGTGCTGAGTGTGTCTTCCCCACCAGTGGCTTGCCCAGTTACTCACAGCTCTCGCTCTCCTTGTGGCTGCAAGGCAGCCTGAACCCCAGCTTGGTTTCTTCCCCAACCCTGTGAACTAAAATAAAACTTTTCTTTTTTCCTGTTTGACAACTTCAAAAGAAAAAGTCTTAATTAACAAAGGGGTGTCAGCTTCTGAAAAGTATTTTCCCTGTGATTACAAAAACATTTTCTAGAGTCTTTCAAACAGTCTGCTTGCTTTTTCCTCCCTGGCCTCAGTCTTCACTGCACAAACTCTTTTGGTGATGAAACCTGTATTCAGACACAGACAATCAGAGATAAAGCAGCATGGAAGGTTTGGAGATCAGTAGGTATGGCAATCTAAACTTCCATATCCTGGCACTTGCACTCAGGTCTAAAACTCAGAGAGGGGGAAGAGACTTAACATTGTCAGTACACAACTAGCTCAGGTTTTCCTAGGTCGCACGCTCCTTTGTGCTTAGGAATTAGAGAGATAGCAGAGAGTTGCAAGTCCCCTTGTATCTTATCAGAGTGAGAACCAGGAATTTTATCACTTGTATTGAAAAAGCAAACATTCTACCCCCTTCTCTTTCCATTGCTTCCCTCAATAAACTACTCCAGCCCCGACATGTGAGAAGCCTTTGCCCAGCACACACTTTCCTGGTAAACACAAAAATCCCCAGGACTGCTGTGACATGATTATCCTGTTCACTCGATCATGCAGCAGAGAAGGGTTTAGTGGCCAAATTACACCATCCCGAGACGGAGTTTGCCAAAGCGGCTCCCTGCTCTCGTGTCTCAAATCCCACCAGAAATCTGCACTGTTATGAGCATGGCTGCTTCACTCGAGACACTTATGATGTCAGGAAAGGAGAAGAGGGAGTTAAAAACCAAAATCCTTCTGGGAATCACTCAACTCACAGGAGCACAGGAGGCGTCACTGCTGGTAGAGCCAGGAGAAACTGGAAGCTTGAGGGACCAAGTGTTCACAACAAGCTGAAGGAACAGGGAGGACAGCTCAGCTGAAGTCGGTATCTAATGGTCCACAGGGGCTGTCTGTAAAAATGACTGAACTGCAGTCTCAAGGAAGCTTTCTGTTCAGACTGAGCATAGCCCTGAACCAATTCGGTGTGTCTGTCAGCTCTGCCAAGGGAGAAGGACAGTGAAGGGAAAGAAGAGCAGCAGGGACAAGGAATGTTCAAACAAAGGTGAAAACACCAAGGGTCTGTGCTGGTTTTAACTTCTGAGTTAATTTTCCCATGGTGGTTTGTATGGCACTATGTTTTGCACTTGTGCTGGAAACAGTGTTGACAACACAGAGATGTTTTTGTAATTGCTGAGCAGTGCTTACACAGAGTCGAGGCCTTTTCTGTTCCTCACCCCACCAGTGAGTAGACGGGGGCTGCACAGGGGGTTAGGAGAGGACACAGCCAGGACAGCTGACCCAAGGGCTATTCCATACCACAGGGCAGCGTGCTCAACATGGAGGAGAAGGGCGGTGTGACGGCGTTTGTCTTCCCAAGTCACTGTCACACGTGATGAAGCCCTGCTCTCCTGGAGATGGCTGAGCTCCTTCCTGCTGATAAGGGCTGAGTGTATTCCTTGTTTTGCTTTGCTTGTGCATGTGGCTTTTGCTTCACCTATTGAACAGTCTTCACCTCAACCCGTGAGTTTCTCACTTCTGATTCTCTCCCCCATCAGTGGGGAGGGAGCAAGCATCCGCACGGGGCTCCGCTGCTGCTGGGGTTAAACCACAACAGAGCCCTCGCGGGGTGAGGCACAGCTACGGTGAGATGGGAAACACATACATAGCCCTTCATGAATAATCCACAAAGACACCAATACCTGCAGTACAATGAAGGCAAGAAAACAGACACATAGCCAAACCAACACATGGACACCTGGGAACAAGAAAAAACCCCACTGTTTCTTTCATGTGTATATAAAGAAGTCTGAGCAGCCCTCAGACTTTCTGTGAATACACTCCTGCCTGGGTGGCAGGAGCAGCACAGTTATGTAAGATACATGTGGTTTTCAGATTCCAAACAATACTTCTATGCTGAAGTGATATATAGGCCAGCTACTGTCAGAAATGAAAATGCTGCTCATGAAAGTATTGTCCTGTATATCAGCAACAAAAGGAATAAAACAATCTTGCAATAATTTCCCTAGGGCTGGGAAAAAAAACCCAGCTAACTGTTGTCTGCACTATGGTAAACTCATTTTGATCCATATTGATAGAAGCATAGCATGCCTCCAGTTAAACTCAGTATAAGCTTGAGGGACACCTCTCTTGTCCTTCATCCAACAGTGACAAACAGGGTACTTGGAGGTCCACATCTATATCTCAGCCCACTTATTTCAGTAAGCCTTTATCAGAAGACAGGAATGGTTATGGAAGCCCATCTTTGCTTTTTGGAGTATAACTTTAACACCTCCTACAATTTACAAAGGCACCTCCACCAGCGCGTCTAAAGCATCCCAAGCCCAGCTGTTCAGCACAGAAGCTTGCCAACTGTCTGTAAAGAGCAGCACATCTTCGTGTTACTGCATAAACAAAGAGACATCAATTCTTCTGAACATCGCTACAAGTCACTAGATCTTATTTCAGCAGGGCTCAAAGCAACAGCAAAATGACAGCTGCCATCTCTGTTGTGAAAAAGCACTCCCAGAGAAAAATTCTGCCTTGGTTTCAGGCACTGTAGGTGTACACAGCACCCGCTTCCTTCTCAGCAATCCAGCCCTTTCAGGCTCTGTTAGGATAAGTCTAAGCACTCTCCCCTGTACAAGCAAAAAAGGATTTGGATTTGGAGGTGCAGTTTGCTGCAAGATCAGGCTGTAGGCAGAGACACCTTTCTGCAAAGAATAAATTTTCATTAACGCACTCTTGGGGTTTTGTTTGTTTGTTTAAGCCTGACATTTATTAGGTTTGAAAAAGTACATGTTTGTGGTGTAGGTGTACCCGTGGTATAAGCAACTTCAAAACAAATACAATTCTTTGACAACTGAAATAAGCGTTTCCCAGGCATTTCATCCCCTGGGATGTCACTTGCTGAATTTAA
Source organism: Oriolus oriolus (assembly GCA_013400235.1). NCBI lineage: Eukaryota > Metazoa > Chordata > Aves > Passeriformes > Corvidae > Oriolus > Oriolus oriolus. Next base: position 20,649 of record VXBT01013570.1, read on the forward strand.
CTGGAGGAAGCTTCCATGTTTTGACCTTCCTTCCCAGCCCTTCGGGCTGCTGTCAGAGAGCAGCCCCGTCCCTGTGAGGGAAGCAATGCTTTCCCCAGCCCAGGCTGCTGCAGGCATTCCTGCATACCCTCTCCATATGCCACTCCATTGTGGGACACAATCCATCACCACAGAGTTTTGGGTCCCATTACACAGAATTATCTGCAGATTGCAGAATTGTCTGCAACTGGAGGCTACAGAACAAACTTTCTCCCAGGTGTGGGCCTTTTTCCTAAGGAATCTTGATTGAATTTTTTTATCCTTCTAGGAAGGACCTGAGATGGACACAGGGGAGCTATGCCATGGCTACAAAAATGGGAAAAGCTTCCAGGTCCTGGCCACAGCGCAGGAGGCGAAGGGCACGGTGATGCTGAGTCTGCTCTCCATGCCCTGCTCAGCAGCAGGCCTGAGGTGAGAGAGCTTGGCTGTAACTGAAATGAGGATTTCACAGGCCCCGAGACACGACGTAGCTTCCCTCCCGTTTTCCCCCCTGACCAGCCACAAAGACATTTAATATCCAGGCTCATTAGTCGTCCTAATGAAATGTCAGCAGCGAACGCACAGGTGTTTAACTGCTGCTGGAATGCCTGCAGATGCCAGCAATCCCTCAGGCAGGGAACCATCCCAGGCAACAGCCTTAAAAAGGTCACAAAGGCAGTGCAAGGTCATAGCAGACCTCTGACCTTCATTTGCTGCACTCAAGGAGCTTTAGTTCCTCCTCCCTTTGCTTTCCCAAGCCCCCAGCGCATTCCCTGCTCTCCCTCAGCCCTCTCTGGCAATGCAGCCTCTCAAGGGTTCTTCTGCCTCATTCAAAACGAGTGCAAATGTGTGACCTAAGGGAGACCTGCCTGGGACTCAACAAAGGCAAGTTACAAACAGCTCCACGGCTCCTGAATGGAGATGCAGCTCTGCCTCCCTCCCTCTCCTGCTCTCCCCAGCATTCCCCAGAGAGGCTGAGACGTTCATCTGCATTACAAGCCCCGAGCTGGCTAAAAGCATCCCTCTTCCCAGTGCAGGGCAGTGGGTGTGATTTATGGCTGTGGGTTGGGAGCCACAGAGCTGGCTGGAGGCAGTGAAACCGTGCAGGAACTCGCTGACAGGAATCCAGTGGGAAAGGACGTACCAAAACCAGGAATAGAAAGAGGGCAAACAAAGAGGAGAGCAGTGGACTAATTTAGTCGGGTTCCTTCCACTTGCAGCTTAAAAATTACAGGCATAAACACTGCTAAATAGTCTGCTTAGCTTGCCTTTCCTGAAAGAGGGAATGGGGGTAGGGAGAGGACAGAATTTCTGCACAGTTGTTTTATTTTTCTCCTGCTGTAAGTCACACACCTAAAAAAGCCCACAGGTATTTGGACAGCTGGAGGCTGCCATTGCAACTGTGCACCATTGTTAGAAGCAGGACAAAAAGGAAGGAAAAATAAAAAGCAACATTTTCAATAAAGCAGGCAAAGCCACAGAGGGTTTTTAGTTCTGGCATCAGCTGCAAGCACACAAATATTTGGCAAGTCCCATCCTGCTCTTTGGCTGCTGAAAAATCGCTCCACCTTTTGGCGCAACTGGCAGCATCTGAGCAGAGCTCGACCAGAAAGAATACAGCAGGGCACAGAAAGAGCTTGTTAACCTGCACTTACCTAACTTGGCACAAGTCAGCTCTCTGTCAAAACCACATTAAAATGTAACCACCAGCTGACAGATTTGTTGTTTACTTCAACAACACCTGCAGCTCTATCTTGGACTCTCAGAGAAACTACTACAGGTAAAGCTATGAATTTCAGTTTCTGCTCATTTATGTCTGACTGAAAAATTCTCAAATTCTGTCTTCAAAGTGTTTGAGCTCACCTAAAGAGTGAGATGAGGAATTGCAGTGGCTTATGAAACCAACTGAGCTTTTTCCAAAGTAGAGGGAAGCCAATACGTATAAACTCACAAATCTTGTGCTCACTCGGCACAAAAATCAAATGTTCATTTTGGAATAAACACAAAATAAAACCTGAAGAAAGAGAGTTTATGAAAAGATTGTGATACAAGACATTTAAAACATAGAGGTCAATAAAAACCCTTTTGGTTCACACAGGCTTGGGGTTTTTATTCAAGCTTTTGCTTGGAATTTTTTTACCTCATTCATGGTGCACAGTAAAGTAACCGGCTTCTTTCCACACAGAAACGTTCTCTGGGTCTAATTCAAGTTGTGTTGCCTTTGGATTTCCCCTTTTCTTCACCCTCTTCTCCAATCAAAGAGCCTCGTGTCAAAGACACTGTGAAATCCTTACTGACACTTCCTACTTCTCCTTTCCCACAGCCAGAATAACAGTGCTGCTGGTGGAACTGCACATTGCCAGGATCTAAAGTGAAAAAATCTTTGCCAAACTTGGAAACACGGGGTGAATGCTGAGGGATTGCTCCAGCCACGCAACACTCAGGCCCATCTCCGAGCTCCCTGGTGCTCTGGAGAACAAACTGTGCCCCTGCCCACCTCTCCCCAGTGCAGACCATGGCGATGGGATGAGGAGCAGCACCCCATCCTGGAAAGGCCGGAGATCAGGATCTCAAAACACACCTTTGTGTTGTCCTCACTGCAGTGCAGACTCCAGGAAATTCAAATAACTCTCCTGCAGCTCCCACACCTGAGCTGCCCAGGTGTGAGCACTGGGGGACAGCTCTCTCTCTGCTCCAGCTGCCCAGCACACACAGAGGGTCTGCGGGCTGGGGAACTGCTATTTATCTAATATCATACATGAATTCTCACAGGCATGATCACATTTTTGCAAACTGAAATCTATTTGGGCAACTGCTCAAAGAACAGCTGAGGATAATACTAAAACCACTCCTGTAAGGCCAGGGCTTCCACTCACATGTCCCCTATGACAACTTAATTAACAGTTTAGTTACTCGGGTCAGGTTGTTCCATTCTCTTCACAAGAGCTACATCAGGACTGAGCCGTGTATACAGCTGCTGGGCACAGGATTTCCCGTCAGTGGGGGTGTCAGAACTGTTTTAAAATTCTTCCCTCCTCTCCCATTGATTCTCTCTACTTCTCCTTTTCCCCCTTTTAATTTCACAATCGTAGTCATTCATTGGCAGGCAGAAGTTGGCTCAGCAAATTATTCTCAGCTCAAAATACTACACTTTCAAACAAAAATGTGAGTAAATTCCACATCAGTCTTGAAATTCCCTCGAGTTTATGAGAGGTCAGGGCAGCACCAGGCAAAGCAGGGAAGAAAAAGGTTTAACCCCACATTCCTGGCTAAGAATACTCTTTCCCTTCCTCCTTCCAGCCCCCAGCACTGAAAAATCTCTGTATTTCAGGAGCAAAGGTACTAGAATAATTACAAGTTGGACAGTGATGAGAACAGCACTTTGAAAATCCAGTCTGGCCCTTCCTACTTCTTTTGGAAACAGGAACACAAGGTGACAAAGGACAGTGAGCAGAAACACTGGGCAGTTTAAGTTCCCAGACTATACTGCATAGTTAAGCCATCTCATATGCAAGCAAAGCAGCAGAAATATGTTAAGTGCACAAAGAGGAAGTTTTTGCTTCTTTAGTGAGCTGCTTTTCATTTTTTTTTTTTAATATCAGTATGAAGAGCATAATAAATTATCTCTTCAGTCTGTTTGCTTTTATTTCAGATATTCAAATAGTTCAACATATCATTCACCAAACTCTGACATGAAATGGCAAACCCATTTCTGCAGCAGAGAGTAGCAGGGGGCTGTGCTGAGATGTGCACACTGCAGAGGTGTGCCAAGTTCACTTTTCAGATGTGAGGTTTCACACTAAGGAAGAAAACAGGAAGTGGTTACCTACGGCTGAAGCCAGCAGCAACCCATTCCAAGGTGAAAAGCTTGAGTTTCTAAATGTAAATATTCTTACAGACCATTTCTTTCTGTAATTCTACAAAAGACACCAAAATGAGGACCACAAGCAGCACTTACAGCCGTGAGCATTTAGCTTTCATAGGTCTAATGATCATTTATTTGTTTCCATTGCTGTTTACAGCAATATCTTGTCTTCACCTGATTTAAACAGACAGCACGGGCAAGTGGAGAAAATGCAGATCTAAACTGTGGCTTTGAACACTACCAGCTTCTTCCCTAGCACTGTACAAGCCACATAATTTGGGAAGTCTGCAGGGCTTGTGCCACAGCTCACCATTTACACAGCATCCAGCAAGACCCTACTGCCACACACAGCTCCCCATCAGCCTAAGGAACAGCCTCCTCAAAAACACAGCTTATGACTCCCTGCTTTACAATAAATATCTTAATGCCACAACACCTGAGCCAGCTCAGCGAGTGCTGGTGGGTCTGAGGGCAGCAAGTGCTGCAGGACTCTTGGACAACTCATGTTTTCTCTCTTTAAGATTTTGTTTCTTGGCCAGAGGCTGCCTGAGAGGGGTCCCAGTCTCTAACAGAGGTCTCCCTTCTCCCTTTCTGTGGGTACCATGAAATCACGCTTGCTAAACACAAACCTCGTAGCCTCACAAAAATGTTTCTCAGACACATTTTCTCTCTGTGCCATGTACCAGAATGCACCATTTCCCAAGAATATCTTTTAGCAGCATTTCACATGTCCTCAGGCAAGCCCAATTCAGCTCTGTCACAAAATGTCCACTCTGTGCCTCAGGTAAATCCCAGCTGGACACCACACGTTTCATTCTGTGTTTTTATCTATAACTTTGATCGTTAAAACCAGTTTTCTCAGAGGCTCCCAGTATGACAGAAACAGCAGATCTCGTGCAGTGGGACACTTGCAGGGGAAGCACATCCCTCATGGGCTTGTTCCCTCTCTTTGCATGTATTAAAGGGTTCATAGCAGCATTTCCCTGGTAACACAATATTGGCCGTGTTTCAACAAGGCCAAAAATTCCCTACACAGACTCAGCCACTGCTTTCCATTGCAGGATCTGCACCACTCTGCTCCCAGCTACTGGCACCTACTGAACTCACTGAAACATCAGATCATGGGGTCATTTTGAAACTTGGTTCACACATTTTAAGAGACAGACAGAGCTCAAAGATACTCTTCTTTGGCATGAGAACTGTGATAGGAACTGAAACAGTATGTCCAGGAGCAAAAATTTATGTATCAGGGAAAAGAGAGTACATAAGTAATGTTAACCCCATCCCTACACCCTGTTTCTTAATTCCTGCGGGAAAATGAGACTCTTTTTATATATGAGCTTGGTTTCTTCTCTGCACTGACAATTGGCACAACTCTTCAAAGCTAAGGAAGGAAATAGTTATGGCCTGAATAAATAGGAAATAAAGAAGATTAGCAAAGAATTTCAGATGACATTTCTATCAAATCTAGCCAGCAGGTGCTGCTCTGGCAATAGGAAGTTAAGAGTAACAAAAGCTACATAAAAACAACTGCACCACATAAAGACAAAGAAACATCATATGGATGCATAAAAATGAACAATTAAAACTACAACTGTTACATGGAAAAGAAAACCATAAATACTTCAGCCCTATTATTACTGATTCTGCGTGCCACAGCTACATTCTGTTTTGTATCATTACATCTTCACTGGCTAATTTCACAAATAACATCCTATTAACAACATGTTGACTTCAAACCATTGTTCTCTCTTCTCCTTCCATTCTCTGATATTTGACACTGGAATTGTTCCAAGGACATTTAGAACATCAGGAACTAAATAACAAAATAGTTTCTTGCCCCACTCCAGTGTAAAAAGCAGCCCAAACATGCTGTAAGTTGACATGAAAAGGAGAAGATGATTTCTAGATTTTTTTAAAAAGAAGAATTAATTGAATCATTGCTCAACATCTGCCCCACCCCCTTCCTTCTGTAACCTCTCCTCTTTCTAAACCACTTCCAGTCCAGAGGGGAAACATAAGGGGCTTTCTATTCATGGAATATTTATGGACCTGGAGACCCAGGAGCCTTGAAAAGAAGGAAGATTCATGCATAATACAGGGACAGGACTTGCTGTATGAAAGGACAAATTTACCACACTGGCAAACTGAACTAAGAGGCATAAAAACCATTAGGAAAAACCCCATGGCTCACAAGTTATGAATACTGGACAAGAACCAAATACCAGAACTGGTAACCAGCATACACTGTACAGAGTAATGACATTTCCTGTTACAATTTATTAGCTGATAAATGATCAAGCTTATTAAATTAACCTTTTCCCACCAGCAGTTGACTGAAAAGTTCCCTCCCCTCTTAATTACAAGGAGATTAGGAGAAACTAAAACATAATTATAAGTAATTTACACAGTGGAAGAACCCTCAGTTCTTCAGTATTACATATCACATAAAACAGATCCATCACCAGGCACTGCTCTCTACCTCCGAATAATGAGTGATACAGAACCTGATCCAGTGACTGCCAAAAAGCCAAAACAAAGGTGTTCACACCATTCTTTTCTCTCCCTGAGTGGCTGTTTGCTCATTTCTGCTCATTCTTTATCAGCACAATCCCAGTCTTATCATGAGAAGGTATAAAAGCAATACTTTTTTTTTTTAAAATCCCAGCAAACAAGGAAACGATAAATTTCAAACAGAACAGGGGCTGTTGCAGGTGTCAGGACTGTGTTACAGGCCAAGCACATGAAAAAAGAACAGATGTGAAGGCATCGTGCCTTCCTTTAGCAAGGTGAGAAACAGGGAAGGGAAACCTACTCCTTCTCCACAAAAAAGGACCGCCTCCTTCAGATCCCAAACTCCTTTTGTCTACTGATTGTGGAGGTCCAAAACGAAGAGACTAAAGACTTACAATGACATAAATCCCCACATGACCGCAATACACGCAAAAATCCTCTTCACTGTGTGAATACAACCTGATGTCCTTCAGCATCCCCTCCAAACAACCATTACAGTACCACACATCTCCTCCCAAGTAGTTTTCAACTTTCCCAGTGTTTTATGGGAAAGCTTTCTAGAAAACCTGTGTAAAGAAGCAGGTGTGGCATTTCACCTTTTCCAGTTCGCACCATTTCCTTAAGCAGCTGCTAATGGACGTGAGGAGGTTTTAAATTTTTTTTTAAGCTATGTGCAAGCTTGTTCAAACTCACTCGGCCTGGGTCTTTGAGAGACCCCTTAGAAATATATATATATATATATATATGAGCTTAGAAAGCAAAGGCTGAAACAGCAGCTATGACAATGTTTTCCAGGAGATTCATCACTGCAGATGCATGAGGGAATTGCAGAGCCCCCGGTGTGGTTCCTTCCTTCAGAGGTCTTGGAGTCCCAGGTTCTGTGGAGGCTCCAGAGCCAGCAGGATGGGCTGCTCCCCATGGTTCAGCCCGGTGCTGAGCTCCACGTGGCTTTACCAGAGGGCATGGAAGTACAGACAGTGTCAATAAAACACCCTGTCACCAGGCCTGGCGAGAGGGAGCAGCCAGAGTAGGTTTTTTCTGCTTTGTTCTTGCTTTTTTCCAGCTCTGAAGCAGCTCTGAGAATATGAAAACAGCGTTGTCATTTCAACTTTCTCTGAGAAATAAAATTAGAATGTGCCCTTCAGTTCTCTTTGAAAAGCATCTGAGTTCAAGAAACTCTTTTATCAGGATTAGAGGTGAGGCTGAAAGCAAATGGTTTCTCTTAGCTGGTAAAAAAATGCATTCCATTTCTCAACCTCCCCACCCCCTGGGCCAAGAGTTTCATGCATATTTGACATGTTTTCCATCTAGACAGCAATACAGCATTTCTACCCACTTTCTTTTTCCTTTTAAGTGACTCAAGTGCACAGTGTTTCTTTCTGAGAGTCAATTTATTTTTTAATTGTATCTGAACAGTCTGGGATTTTTATCTTGACTTCACATGGTCTTATTTGTTAAAAGAAGAAAAAAGTAAGGTATATATCATGAACAGAAGCTGTTTGCAGTAAACCAGAAATTGCTTATGGGGTTTTTATTTACTATTTAGGATTGTCATTACTATTACAGTAGAACCTAGAAGTTTTTAAGCAAGATCTGCCATTCTACCATGTTAGGACATACACAAAGCAAAGGCTCCTCCTGGCCCAAGGTATCTCCAATACTTATAAATAACCCAAAAGAAACAGGGGGTGAGAGAGAACATGCACGTGCTAGCAAGAAAAACACAGAGAGAGGGTGAAGCTGCTTGCCCAGTGCTATGAGAAGTCAGGAGAAGAGAGATGGAATAAAACGCAATGCGCATCACTCTCAACTTGTACTGTGATTTCAAACAGCCTTAATCGAAGTCCTAGTTACAACCTTGGGGATGCAGTAGAAAAAGTTCCCCTTACCAAATCTACAATGCAATAAAGAAAACTTTTTAATAATTGTAATTAACCACAGGTCAACTGTAGCAGATTTTTGCAGCGTTTAATCATTTCAATACTTCTGAATTTTTCGTTTAAAAAGTATTTGGAAAAATTCAAGCAATTTAAACTCAAAAGAATTCCTGGACTTAAGAGAAGTGAATGCTGACTTCCATATGCTTTTTCCACTACTCAGAAAATGTATGCATTAATTATAAAAACCGTTGTGTTTTATTTTCCTTTTAAAAGTCAGAGTGTTTGGGTTGTGCTTGCAATGATTGCTGTTGGTCAGTGAAGTGCAAGGTTAAGTTACAGCGTATGTGTGGTAATGACAGCAAACACTGATCTAAGTGCAATGAAAGCAACTGCAATAAATGCTTAAAAAAGGGTAAGGAGGGCAGAAAAATGCTTGTTTGATCATTTCCACAGAGATGCTTGTTTTCAAAATGTCATCTCTTTTGCCTAAAGTTCAAAAAGTTGAACTCTTACAGTAAGTATGTAAGAATGTTTTCAGTACCTTGTTCTATTTCTCTCCTAAATAAATCTTCACTTTTCTATAACATTTTTTGTAGAAATTGATAGAAATATAGAAGTAACAAAGTTATAATCTTAACCAAGACTGGTGGTCCAGAGGTCACCCCCTCCTCCTAATCCACTTTTTACCCTCCACTGCTACAGCTGAGTGTAACTGCTTAAAAATCACTGTGGAATAAGCACCACACTACATTTTAACACAGATTCAAAGAAGGCACTTGGAATTACTATTTACCCTGCCCCTCCACCAAATTTTAGGATAAAAACTGACTGTAAGCATAACTCCATCTGTCAATGAAGTTTCCCAAAGACATTCAAATGAAACAGTCATCCAGGACTGAAGGAACTAAGTACAAAAGTCAGAAAACAAATTATATCCCCTGAAAACGTATGCCCCAACTATGTAAAAATCTCTTATTTGCATACTGTTACAGCTGTGGAGCTCACAGGGACTCCAAATGGCACATCAGGATGGGACAAGATAAACAATGCCACCCCCAGCAGGTGCCAATCCATCCCGTTTCTTTCCCCCTCCACCAGGTGAAGCTGCACAAAGCCCAAGCCTTGGAATGCTCCACCAAATCTCCAGAGAGCTTCTGGTAATATTTGGCTTCTGCACAGGGAGGCTTGGGAGTGAAACAGTTTGTACCCTGCAAACAGGCAAATGCAACGGAGCAGTTTTAGAACGATGACGAATCATGCACAGATAGAAACGGAGCTGTTCACAGCAGTTCCACCTTTCTTGCTTCCTTCATGTCTTTTATCCCTCTGTCCCATCTTTCTCCAAGAAGGATTTTGGACCCTGCTCTCAGCAACTTTTCAAGGGAACTGTAACAGATGCAGACTGCAAGCAAACAGTGTATTCCCCTGATCAGCATCAGTCAGATTTATTAATTGGGTGCTTTGGCTTTACATTGTCAGAGCATGTGTAGGAGTCACTGCAATGGTCCCACTACTGTTTGAATTAGTGACCTTGTGTCTAAGAAAGGTGGTCTCCCTTTTCTGCACTTCATTTGGCTGGGAGAGCTGAAGTGCTGTATTCTGGTCTGAGATTTCTTTTTGCCTCTCCATTTAGCACTGCTGTCCTTTCTTATTACAGTAATCAGGAAACCTACTGTCACAAGCAACCACTATTTTCACAAACAGCCTGGCACCCCATGGAAGGTACCACAAAACCTTTCAAATGATTTGGGTTTTCCCACCTTGCTAATTAGATGCTCATAAATAGATCTGCATTACTGGATCTCAGAAATAATTACATTAAAGATACAGGTAGCAGGAACAGGAGGAAGAATGTCACAGGGATGAAGGGACTCCTTAGGAATTGTGAAGTCTTTCACCTAATTAATGATGTCAAAGAAATTCCAGCTAACACATTCCATGACAAACTTGCCCCCCACGCTTTTGCAAAGCCTATGCATTTATATCCAAGTGGCATCTATTCATATACTACACCTATTACACAATTATGTTAATACACATAACATATACACACCAGCATAGCAGGAGCACTTAGTACATGTTTCTATTTGCAGAGGAATTCATTATGGGAAACAGAAGGCTTTTCTCTGCAAGGAAATTTGTCTCAGTGGATGCAGGAGTGGGATTCTCTCCCCTTTCCCCTTCTTTTGCTATTACTCATTAAATGGATAATTTCCTTTTATAAACAAAGGAGTCCATATAATAAGTAGGCATGTTTGGATAGATCATTAATGAAATAATAGTCTCCTCATCTCCCAGCCTGAAAGATGAAACCTAAACCCAGGGCTCCCAAGAGCCAATCCCTTCTCAGCTGGATTACAACAGCACCCAGCCCCTCTCTGACTGACCTTCCGAGTGCCCGGCCAGCAGCCTGGCCAACCTCTTTTAAATACATCATAGGCAGAGTGATGATTTCAGCAGAAGCTGCTTACATGTGGTTTAGAGAACACAAATCTTTCCCATTTCACTGTTATATCTGGAGATCTCCAAAGAGATCCACAGAATATTCCCTTGACAGTTTACCTTGACTGTTCCTTATGAAAGTTTACCACAGATAGATTTTGACAACAGCAGTTCCTTAGAAATCCATTGTGGTTCTGAAGCATCAAACTCCCAAAGAGTAAGCCAGAAACTCCAGCCAGCTTGCAATGTCTAGCTTTTTGTATAAACAATCAGGTGAGCATTAAGACATTGGCGAGCAAAAATGAAACAAAAACATGTAACTTGGCACGTTGAGAAGTATTCATAAAACATGGCTCATGATCGGGGTGACTCCTGTATTGAGAACATACTCTATTTGGAATCATTTGCTAAGTTTCAACATTCTTTTTTAAATTATTCTTTATCCAGCATTGTCAGAGTCCACACTGTTGTTCCACAAAACATGCTTTGATTTACTTTTCAAAACGAACTAAGGATTAAACCATTCCAGTGTTCCAAGGTGCTCAGAAATCACCAAATCAGGTGAGAAGAGTGCCTGAAGAATTAAATTTAAAATACAAGGGTATAGTACATGCTCTCTTCTGGGAAAGATATCACGAAATACAGGACTCCTTCCAGCTTTTGTTAGTTTCTAACCTGTGTAGTGCTTAGGCGCTGGCCGGACGCCAGGCACACACAAGAGCCGCTCACTCACCCTCCCCTGCCACAGCTGGACAGAGGAGAGAAAATTTAACAAAGCATTCATGAGTTGAGATAAGGACCGAGACAAAATGCTCCAATGGCAAAACAGGCTCATCTTAGAGATATAAAAGAAATTTATTACTAACAAGATCAGAGCAGGAAACTGAGAAGTAAAAGAAGCCTTTAAAAACACCTTTTTCCCCCCATCCTTCTCACTGACAGCACAGGGGACAGGGCATGGGGGTTTGGTCAGTTCATCACCTGAGGTTTTCTTCCGCTGCTCAGGGAGAGGAGTCCTTCCCCTGCTGCACCGTGGGGTCCCTCCCACAGGAGACAGTTCTCCGTGAACTTCTCCAGCCTGGTTCCACTCTCCCGAGCAGCAGTCCTGCCAAAACTGCTGCAGTGTGAGTCCCTCCCACGGGCACACAATCCTCCCCAAACTGCTGCGGCGAGGGTCACTCTTCCAGGGGATGCAGTCCTCCAAGGCCAGGCTGCTCCAGCCTGGAGCAGGGCCCTCTCTCCACCAGGTCTCCCACTGGATCACAGCCTCCTCCAGGCATCCACCTGCTCTGGCATGGGCACCTCCCTCACGGGCTGTGGGTGGATCTCTGCATCCCCCGTGGATCCCCAGGGGCTGTGGGTGGATCTCTGCATCCCCCATGGATCCCCAGGGGCTGCAGGGACACAGCTGCTTTAGCACAGCCTGCAGAGGGATCTCAGCTCCGGTGCCTGGAGCACCTCCTGCCCCTCCTTCCCCACTGACCTTGGTGTCTCCATGTTGTTTCCCTCACACGTTCGCACCTCCTCCTCTTCCCTGACAGGAACTACAACTGTGCCACAAACTTTGTTTTGATTTCTTCTTAAACCTGTTATCACAGAGGTGTTACCACCATTTCCAATTGGCCCAGGCTTGGCCAGCAGCGTGTCCATCTTCAGAGCCATCAGGGATTGGCTCTGCTGGACATGGTGGAAGCTTCCAGCAGCTTCTCACAGAAGCCACCTCCATGTCCCCCTCCACTACCAAAAACCAGGCTGTGCAAAACCAACACAACCTGGAATTATCCTGTCAGAAATGACTATTACAAACTGCCAACTGTTCCCAGCCCAAAGCAAGAAGGGCAGATTGCACCTGGCTCCCCCAAAGGGGTAGGGGAGCTTTTGGAGTGAGTCACGTACAGCCTGGGTAGTTTGAACTCCGTGATCTCTTTTTGTAGAGTGTTACCACTAATCCTTTTTTATTCCACACATACATCCACTTTCCCACCAAGGCAGAGCGCAGATAATTGCAATCCAATCAGGGGTTTGATTTTTTCTTTAAATGACTACCAAGTGCAAGTGCTGCAGTTCAGCTCCTCAGAGAGGCAGTGGGGAGGGCTCAGCTCATGGTGGCCAACCACTCTCTCTGGCCAAAATCTTTGGGTGGAGGCACAGATGCATATACAAACTCCTACCTCTACTCTCTTCTTTGTCCTCTTTTACTCTGAATGGAATCTTAGACACTTTTAAAAAACCGAATTCTTAGTTGCAGTTAAGAATAATGAAATCTTCCACCTTTAGCAGCAAACACCACAGGATGAAGGCTCCACTGTCACTCTGGCCTGAGTTCTTAAAACGTATCTTCGCTGCTGTCTGGGCTCTACTACAGCCTGAAATGGCATCTAAGACTGGGTCCAGTGAGACTAAGTTCCTTCTGCAGAAGGCTGCTGAGAATGTTTGCACAAAACAATGAACCCTACTTTCCCAAAAGGTCTGCAAGAGCTTTAAGCACTACACAGGGAACACTTCTGGCTAGAGGAGTGGAGGACCACACCTCACATCCACGGAGTGCCCCTGCACAGGAGCTCAAGGGGTTAAGCCTCCCAGCAAAGCACCGAACTAACAATCAAAAGTCAAGACAAGGTGAGGCCCTAGAGTTCTTCTAAAAGTGTGTATAATGAAAACTGTGACTTTAAAAAGGGATAATGAGTTATCAAAGAAATCCTGAAGTCATGGTCGTTCCTTCAGGGCAGTTTCTGGTTTCTGTTGCCCAGTTCTTCATCCTTCAGAACAATTTAAAGGTTCTGGCTGGTTGTGTAACACTGATGAATATCATCAGCTAAAGATCTTTGTCTCGTTTACACTTAGAGCTTAAACCCGCAGAAACAGAGAACTTGTGGAAAGAAAAAGCATTTGTGAGCTTATCTAAGTCATCTCTTAAGCAGAAAACTCTTATTTCCCCCAAATATCCCTAGAAGCTTTTGTTACTCATTTTCCATTTATCTATCATCTTTCTCCTGGCAAACCTGCTGGGATCAGGTCATTTTCTCTCCCTTTTGATCCAAGACACTGGCTTATGGAATGGCTCTCCCCTCAAGCCTGACCTCACCATGTGCTTGAAGCTCAGAACTTGGAACTGAGCTGTTGAACTTCATGTGCTGATGTTAAACAGAAACTTTAACCAAATCAGCCCCATCCTCATTTCACTTTAATTTTAAAAGCTCACCACTCAAGGGTAGCGGAAAAAAGTTACTGTTACTGCAATGAAGGCTACACTGAAGACTGTAAAACCAGATCAAAGCCTGACAGGTCTAAAAGACCCTGACTTTCAGGGCCGAAAGTCACATAAACACGGCAACAATATGAAACTCCATTTGGAGTCTCCTGAGTTTCTAAAAGTCAGCTTCATAGCACAACCACCCTTCAGTAACTGATTGCTGCATTCAAAGCTGCATGTGCTGCCACATCAAAACTGCCATGTCTACTGTGTGCAAAGCTTCCTTAAAATTACTTCTACAGTTCTAGTGGAGAAGTGAAAATTGACTAGAAAGGCAGTATTTTTCCTCTTCTAAACACATTCCTTGGGAACTATGCTTAAAAATAGTTGCTATTTCTAGGAGCAAGTAATTTGTCTGTACATCAACCAATTACTGTGGAAAACTGCATTCCCTGCAGGTGGGTGGCGGGGGGAAGGAAGGGCTGCACGTGTCCTTCCACATCCCCATCCCCACAAACCTACTGTTCACTAAGCTAAAATTTCTGAAAATTACCACTGTCAGGACACAAAGGTGGGTGGGGATGTGCAGACACAAAACAATGCACAGTCACAAACAGAATTTTTTTCCCTAGTTACTCTTCTTCCCCTGCCCTGAAGATGAATAATTCAATCTAGTGGCCCATTCAGCCTATATGTAAATAAGGGGGAGCTGCTAACTTCTGACCCTGGTTAAAAGCAGCTCTCTAAGTTCTGTGCAGAAACAAAGCTGGGTGCTCACTGCAGAGCCCCTGACAGAACTCCAAACACCTTCACTTGCTCTTTTTAGACCTACAGACCCCAGATATGCTTCTTACAGTCCAACTACTTTTCTATGCAGTGTTTTGGCTCTATCTTTCAAATTGCCATACTTTTAAGAGCAGTTCTAGCAGAAGAAAGGAGGCCTGGCTTCCTACCTGGACCCACAGCGCACAGCAGCATGCAAGATTAACTCAAAATCTTATTTTTAGAGTCTAATTCTTATGAAGAAACAATATCATTCGCTACGTTTTTACTTTCCTTTCATGCTTCGCTGGCATTAACTCATTTGTTAATAATGCCCATCTGTGACGGTCCATTTCTATATTCATAAATTTCACGGCAGATTACAGGCTTTTACAGAGCTCCCTCAACATCAGCTTCCTCACAGAGAAAAGTTTGACCCGCACCCTGCCGTTCCTTGCACCCTGACAACAAATAAAGCTGCGGCACGTGAAATTGTTTCACGTCTGTGTGCCCCAAGCAGAAAGGAGCAGCCGTGACCCCACGGCCCTGTGAGCGCAGCCACGGAGAAGCTGACGCTCCACAGATAAAGCAAAGGTAAGAAGGAGAGCTCCTGATTTCTGTGGGACAGCATTCCATGGAGATTAAGAGAAAAAAGGTTGCAGAACCGTCAGTCTCCCACCTTCCAGGAGCTCTACATTCAACAAGCAGCGGTTTTTAACAGAATCAGAAGAGGAATGGGAAAAAAGCAGGTAGAAGCTGGCAAATTAGGAAGACAGAATGAATGGAAACTTTGTATAAGGGAATTTTAGGGCCTTCATGCTCTGCAAAGTGCCATTTGTGCACGCCATAGCTCAACTACTGCAACAGATTATCTGATCAACAAGGAAGGGACAACAATGGAAAATCTATTAGCTGGTGGCTGTGGAGCATCACAGGTCTATTAGAGATTGACTGATTAGCCTGTCGGGTGAGAGTCAGACTTTCTCAAATCTAGTTTTCAATAAACTGTTAAAAGTCAATATGACACAGAGTGAAAATTCAATTCAGGGTAACAAAGAAAAAATAGCTAATTTATTCTTTTATAGCACAGTAGGTCCTTCCAGGTCTCCTTTAACAACAGATTAAGGATTATAATAGACTGTTTATATGCAGATTACCAACAAAGATAATGTGGGAAATAACACAAATAAAAGCACCGAAAGAAAAATTCTACCTGCCAAAATTCACAGAATTTTTAATACTAAACTACAAACAAATGGCTCTCATGCTACAGAATCTCTGTGGAAGACCAAAACGATGACAGAGTCACCAGAAAAATTACCTTATTTCAAAAAAGTTTTTTCAGACTATTTAATCAACCTAAAATTGCAGAATTTCAGCTGTGGAACACAGCAATCAATACAGTATCAGTGCTTTGGGTATAAAATAAACCCAAGTGGGACAAAGCCCAGAGCTTTACAGACATTGCTGGGTTTGCCAGCTCAGTTTTGCTGTACAAAGTAACTGGGTGCAGGCAAAAAAGGCAAAGCAAACTTTAAATGCTGTAGATTTTCTGGGAAGATTGGTAACAATAGCAAAGAGCACATCCAGGGAGTCTGTCTGGCCTGTGTGCACTCCTGCAGAGCCAAACGCTCGTGTTGCCTTGCCCTAAGTCCTTTACACTGTTTTTGAATAATCAGCTGTGTCAGTGGGCTAGTGACACACCAACTCTACAGTGCCTGAAAACACGGGTATAGGATGAGAAAAAAAACCAAATCTCTATTTCATCCATACTTCAACGTTGTGCTTCAGTCTCTCTCAGCTGCATTGAGGCAGACATTTGTGGGACCTTGTGCAGAAAACAAAAGTTTTTTGGATTAGAGAAGATCTGTTGAAATCAACTGCTTTCAGGGATATTGTTTGAAAGCTTGGTCCCCAAACACTTGCATAAGTACAAGGAGGACAGTGGTGATGTGGCACGGGATAAAAACAAAGTCCAAGAAGGAAGTACATGAGCCAGCTGACAAATATATGTAGCATTGCTTGGTCTGCAGTTAAAGCAAACTGTAAACTGGAAAGCAGGAGTTGTTGGTAACAGCGTAATTCTAACTGCAGAGACCTCAGGATGAGCTGTAAAATCTATTCCTGCTATGAGATAAGATGCAGGTAACTTTGTGCCAGACAACATGAGGTACTACTGATACCAAAAATGAGGTGCTACATGGAGGCAGCTTAGCTTTGGGCTGAGCAGAAGGGAGGGTGCTGGCTGTTCAGCAGGTGCAGCCTGTGGATTTGACCACAGCATTTCACTTCAGCCCGCTCACCTGAAGGGCTGTCAGTGGAAAGAATCTAGAAAAGGAGGAGGAATACTGAATGCCAGCCCAGAACTTGCATGTTTTGCAACTTTTACTGCCTCACCTTTATCACAGAAGACATCGCTTAGCATTGGCATGCTAAAGACTAACACACCACATACCCTACCTAAAGCAATGTGAAAACATAATTAGACGGAGAAAGTAAGCAAATGAAGAAAATCTAACACTGGTTACAGGTAGTGCCATAATTTCAGTGGACTCAAATGGACAACACACATTTTAAAACCACATCAGCATCACCTCGAGGGACACGGGGCCCGAAATCTCTCCCAGCTCTGTGATCTCAGTTACAGATGTCAGGTCTGCAGGGCTTCTTTCTCTTGTCACAGAAACACTGAGATCTTTAGAGATCCGGTTTGGGGGGGGTTTTTTGAGAAAAATGCAGTGCAAAGCAAACTAAGTAACACAAATACTTGTTTTCTAAACTGAAACACCACAGTGCTCCTCCTCTGCCAACACTTTCAATCAGTTGGGGAACAACAGGGCTGCAAGACAAAAGCCTTCCAAAAGAAACTCCCTGTCAAAAAGGGTTTACTTCCAAATTCCTCAAATCAGATCTGCTTCAGAACAGAAAGTGATTTCTAGCACCATGCCACAAATTCATGGGTTGGTGACAAAAAAACCCAGTTTCAGCCCAGGTTCAGTCCACCTTATTGTGGAATGCTTTATTCTGAACCACTTCTCCATGTGAGAACGCTGCAGTCTGTGCAGCCACGGCCAGCCTCGTCTAGGGAAAGACACGAAGGAGTCTGGCAAAGGGTGGGGAAAGCACATGATGGTGCATTACAGAGATGTCAAATCCTTCAAGCAGTCAGAATTTCACTGCCTCATCTCCTGGCACCACTTTTTGAGACTGAGATTGTATGGGATGATACACATTCCTGTCCTAGAGACACATCTTCCCCTGGATGGGGGAAAAGTCATCAGGGGAAGAATCAACCCTGGCAGACAGCGGAACTTCACAGTGAGATAGGCGTGGCCAAACCAAAATCAAATAAAAAGAACAGATGATAAAATACAGGGCCTGGGATAACCCTTGCAACACTGAAGGGGAAGTTCAGTAACCAGAAGCTCAATAATTAATTTAAAAATGTGAAACACGGTTTCAGAAGCAAATCTTTAAGACCCAAAATGCCCAGTCCTGTAGGCCGTGTGCAGCTGTACAGATCCACCTAAACTGCCAAACCCAAGAAGCTGAGCAGGAATCTGAAATTGCAGCACTCAGATTCCCACAGCAACTAGAGATAAGGAAGACCAGGAACAGCATCATTTTAGTGTCTGCTAACCAATTCCCCCTTTCCCCAAAAAACCAGTTTAAATTACATGATGTTTATCCTAGCTGGATACTTTATTTATTTAAGACAGAGATTTGCCATCTGGTTAGCAACCAAATAAGCTACCCAGACTGAAATCAGCAATAATGACGTTTTCCCTCTGTGAGAAGCTATTTCTTCAGAACATGCACACAGTGTTGAGTGTGGGGGGATGTGGGGGAGAGGACAGACAACCGAAATAAACCTCACCAAAACAAAAAAATCCCACCCAAAATTAACCAGTTCTGCCCATTCTGGCCACCATCATCTTCATGCTCTTCTCCACCACCTCAAAACACGCAACAAACAGGCAGGAATTGCTTTCCTACCTGCATAGGATGAACATAGAGAAGACAGACTGAATAGCTATCTAGCTGCTTACAATAAGGAGTAACAAAATGCATTAACCCACAACCCAGTCTCAGGTAAGTACTGAAGGTTTGGGTTAGTAAATATAAATACAAGGCAAGAAATAAAAGTTGAATCCACTGAGGAATTATCATTTCTCTGCTCAAATTTATTCCCAAGAGAAAGCAAATGCATCAAAAGCTGTAGAGTGAAGGACACATTTAACTCCTTTTTCATCACATTAAAACTGTTATTTAAACTTAAAAGCTTTCTACTTAGAGCAAGGCATTAACAACTATATATATATATATATAAAAAAAAAATCTGTGTTCCTTTCTGAACACATATTCCCCATGTCTTCCATTTCAAGGGTTCCCATAATGACTTTCTGTTGCTTTTTAAGAAGAAAGACACAGACTGATTACTTTTGTTTTGGAGATTACTCACCAAAGAGAAGAGACGCGGACTACATAAACTTTGGCTCAGATACCGTAAAACTCAAACAAAATTAGCTCTGCTTCACGCCTGCCAGCATAAGAAGCAAAGACAGATTTAAAAGGCACTACTCTCAGTTTCCTGCTGCACGCAGGCACACCTTCAGCCATCCAACTCCATTTAAACCAGGCAGCTTTGGGCACCAAGCAGCACAGGTGGATTGTTAACCCCGGGGCCACCTCCACACCTGGAAAGAAGAGCAGCAGCACCCATTCCCCCACCCTGCTGCGAGCCTGGGAACGTGCACAGACAATGGGACTTGCCAAGCTGGGACACCCACAAAGCTTATCTAGAGACAAATGAAACTGGACCGAACCAAACCCACACACCTCCCATTTTATACTTCAGAAATCTTAACCTGAACATGCCTGCTATATTTGTTTTCAGCTTACTGTTTTCCAAAGAGAGACTTCTTCCCTCAGGGAAAAATTTTCTAACAATCTGGTATTTTTTACTGATCACTGCATGTTTTCAGAGTTCATTGCCATTGTTTACTTCCCCTAAAATTATTACCAGGCCCACAGATATGATAGCTGGATGTTTTTCTAATACACTTTTCCTCTTTTTTGTGGGTTGTTTCTCAATTCCTTGGCTCTGAACATTCTTAGAGCTGTCACAAATGAAGCTGATCATAGCATCTCCTGTTCCCAACAAGAGGACAACCCGGTTTTCACTGAAATTAACAGGAGCTTTGCCACTGATGGCAATGCAAGTAGGATCATGCACTCAACCTCTGTAACAAAAGTAAATAAACATTTTCATTTTCATGTCTGAATTGGTAATGCTGGAATAATAGCTTTCTTCTCCTTCTAATAACAGTGGAAAAAAAATCTAAGTATAATTGCAATTCAGCTGCTGTGTGAAAAAAGGAAAACAAAACCCAATGAAGCTTTTTATTACATTTGCTGTTTGCAGAAAGAATGAATGATCCCTTTGCACCTCCCTACTCCATTTTGAAGAGGTGCCCAGCTCTGGTTGGACATCCATGAAAGTCCTTTATTTGCTGTGGACTACGCTGCCCCAGATCTTACCCACGTAACACAGAAATCAAGGGCAAAAGAAGTAGCTTTGCATGGCCTCTACAATTAGCACACAACAATAAAAAGCAGTCAAGTCATACAGTATTTTGTTAGATAACAATAAAAGCTTTTTGTCTTCTGTCTTTAGGAGAAAAGAGGAGACAGCCCATGCACTGCAGGGTTACTACTTCCCATTAACTTGGAGGACACAAGACTCAGTGAGCCTCACTGCTCACCCTGTCAGCAACGTTGCTGCTGCCCCGACCCTCAGCACTGCCAGCAGCGCTGGGCCAAAGCTGCCTTCCTGCAGAATGGGCCTGCACAGGGCAGAGCAGCTCCTGGCTGTGACGCCTTTTCCTGGTCTTAAAATTAAGAGAGCTGAACACAGTTAAGAGGGGAAAAGGGTTTTACCTTGGTATTTATTGAAGGATCCTCAGGGGCACCGAAATGCACATCGAAATGCACCCCGAAATGCCCCCCGAAGAAATGGCCCCCCACGATGTGATGTGTGTGCAATTATAGGCCTTGCTAATTAGCACATCTATCAAAGATTCCCCAGTGAGGGACTCCAGCGAGACCCCTCAGCGAGGAACCTTCCCCTGGCTGGGCCTGGCTTTGTTTACAGAATGTGTTCTGGAGAGGCCCTCGGGGTCTGGGGTTTCCAGGGTGTTTGGTCTCTTGGCTTAACAGAATATTGGGTCTGAAGGAAGTGATCAAACCTAAAGAATTATAACTGTGTGGGCTAAAAGCACTAAGAATACATAAAAGCTATATGAGAGTGTATAAAAGGGGTATAAAAGCAAAAGAAAAAATCATCATGGCATCAGCTGCTACAGGACCTCACTGCCCCAATCTTCAGCTGCAACTCCTCAGATCAGCACTAAGAGAAACTTTGGTTAATAACGGGATATCAACATCAGTTTATAGGAACTCAGAAAACAGCTGTTTTTCTCTTTTCTTCCTTATCCATTTTCTTTTTCAAGCATCAGCTGTTCAACTACAGACACAAACATCCAGTAAGCAGAGTGTTTAAGAGAAAGCAGAAAACCAACCCATCTATAAAATAGCCCTATGCAAACCCAACTTCCACTCAGCTGTTTCACGAAAGCAGACTTCTCTCTTTACATTAACAACAGGAGACAATCCAAGATCAAGTACTGACTCAGACTGGAATGAAGGGTTTAAATTCTTTTGTGCCTTCAGTTCTATTTAGAACCTGATGAAGCTGACCCTGCATTTTCCTAGTGCCACCCAAGTGTAACCTCTAGGACCTTTCCCCATACCCAAGATAAGGGAAGGATTTGGTTTAGACTGCAAGGAGATCTAAACTTTGCTTCCTTACAGGTATCCTGTAACCTGTAAAAAGAACCAATGGCAGTAACACAGACAACAGGCTTTTATGGCTCATGATCTCAAGATCACCATCACAGATTTTACCTTGAGACATCCTTCTCCTAGCAAGACTCCTTCTCAACAAATGCAACTGCGTAACGCGACAAAAGGACACGTCTGAACTGACCCAGCCACACATGGGTGGTAGCGCCAGGCAGCCTCTGGGTTCAAGGCACAAGTACCACTGCTCCTTCTTGCAGCCATTTTAGGTGTGTCTGAGGTCACAATTTTTGCAGAGCAGACACTTGCTGATCATAATGGCTAGCTGTCTCATAACTAAAACATCCGCTCGTGGAAGTAGTTCTTATTAATTAAAGTGGCAAGGAGCCAGTTGGGATTTTTTAAAATCAACGCAGGGCTCTTACAAACTTGAGTCTCTTTGAAAAGCACTGCTGAAAAACAGGAAGCAATGTCTAAAACTGCCTTCAGCCCATTATTTTTCACTTCCGAGGAAATCCGTTTCCAGTCCAGCCAGGAAGACTCATCACGGAATTAGAGCAGTCAGTGAACTCCCAAAACACGTTAATGCAGTGCTCACAGCCAGGTACCCAACCAAGGGGAAAAACTGGCAACAAGAAAAAGTCAAGACAACAAAACACAGAAAATCTCAAGTCACAAGTCCAGCATCATTCTTTACTATGAAACACAAAAAAAAGGAAAAAAAATCCAAGAAAGGTCAGTGGATTAATCAGCTGCTGAAGAGAAAACTTCCTGCATAAGCAAAATCACATTGCTCCGTCATTTGATGTACTGCACATGAACAAAGAAATCGAAGAGGGACCCTGTAATTTACCCCCACTTGCACAGCTTCTGCTATGTGCATTCACTCTTACTGACAAGCAAGTGATACAGAGTTAAAACATTTTATTTTTAGATGCCATAATGTCTGAGGCAAAAAGGACTCTTAAGCTACAACTCTGCATTTCTCAGCTTTTATGAGTTGACATCACGCTTTAATGTCACTTCTGGTGCAAACATCTAATGCTTGTTCTTGAAACAGACATTGCAAAATATATTGTTTGTTCCCCCAAAAAGCATTACTATTCTCACCCATGCCACTACGTACCTACTGACACACATCAGGTAAATCAGCTGAGCACGTTGTCCCTCCTGCCATGCACCAAGCACCTTAAAGCTCCCTTCCTTAAAGCTGAGCCCCCACCACACAAACAATTAAGCCACTTTTTCCTAAGCATCAGACACATCTGCTAATCAGCAAAGAATTCCTTCATCCAGGTACACAGCACAGTCCCCTTCTCTTTCAGGAGCTGCCCTGCTAACAGGATTCGGAGAGGGAAAAAGCTACACAGAGCTCTCCAAGAGCACAATGGGCCACAATTGTGAGGAACCGTAATTTTTCGAGTTTTTAATAGCCACTTGGCATGTGAAACCTCGATTTTCTTCAAAAGCCTGCATTTCTTCCTGTCCCAGTGAATATTTAACAGCCCCTCCGGTGATACTGTGTGAAGAAATCATGCATGGTACGTTGGTTTAATAACTCTGTGTTTGGCGTACGAGATAGCGTGTCATACTCAATCCACCACAGAAGCCACTCCACTCAGGTGGAAACAGTCAGTGGGGGGAGTGCTGATTTGTGGAACTCTTCTCCTGTGTCTCATTTGACTGCTATATCGAACTCCAGGCCTTCCCCCAAGCAGTACAGACGATAGTTGAAGTTCAGGCTAAGAAGAATGGCTACCCACCAACAAAAGTAAAAAAGGCAAAGAAAAAGCAGGAATCATACAGTGAGCTTCACTCCCTGTTTGTATTTACTGTATAGACAGCATTGTTTTGTTTTTAATTTTGTTTTTAGTTTCCTCTACCCCTTCATTTCCCCTCCTCGCTGCATCCAAGTGTCTCATTTGGTGGAGGTGGTTCATTGCACATCCCTTTGTTGAGAGGAGGAGCAGCAGTCGGGGCAGTATGGAAAGGTTGCCTTGCTCCCTTGCAGAACAAGGCACTGCACCACTGATTCCTCAGCTCTGGACTGAATTGCTTTTGCAGTTTCAAGAGCTTTATGCATATTTTCCAAATCTCACACTCAAGATACTAAAGAAATGGCTGGAGACCATCCACCCTTTTCATTCTCTCACTATGATCACCAAGCTTTACAAAGAAGTAAAGAAGAGCCTTGTCCTTCCTAAGTTTAGTCACAAAGAGGAAGCAGGACAGTGGCAGATCCTTTAAGGCCCTAGCCTTTCCACCACACTCCCAATTCCAAATTTCTTCTGGAAAATATGAAACAGAAATCTGGAATTTTTCTGGAAAACAGTTTACTCTGGTGCTTCCCTCTGTGTAACACATGTCAAAGCATGACAAGTACAGCAGAATAAGCTGTGCAATGTTATTATAATGCTGCTGATAGGATCAAAATTAAAGCCAGACTTTAAATATATCATATGCCACCTGAACTATATTAGCTATATTTATCCAGTACCCGCTCTTCCTCAAAAGAGTGAACTTCAGTTGGTCATTCCAGTTTTTCTGCAGGCAAACACAGCTAAACCAATCCCTTCTTGTTGGGAATGGGAAATTAAAGGACTAATAAAGAAACTTTTATAACACAGAGATTGGCAGTTTGTTAAGAAATATCTATTGTACGTTCAGGGTAGTTTTATTAAATTATTCTTACTTCACTGTTTTCTCTTTCCCTACACACACAATTACAAACATCACACAGTAGGCACTAAAACTTTCTAAATTCAAAGCAAAACCAACACAACTGCTGAAAATTCCACACGTCACTATAAAAACCTCAACCAGTCCAAAACTATTTTTACAAACACTATTTTTACTGTCTGGATGGTCTTACCACCCCCACCCTAGAGTCTGGCATGACTCTCCTCTCACAGAGCAAAACCTACCTCATGTGCTTCTTTACAATGACATTTGCTGATTTCAAGTAAAATTTCTATTAAACTCTGTTTCAACAGACTTACCTACAGTGTCAGGGTCAACACAAACTTAGAGAACTCAGCTTTAAATTCCTTACAAGAGAGGACTGAAATCAAGCAGCAGAAAAATTAAATGAGAACATAAGCCAGTAAGACCCTACATGAGTATTTGAGAGGTATCCCTGCCCCACAGCTCCAAACTACTTTGACAGAAACAAGGAGTTTAGCTTAGGGGTTGTACATATTTTCTCTCTTCTGTTTCTCTTTTATTCTCATCTCCTGTGTATGCAGGAAGAACTGGAAAAATATCTCATATGGAATTGATAACGGACCTACTGGAATTCAAACATTTACCAAAAGGGAATCAGTCATGCAGTGCTTTTTCCTGCCAGCAATCATATATTCCCAGCACGGATAACATTTTCACATATAAATAAAGCCACATATCATTCCTGCTTCTACTTGGAAAGTATTGAACTTTAACAGCTATGGAAAAAAAAATACAGTGAATCAAAATCCACCCAAACCCTCAGACTTTCATGCTAAATTTTTAATTTAAAAACACTATTCACATGCCTAAAGACATGCATGTGCAGTAATATCTGCAGATTTAAAATATCTTTCAGTACTCCTGTAAATCATGTGAGATATTACCAGCTATAAGCACTGAGGCTGCAAAGCCAATTTCCATTAGTTCTGGTTCTGACCAAGCCACTCCATGGAAATATTCCAATTGTTTGTACCACTTAAATTATCTCAGTCAGACACCTAAATGTGTTTGTTGTACACCCCATTTCAGCATAAGGTGTCATGCTACACCAACACGTCAGTTCTTACAGAGGGAAATGGTTTATCAGTAACTATTTCTCTCAGCATGGAACAAGCAATAGTGGAAAGTGCAAACCAATTTAATTTAACAGGAGGGATTCATACCATGGCACGCAGTTGTCCATTAACAGAACAAACCCCTGCCTCCCTCCCTTTCTCCAGTTGGCAATTGCAGCAAATCTTCCATGAAAATACATTTCCTGTAATGTTCTGGTCATGGTTGGCAAGAGCTGCAACCCATTTCCATAAAGCCACCATGTGGAAAATTGCCTTGGCTGTTAAAATGGACTAATGCAAAGGAATTTTTTTCTTAATGTTGAAGGCATCAATCCTTTTTAAAAAACACCACGTTGCAGGACATTAGCTGATCACCCACCAGCTGCAAGGCAGAGCCCTCAAACTAAACAGTAAGGAAAAAATAAAGCCCTTCATCCAAGTATCACTTGCAGACCACTAACTCAGCAAGTACCACGAGAAGAGAAGCCTGAAGGAACTGTGCAACAGCAACTCTGTTTTCACCAAAGTATGATCCTCATGCTGCAACTGCTGATCAACAAGCTTCCACAGTATTAGTTAGTCCCCCAAAAGTTAAATCCTGAGTCTGCAGCCAAGTGGCTGCATCACAGGACACGCCAGGCTGTTAAAGGAGATGCTGTAAGGCCTTCAGGGCTGGAATCCCGTTCTCCAATACTCTTGTCACCTGGTGCAATTCACTCTTTAGTTCCCAGGGACTCACAGAGATCCTGTTTTATTCACTCTTGATTCAGCCCATAATTCTTATCTACACCTGTCTCTGGCCTCTTCTACACTGCTTTTGCACAGATGAGCAGAACACATCTCTCTTGCACACTCCCTGAGCTCTTCAGCTGTGCTGCACCAAGGACGAGACACAAATCTGGTGCCCAGGGTGAGGGCCTGCAGCTCACGCTGTCCGGAATCTCTCACTGCTCAAAGCACATCATAAAGAGTTGAAGGAGCTTTGCATTCTCTCTCTGACTCTGGAAGAGCCCTTGAACTTCAAGGTGTTACAAGACCAGAAGCTATTAAGTGAAATGGCCTGATCTGGAGAAATCTAGCCGTAGATAGTACAGAAATGCCTGTGAGATAGGACACAGGTAGAGGAGGCACCTCTTCTTGGAAGGGGGAGACACTCAACGTGCAAGACTTAAGTGGCACTGATTAATCTCAAACCAGTTCTTAAACTGATAAACGTAAACTTGCACAGACTCCCGGTTATATTTTACAAGTGACACAACCGAATTACCTGCAAAAAATTAAACTTGGTTACAGTATTTTTGCAGATTAAAAAGATAATGAAGTGTTACCATGGTACCATTTGTATATAGAAAAGCTTGCAAAGCTTAAGCCGAGAACCATGAAGTGCAGGACGGCAGTGGTGTCACTCACTGAAATCTTTTGCAAGATTGCAAAATGAGAGAAAAACTAAGAAAAACATTCAGAAAATTCAGTATAAGAAGATGAAGAAACTGAAATCTTTGGGCATGCATAGCTCAAAATGC
The DNA here is from genome assembly GCA_013400235.1 of Oriolus oriolus. Classification (NCBI taxonomy): domain Eukaryota; kingdom Metazoa; phylum Chordata; class Aves; order Passeriformes; family Corvidae; genus Oriolus; species Oriolus oriolus. Next base: position 47,486 of record VXBT01013570.1, read on the forward strand.
ATCCGCTGGACGTTTGGGAACTTCTCAAAATCAGGCCGAAGGTGTCTGTAGTCAGGGACTATTATAGATATACTAAAAATAAGGACATTTTTGAAGATAAAAGGTTTGTTTCAGAAGTCCAAGTCTTTGCAAAACTAAAATAAAACAGACAAGAGGGCCTAGAAATCTTTAATCGCCAGGTGCTATTGTAGCAGTATGCCAATTTTGGACTACTGCACAAGAAAGGAAGGTAAAGATCACTGTAAGCCTTAAGAAAGGGTCATAAAAGCAAAGGAGAAAATATTTTAAAGATTAAATATCTATAATTAAAATAACTGATAGAGCATAGAAAAATATGTTTGCGAGCACGTGAGTTCGCTGCAATTTAAATGTTGTTGTGATACATTCCTTGACTACAAAATTCTGATGGCTGTGTTGCCAGGCTCAAAGCTGTGCCTAAGGCAATAGAGACAGAAATACAACAACGAGTTCCCCAGTTTAGTCCTTCTGTGCCCCAGTAAGAAAAGAAGATCTACATGAACAGAAAAGCTACTTTACAATGTTCTTCTGTCTCTTCAAACTTCACTGGTTTTCTTTTCCAGAAAAAAAAAAAAACTTAACATATAATAAAGTTGGTTTTTTTCAATCCTGAGAGGCAGCAATAGAAAAAAAACCTCACAAGGTAAGAAACAGGAATAGAGGAACACAGCATGACTCTATGTTGTACATCAGAAGGGTGTAGTGTTTTGCTACCCTGTGTGCCTAAGAGAAGCACACGTATTTCAGAGTACAGAAAACACAATTAAAGGGGTGCATGAGAAAATCTACATAACGCTGATTTCTTTCTGTATGATCTTGTTTTCTATTTATCATATCTGCTGTGCAAAAAATTTAGTTTGTGCAGGGTCAGTGAGCAGCTAAAATATCTTGAAAGAGAAGTCTAACCTTTCCCAATCACCTGCGCTTCCTGTAACCACTCCATTAGCCCTTTCCCTGATTTATGATTCCCACACCGTCCCTGTGATTAAAAGCGTGATGGTTTGTTTGCATTTCTACTTAGGCTGATTATTTTTTGCCCTTCCTCCAGCTTCAGCCACCCTGCAGATGACAGGTCTAAGGCTCCGGCACTCATTTCCAAAAGCCATGTATCACAAACAGGATGCTGCCCTACAGCACTGCTCCCCTCATGCCCACCACAGAGAATAAGCACTCTGTATCTGCTGGGAGTTTCAGCACTGGCCACTGGGTTTTGCTGCAACTCCAAAAAAGTTTCAATTTCTAGTCTGTCTAGACTTGAAAACCCAAAGTCTCCAGAAATACTAGTTAGATTGAAATGAGAAATCATGTTTTGATTCAGGTGCCTATAAACCCCAACTTGAAAAGTGTCGTGGGTTTTGCCTGACTGACAAAGCAGCTGCTGGGCACTTTTGAGAAGAACTGCCTCCCAGTCCTGCTGGCAACTCCTGGCTGGTCAGACAGGTACTTCAATAGCAGTGGCAGACAGAGGGAAAGTGCAGCTTAATGGAAATGAGGTCCCATGATGTCTGCAAGGGAGAACAGCCACAGCAACAAGACGTGGGTTCTACCTAAAAAGTAACACTCATGCTATGCCAGAGACGTGGCTAGCCAAGAAATCCACATGCATCCCAACAATTAAGCAACACAATGAATTTACTGCTGTGAAAACACAAAACCAGGAGCCAGGTGCCATGACCAAGCCCAGCTTCTATGGCATGGTTATTGAGCACAAATCACACTTCTGGGAGGCTGGAAGAACATGCTAGAGTGGCTGGTTGCTATTTTGCCATCATCTTTGTAGCTCTGTGAGTGTCTAACTGCTCCTGCAGAGCTGCAAAATGCCACTGTGCCCACAGAGGAAGCAAATGGTCATGCAGATGGGTGATGCACACCCCAAAGCACAGGGCACTCCCCAGGCAGGTAGCCTGCGGCTCCTGAATGAGTAACCTCATGTACGTTAAGTGCCAACATTTGTTACAAGCATTTGTAAGGCCACAAAGACATTTATGTGTACAAAGGGCACCTCTTTTTGGTCAGTCAAGAAGAAAATTCCACAAATGAAAAAATAATATAAATCTGACTGAGTCTTGGCAAAGTAATGCTGAGTAACGCAGTAAAAATGCGTATTTTCTTGCTCAGACGTGCCTGCCAGCTCACATCTACAAACTGGCTTAATACCATCTGCTGAAGGTAACAAGAAATACAACACACCAATAGTGTTTGGTCAGTAGTTTGGCTAAAGCAACAAAGGTATCTTTCATCACCTCTGGAATCACAGAATCCTTCTTTGTTAAAGTAGCTGTCAGTATGAATAACTTTGCAAAGAGGTGTTTTAGGAAGAAGTATCAGCTGTTTTTTACCGTGTTTCATCACCCTCTCATCCCACCAGGTTTTGCTTTTCATTTTTCACCCCCAAGACAACAAAGAGACTAGAAAGAATTTTCCCTTCCTTTCACCAAAATTGACAACAGTCCTTTTTTATCATCATGACATGCCAAAACAACAATACATCTCCTCCCATGACCATTGTTTTTCTCTCTCACAGCTGGATTATTACTGCGTGGCACATCAAATGTTAGAAAAACACCACGGTTAGTATCTGCCAGGTTCCACGATGTTATTCCCCTTGCATTAAAAGAATATGATTAACTTTGTACTGAATCAGTAAAATTTTTTTTGCAGGCACAGAATTCCCACATATTTATAACTCATGGCATTTCATGAACTTGTGAAATCTTCCGTGTTTCTTTCTGAAGCGGAAAGCAGTAATTTCAGCAGAAATATGAATTTCATTATGTTTGACTGACAAGCTCAGGCCACATAACTGACTTAACATACACAAGGCGTGCTCCCTTTTCCTTTGATTTATGAGTCTCCACTAGAGTTTGTTTTTTTTCTGCAGGAACAGAAGCAGAGTATATTTATATAACTATTCTATTCCCCCCCCCCCTTTTAATCTGAAACCTTTATAAAGAACATCTGTTGCTGCAAGAGCAACTGGAAATTACTGTGACTGTGCTGTCGTAACAGACCTCATGGCAGTCTAATACAGCTACCAAAAATCCAACCCTTCACAGGCAAGAGTTTTGAAAAACAGCAGCACCTTTGAAAAGGTACTGACAATAGCAACAGCACTATCTTCTACGTTGACCTGCCACTAAACTCTTTTGTTTTGTCTGCCAGAAAGAAAAGATCTTGTTGTGTTTTTCAGCTGTCTGCACATTATTTCAACTACATAGTTTTTGTTAGGTGATTTAATTTTAGACCTGCTTTTTCGTTGAAGAATCCACATCTAATACAGAGCTCTACTCCCCACTTTAGCTCTAACCCCAAATACATGATCATTTACTTCTGCTCGTGCCTTACACGCAGTGACCTAGCAGTCCACTAAAAAAATCACTTCAAAAATGTAACAAGTTTAACTATATGAACCCCACAACAGTGCAGCAATAGCCTACAGCAGAATGCCTTTAAAACACCCACCCAAACAGCAGCAATTATATCTCACAGCTTTTCACGCTACCAGAGGCTTTGAAAGGAAGCTGACTCAACAGTCAAGGACTGAAGAGTGAGGAAAACCAAACATGAAATTTCCACTTCCTCTACACATGCCTTCAGCATAGAAAAGGACATAGTCAACAAAATATCAAGCTCTACCTTTGGCTTGTCAAACGGGCTCTGATGAAATAAAATAGACTTCCAAAACCCTCAAACCACTCTGCTTCTCTGCCTTCTCCCTGCACACCTGAGGTGACACCAGCCATGTCTGAGTGTAGCCCTCCGATGTACAATTGTTAATGCAACCCAAACTGCAGCCATCACGTTTTCAACTTATAACACAAAAATACATTTAACAAGAATTGTTAAATGCTCCTGATTTTTCACATGCCAACCTGAAAACCCATGAAACGGTGATTGCCAGTGCTTCACAGATGCAAGAAATAGGTTTTATACCTCTGCAGTGAGGAAACATAATGGTAGTTGTAAAGGGTTTTACTATACAACATTGAAGTGGCTTATTAGGATAATAAGTTGTTTTTCCAATCACTCTTCAATTAAAACAAACAAAATGAATCCCTGAGCCTTTCCTTCCCAATGCAGCTGTATGGCACACTCACGTTTGGCAGTTTTTTTAGGTGGTGAATCAGTGGGAAAGAACACCTCCCTTGTCCACTTCCTTTTCTTCTCTCACCTCACAGCTCCTCCCCACCTCCCTAAGAAATACCCACGGATGTAAATGTTCTCACCAGATCTGTACACACACACACCTCATCTGCTTCTTTAAAATGCTTTGCTTTAGAGTGCCTGGGTGACTTCTCTTCAGCACAAAGAGGTGCCCATAGGTACAGAGGGGTAATAAGGGCAAAGCCATGACAGATGAAGAGATGCCAAATGTTGGTTTTGAGCAGGTAAAGCACCTGCTTTCAGAGGTTCTATTTTCTCTGCCAGCCCTTTTCTCTGGACATCCTCCTACTTCTTACCCCAACTCATTTAAAATTTAATTCTCAAAACTCTCATTCCAAAAGGAGGACAGTCAGTTCACAGTCTGTACTCACAGCCTTACACTGACCATTGCTGAACTCTAAGAATCCACCCAAAAACCAGATCTTTTTTGAAAAAAAACATTGTATACTGTCAAGCATAAAGACTTCGATAGGACATATGGGGCCAAGATCACTGAAACGCACAGCAGCTTCATTTCAAAGCACTTTTCTCTCTTTAGCAGCTAATGTATCTGCCAGGACAACAAAATTAAGCAAAACAAAATAAAATTGCCTTTGCAGATTCGCCACTGACTCAGCTACAGCTCAAACACTTTGGGTACAAACTGAAATCACTGACCTAATTATAAAGCAGAAATAATGCCTACCTCTGTTCCTCCCGTCCTCCCCAGCAGTCTGGGTACAGAAACAAAAAAGCCGGGTAGCACTTTTCTCCTTGATGCTTTTGCTACAGAAAACCAAATGACTTAAGAACAAAGGCCTGTAGGGAAGATGCAGCAGGCAAGTAAGAATCACCTGTGAGTTAAATAAGAATCACCTGCGAGTTAAATAAGAATCACCTGTGAGTTCTTTACCCTGTCCTTTCACAGAGCAGCCCCCAATCTTTCCTATTAGCATTGCTCACTGTCAAAAACCTCAAGGGTTAAGCAGGGACTGGAACAGAAAAGACACTGGTCCTGTTTCCTGCTGAGTATTCTACATAAAAATAAGTGGTAATTTACACTATCTTATGTGAACTTGAATGACAAAAGATACCAGACAATAAGAAATGGCAACTTTTGCAAAAACAAAGAAGACATTAAAGCAAGGAAAAAAAGGAAAAAAAAAAGACCGATTTATCTGGATTTTTCAATTATTAAGGGCTTGGCCCTCTGAGATACTCAGTGGGTTTTTCAGGGCGAGAAAAAAATATGAGCTTACTGGGATTTTAGTGGCATAAGTCTAAGTCTAATCTCAGTAGTAATACTGCTGAAAAACATACCACCAGGTTAACATTTTTTATGATGTTCTATGAATTGCAAGGAAAACGTAGGAAAAATACAAATTAAATTGTTCCTTGCAACACACTACTAATTTCTCACTACTGTTTTCAAACTGCAGATAATTCAGGACGCTCAGAAAAGTAAGCACATGACAAGTTTAAGAGAATTTTAACCCATTGTTTCCAATTATTAAATTGAAAAAAGTGCCAGTAAGCAATAGTCCCTCTTAGACTTCTTTTCAAGAAATTGTTGCTTTATTGCCATTATAAAACGGTACTTCTTAGCTCTACCAGTTTCTTTTTAGAAATTAGATTTGTGTGCTTTTTAAGAAACCAAGATGAAACACATTAAATTTTAATATTACATGCAAAGTTTCAGAAAGAGGTAGGACCAAACTTAATCTCTCTAAGATTAAAGATCTGTCTGAGCCTGTCAGTGAACATCCATAACACACTACAAAAGATGAGGAAGCTGCTCATTTCCCATTAAAAAACAATTTTATATATGTTATATGTATGTGTAGTATATAATGTGCCTATTTTTATTACTTAGAAACAAAAATAAACGTAGTAGATTTTTACTGTCTACTTGTACTGATCACTGGATATCATAAAATATTTCGTTGGGCACAGCTTTGGAAAAATTAGCAGCTTGGCAGGTGCCAGCCAAATGGTTTTGCAGTCCTCACAAACCACATCTCAGTAAAACACTTGTGTGAGAAGCAGCTCTTCAGCCACCAGGGCTGGTTGGCCAGGTTTGCATAGGATAAAAGTTATTTCCAAAATGAGTATCATAATACAGGCATTGAAATAGTGAGAAAAGCCAGGAGTAACGTTGTCCTTCCTGGTGCTGGAGCAATGCCCCTCAAGTGTCTTGTATAATGACATTTTTGAGAGTGAAGTTACAACGAGTAGGAAGAGAAATGTTTGGAAGTCGGACAGCAGCGCTGAAAGATGAAATCGTGTAAAACAGGTAAGGAGAGAAACAACCTTCAAGAGAAGGCAGGAAGCAAGGACTCAGTTCTCAGCCAGCAGGTTACCTGCTGAAAAGACACCAAGGCATCTAGAGAACATGGAAGGAACTCCATGCACGATTTCTGCTGCGCTTGGGAGGTGGATCTGCAGTGTTTGCAGGAAGGTTCAAATGGCCCTCACTCAAACTCAATCCCAGGTCTGCACTTCTTGTTAACAGTGCAGCAAAACCAGAAAGAAACGCTTGTAACTGAGAGTAGTCAGGACCACACTCAAAAGTGATGAGATTACTGCCAACTTAATTTGAGGTACCCCTCAAGCAGTTTATGCCCTTGGGTTCTAAAGGACAAGTGAGGTGAGCAGAGAGTTCAGCAGCAGCACAGGAGCGCTCTCACAGCGCTGGTGACGCCTTCTGCACAGAGTTTGAGCTGGGCACAGAGGGGAGCATGAGGGAGAGCTTCAGAACAATATCATTACACACATATCTACACAGGTAACAGGACACAGGGCGGATGCTACAATTAACGTTGCAAATGCTGAATTTCAGTCCAGTACACTCCACACACGCTCCTGCAGAAAAGGCAGTGTGCTGCATGCCAGAGTAGACTCTGCTGGAGTCGAAAATGTTACTCTATTTGGTTTCCACCTCCGTGCTCCCATTCAGCAAACACTTTTCTCTTAGAACATCAGTGTGCAGGGCAAGGGACAACAATTGGCAAAACCCAGAGATGCGCTGTCCACGCGTGATGGAAGCTCAAGCACCTTGCCAGAGCTCCTTGCCAACATAATTAAATTGTGCCATTAGAGATTCTTTGGACAAGGTTTCTAATAAAGCATTTCCCACCTCATCCTGCCAAAATTCAGGAATGCAAGTCCACATTCATGTGTGCTTTGTGGCACGGCATACAACTTTTCATTCTCTTTTTTTTTTTCAGCGATGCTGCTGCTTAAGGCGAGTGTTCAGTACTGGAATGACCAAGCATAACTCATCTGTTCTCGGAAGGAGGGGAAAACAAGACAAAAGAATAAACCATGCTCTTGTATTCCAACCCTTTAAATCTCTCAATTAAATAAAAAAAAGCAGGAATCCTTCCTGCCACTGAGAGCATCACTATCTCTTCCTTTACTCAAAAATCCAATCTACAGAAAACCAAACCTCTAAAGTCTGATGGATGCCTTTGTTGTTTCTTACCGAAGACTTACTGCACAGGTATACAGGTGTAAGAGCTGCAGAACCTGATCACAGCACACCTTTTGCCTCTATACCTTAAAAATCACAGGGCTGAAAAGCTTAGAAATTGGGCAGCAGTCTGCTTATACACAGCAACTCTCATGAAGACCAAGCAGTGACAATGCTTGTCCTCAAAGCCATTCGTCCAAACCTGCTTTTTCAGAACCTCTGGCATGTGTGTGGTACCTGACAAAGCTTCCCAACATCTAAACCTCCCAAATCTCTCTGTTCATGGAAACCAAAAGTTGGATGTGGACTAGTCCAACCCAGAAAACAACCTGAGACTGCACCCTACAAATTAATTGAGTAACTGTGCACTCTCGCTGGAGGCATGCCAGGAAGCCTGCAGCCAGAAAAGGCTTCAAGGCAAATGGAGATGCTTGGACAGCGAGCTAAGGTACCTTCTAGTGTGCTCTCTATGTCTTCCTTTCCTGCCAGGATGCAGTTGGATACAGCACATCAACCCAAGCAGGGCTGCCATGCAAGGCCAGAAAAGGATTAATAGCACCAGAGCCAGTGTCCTGGTGCCACTGAAACCAGCAGTGCTGAGCTACAAGTCTGCATGCCCAAACTTTCTTTCTGTCAGACACGAGTCCTCTTTTGTCCACTCCAGATTAGATCAATAACGCTCTTCAGTGTGACACCTTATCCCCATTTCAGCTCTCCCACTGCCACGAGAGCTCTCAGGAGAGAGCTGCAAATGAAGACCTTTAGTTAGTGTACCTCTCCTGAGACTGTTACGCACGATTGAATTTCATTACTAAATTGTTGAAACTAAATCCAGACTTTTTTTCAGAAGTGGCTAAGAATCCTATGACAGGTTCACTTAATTCGGTGGCTTTCAGAATGAATTCCATCTTTCTCAAGCTGAGAGTGAGTGCTGGCATCTACAGTTATTTTTTTCCTCATGTAAGGAACAGAGATAAAGAGGTAAGGGATGGTGGCACCAAATGGTTAAAAGAAAAACAAAACTGAAAAATTATAATTGCTCCCGTGTGTGAAAAACAGAGTTAATGCACAGAGGCTCTGTACGTGTGCACCTGACCTCCTGATGCTGTGGTGGCACAGTTCCCACCCTGGTAGAGGCTGCTGTAGCAAGCAAAACAAACAGCAGATACTTTTGAGTCAAGAATGTGGCACAGATGTCACCAACCTTGCCATCTGAGGCAGGCAAGTGCTGCATGAGCGCAGTCCCTCCCGACGCAGACACAGCAGCTTTGGTGTCACAGTATTTGAAGGTTTGCTCTCATGTAAATTTATAGCATGCCCTGAAACCTGTGGGCAGGGATTGCCATGGAGCAGGTGTGAAGTGGCTCCTCCCTCTCTGCTGAGGCTGAAACACTGCACCTCTCCATGGCAGAAGGCAGGGTGAGCAATCACCTGCCAGCACCCACATCCTCGCCTGGCACCAACTTGCTGATGGAGCCATACCCCAAACACCTCGTTCTTGAGAGACCTCCCTTCTCCCAAGCAAAGAGAACTCTAATAAGCTATAGGAGGAATCAAAATGACACAAATGTTGAGAAAGCTGAACTCCATATTTAAAGCCCAGATCATGTTTATTTTTGGTACTAACACAGTGTCTCTTTCTCTCTTCGTGCCTTCAAACACATATGGGAAAACTGCTCCTGTCTCCTGGGCTAGCTTACAATTCACTGTCTTTATGAAAACTTCTTCAGGGCTGTACAGTGACATTAGAAAGGAAAGGAAGAACAAGGACACCCAGCACCTGCCCAAGGTACTGAAGTGATGGCCACTGGGACTATGTCCAAAAGTCTCATTTTAAAGGCCAGGTTTCTCCTACACTCCATAGTGTGCACCTTTGAAGCAACTTTTCTAACCTGAGTAAGTGGAACATTTTTGGTCCTTGTGTTCCAGGACCACTTGGTTATAAGTTTGGATAGTCCTTGAATCACAGAACTAAAGTGAGATGATTCCTGAGTGTCAGGGTGGCAGTTTTGACACTGCTCTAAATATGCTTCAAGAGCAGTGACACGCTCTGTACCTGTGTCCCATTCTGCCATCTCTCTTCTATTTACAGAGAGCAGAGGAGCACTCTGGCATGCCAGAGAGGCTACCTGGAGAAATCAGAAACCATCAGTGGAAGTGTTAGAACATCATGAATGACTTGGCTGTTTGCATAGCTCAGTTCCTCCATTTCATTCTACCTTACTTGCTCAAGGAAGGCTTCAAAAGAAATAGGGGTCTGCTCAGTGTCATATAGATAGTCACATTCTAGAGAGAACATCTGTTACCCAAGAGCAGCACTGAAAATCCTGACCAGGAGGATATGAGCTTTTAGCACATTAAGCATGTTCTGCATTCATCCAGTGACCTGGGGGCTGAAAGCTCCAGGTATCTCCTTACCTGACCTCAAAGCACTGGTCCCACTGCCATCTCTCACCAGGCAGAGCACTTAAAAGAACCATCTGCATGCTAATAACTCCTCCTGCCTCTCTCCTGATGCCATCAGCTGTGTGCTGAACAGAATGAAGAATGGATTGCTCAAAACTTGCCTGTAGCTTTTCTGTATGGGCTTGGAGGTGTGATTTAAAAGCATGGCTTAGAAGCGCGTGAACTTTTTTATAGAGCTTAGAGAGAGCTTAAACAACCAGGCCTTTGTTTCAACTTGCATCATCAAGCAGGGTGGAAAATAAAAAAGGATTATGTGACATGCAGGAGAGTCCCCGCTTTAGCCGTTAGTCACAGTTAAATTACTTATAACTAGGAAGGGAGGAGAAAAGCCAATAACCAGAATGAATCAGTACAACCAGCTCCTACTCTGAGCTCCCTCACCGCTATAAACAGCTGCTTAACTGTTTTCTGGAGCAAGAGGCCTGTATTCTTAATTGCAGAAATACACTAAGATTCAGATTTCCTGCTCACACCCAGTAACTGGATTTGTTTGAAGGAAGGACTCTTTGTGCTTTATCCTGTGGGAAGTTGTTAACGCCCAGTTGTTTCCCCCTGGTATTCTCTCCTCACTGGCTCCAGAGAGACCACTTCACACGAAAAAGAGTTTTTCTCAAGATGGGAATATTACAGCAGCATGCACGACACAGTAAATCTCGAAGCATCCAAGAACTTTGTAACCAACACCTTTGGAATTCACTAGCACTGGTTCCTACCTATCCCGTTTTGGGTGTTTTTTTACACATTTCACACGATGATTTTCAGAATAATTCAGCATGTCATGGTTCATACAGATAGAGCATCAAGCTTGAGTTTAATGCATCTGTTTTAACTTGGTTTACACTTTCACAAACATCTCAACACAAGCGCAGATTCCCATGGAAAGGAGTAAAGTGCCATATAAATTCCTTGGCGAGTAAGTAATTCCACTTATTCCATAAGAGAAAACTGTTCTCAGATCCTTTCTGCACTAGGCAAGAGTCTCTAAATCTCACTTACCCACAACAGCAGAGTTGACAAACATAACTGTTCTTTTTGTTCTCATGAGCAGTTATGTCCAGATTTGGGATTGGCTGGGCTTCAATCCAGAAAACAGACTTCTCATGACAATCCCCAAATAACTTCAGAAGTTCAGAAGAATCAGGAAATATCCTAATTAGGAAAGGGGTCAATTCATCCTGCCTGAAGTATTTGGCAGACCAAGCATCCCACATCTCCAGAATGCTCAAAGAATCCATCCTTCAAGTTCTGCGAGGTTTCCAGCTGAGTGATACACTGACAAGCAGTGCTTTATCACGGCTAACCACGATCCATGCAGCAGTCAGGACACACTGTTGATCATCCAGCACATCTTACAAATTGCAGCTGCACCCCTCCTAATGTGATTTATGTTGTCATTACAGTCCAACTACACCTCAAGTGTTAAGTCATCCCCCTCCAACAGCAGCTAGAGCACAAGGAAGAAAATGCTCTCACCAAGAAGGCCTTCCGACAGAAAGCCTTAAGGGAAAGTTATTTCCAAATGGAAGTAGTCATACTGTGGACAGTCTGCAGAAAGATTTACTTCTGCATTCGTTTCAAGATATTTAGAAAGCTGATTTAGAAGATCTTTAGTTCTAGTGTCTGACTGAATGACAGGAAATCTCAGGGTTACCTCAGTTACCTGGTTACACAGTCCAATCCCTTGGCAGATCCCGAGACAGGAAAGTCCATCATGCTGTACAACACTGCTTGTGGCAAGGCACAACCTACCACTGTGAGCATATGGATGAGCACTCAGCAAACACATATTGTCATGGATCTGCTGTCCTGGCACACCCCATGGTGAGCAGCTGAACCTTTGCCTCTGTTTCTGCATTTATAAGAAGCCCAAATAATGTCCCACCTCAGAATGGCACACGGATGAGCAGTTACACCGCAGAGGAACTGGAAGAACCAGAGTATGTACACATTCACATGCTGTGAATATGGTCCTCAACAACAACAGCCCTTACACACCTCTGCCAGGTAATGCCTTTCCATCTGTGGTTTCACCAATTTCTACCAAAGAGTGGGATACAAACATTTCCCCGTTTCTTGTGCAGGCAACGTATTTCAAAAGAGCTCCAAGGTGATGCCACTTAACAGACAATAAAAAAAAACTATTGTTGAAATACTTCAGGTCAGATGGCAAGGAGCACTTTCCCTGAGTATGAACATTAAGCAAAGTTCTCTGTTGCCTTTCAGAGATGGTGCCTGGGCTGTTCACAAATACAGACTCACAGGTACAGCAAGAATCTTTCCTTCTCATAGAACTAAAGAGTTTGCTGGTGGTGCTGCTTCTTTCCCACCCTGCTGCGTCGGCTCAGCCACAGGGGAGATGCTCTCTGAACAGCTCAGGTGGCAGAAGGTGGGAGCAGCGCGTGGCTCCCCCAGACACCATGAGAGGAGCCACTCCTGCCCTTGTGAGCTCAGCTGTCTAGGAGGAACACAAACCCTGTGCTGAACAGTGACCCAGCCCAGCAGCCCCTCACGTGCTGGGATCACCTCACAGCTCAGCCCCATAAAAGCTGCCTGTGCAAACAGTGTGCACAGCTCAGTGTCAGCGCTGTCAAACAGACGTGAAACTCGCCCGGGCAAGCTGGGACAGACAGCCGGGCTAAGAACAGCCTCTGCTCACTTCCCTGAAGTACACAATAACATGGGCAGCAATCCAGCTTTTGTAATGCCCAGCTCCCACACCCCTGGCTGGGCCTTCTGCTGGGATGGAAACGGGATGGACAAGTTCCTGTTTGCTTTCTAGTCGGTGAAATCCCATTAAGTACAACTGTTTTCATCAACCCATTTCAAACGTTCCAGCGAAACAATTGTATTACTCCTGCTGGCAGCTACTGCTACACGCGCCGTGGAAACATTTCAGCTAACTATGGGGATATTTCTTCCCAGGAACTGCTGCCTGAGGCAGGTTAGCACCTAGATAAGAACTGCTGGCATAAGCATAGCCCAGAAAAATCTTTAGTAATGTTTCTGAGAGAGCGATGTCCAAGGAAGACCTGTGCCCCCCACTCCGCTGACCATGCAGGAACCTGCTTCCCAAACTGAGGGTGCTCAAAGGAATGTGGAAAACTTCTATATCACAGCCACCGCAAGTTCATCCATTTCCAGGCACTAATCCTGATTTTTGAGACCTCCCTTGAGCTTTGATTGGGGTTTCAGGGAAAGACACTTCTCTTTTTAATGCACTGCTGTTCAGAGAAGCTGCTACAAGCAGCATGTCACAGCACGGGAATCTTTCAGACTAGCTGAAGGCAAATCCACGACCTCTTCATAGTCTCGAGGCAGCTAACACTAAGAAAAAAAATTGGAAAATTACATAGTTGGAAAATTACACAGAACCTGCCAAATTATTCTTCCAAGAAGTTGCCTAAATCGTAATAAAAAACCCCCATTCTTTGCAGATAGCAGCTAAAAGATCTAAATATGTTTTATAAGTGAGGGACAAATGTCTTTAAAATTCACTAAGCTGGTTGTCTCACAAACTGTATTGATTCACACTAGACTTTTCAAGTATTTTTCTTGCATGTTGGAATCCAATATTATTTCTTTAAAGAACTGCACACAGTTTTGACAGCAAATCCCAAGGCAAAGAAATTTGGGGGAAAGAAAGGCAAGGAATTCAAACTATGTCTTCACTAAGATCAAAGACTTTACGGTTGTTTAAAAAAAAGCTTTATTGGGAACTAATAAACCATCTAATACCTGAAAATCCTAGTGAACACAAGTTATGTATGATTCCTTTTTATTCCCTTCTTATCTCTTTTTTTTCTTGTAACCAAAACCTCCTTTTACAGCCAAAAGTTAACTACAGCTCCTCCTGTCATTGAACAACCTCCTGAAACTCCCTTTTTTGTGGGAGTCACATAGTCCTCATGACATACAATCAAACCAGAGCTCATACTCATATAATTGTGGCAGCTGTTTTTCAGTCCCTTCTTGACATACCCAAGTCACAAGCAGGAGATCACCTAGAGCCAGCCCTGCGTTAATAGAAACAGGCAGCGACAGGGTTGTTTTTTAAACTCAGACTCATGTATCATTCAGTGATTTTTGTTCCATCATTTCAATATTTGGAGTGTCATTTTTTCTTAAAAACAGAAAATGAAGCTCATATAAACTGCTGGCACACTGTCTGCTTGGAGCCTGACTGAATTCTGAATAGTCAGGGCTGGAAACCGGGAACTGTGAAGTGGAACTGCTGAAAATAGCAATTGGCTACTTTGGAGTTTCTGTAAGGTATGTGTTTACTATGGATGACTGGCTCCATAAACAGGTGTCAGCTTCATCTAATTTAGTCAAAGTCATGAAAACAACCCTTTCTGAGCAGTGTCAGAAGGCAGTAGTATCGCACCTAAAATATTTAAGTGTACTGACTGCATTAAATTTGACTGTTCGGATGAACAGTTGTTTCTGATGTTGGCACAGTTATATTTTGTAGGCCTAAAACTTTCTGACCTATTGCAAAAGGGGCTCTTCAAGAATCAGAACAAAAAGAGCCTCCCAGTAAAAATCTAGTAACTTATGAGAATGAGAAGGGTTAGGCAGTAAGAGATCTCTAAAGGGAAGGAAGAAGACTTTAATTTATCAAGCTCAGAAACACAGATAGTATTGAAGCAATCAAGGTACAAGACGACGCCAACCTGGCAGAAAGTGTTAGTTCAGGGAACAGAAAATAAAATTGTTCAGATATTATAAAGAAATAACACATTGCTCAGAAAAAGCCCATTTGCAAAGTACGGGAAAAAGAGCAGAATTAAATGCTGGGCCCAAATAACAGCTTTAATACCGAAGGGCAATATTGAGTCATTAGTATTCAGTGTAACATTACGTTTCCAAATCAAAGCCACCAGTAGCAGCAGTCAGAGACATGATACGTGTAACACAATATGGTTGTTAAAAATACAGCACCTCACTACACTGCCTTTGGCCAGGTCTGAGGCTCCACTGGAGTCAGGTTATGTACACATCGACAGATGGTGTCACTTTCAAACACATTTGTAAGTATAGCCAAATAAATCAAAGGAAACTTCAGTGGGAAAAAATACTTCAGATGATTAATTCTGGATACAGTGCAAATAATAACACCAACCAGAGGAATATAATCAATGAGGGAAACTTCACTCGGATCCTCAGAACAAGGAGTTCCAGTTTTTGCCCTGCTAGAAGAGATGCCAAGGTATTTCCTTACCTGAAAGGGCTCCTATGCACATGTACATCTCTTCCCTGTGCAGTACACCACGGATGAAGTATTCCCCTTGATGGGGGGTTTAATCTAAATGACCCCTACTGTACTTGCTTCAGCAGCCAGGATAAATCTGTTCAGTCTTCTTCCTTGCACAACTACCCACATCACATCTGTCTTCTCTCTTTCAAAGGCCTAAGAAAAGGCACAGGTGGCAAGAGAAGAGAAAGAGGCAAAGAACAGAAGAAGGTAATCCTGTCTTTTGTGATTTAAGGCATGTTAACGGAAGGGACAGTTTACTGATTATGGTTGTACCCAGCGATTCCTGTTCTGCTTGTACTTTTGTCTGTCTCCACCAGGAAAGCAAAAGCTGTCAGGAAATTGGTGAGTCAGCATGCTGCTGCTGTTTCTCTTAGCTGTGAGGCATTGATTCTTTCCCTGATGCTTTGATACAGGGTCACAGGTATCCGAACTGAAATCTGTACTGAGAGCAAGGAGGTCACGGCAGCAAGAGCTGTTAGTTTAAACAAGAAAGTTGATTCTATTTTCACAGTATTTGTTCGGACGTTTAAACTTTCTGCGAGAGTTGAGAGGAAAAAATACAAACCCCACATTTTACTTAAGCTGTTTAAGATAAAAAAGGAATGAGCGTTGCAGTGCTTCTCACAAAATCTTTCAAAAGTCGCTGAGTATTTCACTGTAATCAGGTATCTTATACATGTGTGTAATTAACACAGGAACTAAGGCTAAAACGTAGAGAAACTGCAAAATATGGAAGAAGCAGCACTTTTAAATCTTTAGCACTTGTCCAGAAACAAGGTCCCTTTCAATATATCTGAGATCAGTGCGAAGTCACCACTCATTTTCAAACTCTAAGCAATTCTATTTGGCAGAAAAATCTCAAATCATCTTGTTGGTACTTGAAGATTAACATTAAGCAAAAGGAAATTTGGTCTATTTTAAAAATGAAAATGCAAAGGCTGCTCAGGAAGCTCTGAGGTTTCCCCCCCCCATGTAGAAGAGCTCCATAAAAGTGATGACAGTATTTCAATCTGCAGTGAGGTGTAATCAAAGAATCTCCGCTTAATAGGCTGGAGATTAGTTATGAAATAAAACACAGAGTCAGACCATAAAAAGTTAATTGCAAATAACTGTTTTCTTGTTTAAATTGGCAGGTAATTCTGAAATATTTCCTCTAGAAAAACATAGGTAAGCTACAATGTAGAATTTACCACTGATAGGCTGGAAGGAAGGGAAAAACAGAGCCAAGCAGTAACAACAAGTGAAGAAACCATTTGCTTCTGAAAGAGACAAAGTGGTTGGGCAGGAAAGTCTGTACATTAACATGAAAGTCTGAGATTTATGGCCAAAGCCAGCTTTAAGACAGACCCCTTAAGATTCTTTAGGCTGAAATGAAGGCACAGACCTAAAGTCTGAAATTAATGTAACACCAGGTGCTATTTACTATAAATTTTTAAGAGGCTTTGAGATACACAGGTGAAAGAATAATATAATTAGTACTGCTAAAAAGTTCAGGTTACAGCTAAAGGTGGACAACAGGACCCTCTTAACCCTTTCTGCATGCACCACTGAAAAAGAGATGCCTCAGGATATCTCACACCCTTAGCCTTCTTATTCAGCAGCTTGCAGGATGCAACACATCCAGTTTAGTGTACTGTACTTCTGAGGCTATGCACGGAAACGACAGATTTACACCACTTAACAAAGGTAGAAACAACTAAACCCGATTAAGCATACGCTGTGCTTTTCATCTGATGACCTCTCTGTGCGTGGACCTTTCCTGAAAACCTTTTTTCCACTCACGAGAGATCTCAGGCTCCACCAGACATGCACGGGGAAATAGCTCCTCCTTTGGCAGTAACACACAGCACTGTCTGAAGCATCCTCTTCAGATCTCAGATTTGACATGCTACAGTACAGGGGTGTTTAAGGCTCTTTGTGCCTTTTGTGACAATAATCTCCAAAGGACTCTTCAGAGAGATTCTCGAGTCTGGATTTCCAGAGTACTCTGTTACAGAAACAGAAGGGGGAACAAAACTGCATTAAACAGTGATTACAAAAACTGTGTCATCTTGAGTGCATGCTAGTCGGTATATTTTCCTCATCATTCTACTTCAATTCCTTTAGAAAAAGTAGAGGGGGGTTTTTTGCTTGTTTGTTTGCTTTTAAGGTCAACCATCATTGGCGAAACAAGCAAATTTGTAATGGGCTACTTCAGCTCTGTGCTCTTCCCAAACACAGTAACATCTTAGTTTATGAAGGCCTTTGCTTCTGATATATGAGTGTCATTCCCTTCCATCCACATCAAGCAAAACTTCATCAGAAATCTTGACTTGGCAGCTGTAACAATTGTGATTATTTGGAATTAAAGACCGTGCTTCATCTTTGCTTGACAAAACACAATTTCAGTCAAGAATGGAAAATTCCTCTCTGTTCTACTACGTTGTGGAAATACAAGCATAAACAAAGCTTTGTGGAGTTAGACTATGTCACTTCAGCTTTCTAAAGCAAGCACAAACCCAAGTGTTTACTGACAAAACATCACCTATTTAAAGCATTACTACCACAAATTTGGTAAAATTGCTGCCAAATAATTGGAAGTTTAAAATAGACATAAACCAGAGATTTTGGTTTTCTGACTGCCTGAAGGCAATTGTCCATGCTGCTTTCCCACTTTCCAAGATATCCAAAAGCCATAACCTGTAAAAGACAGCAGGATGTACAGCAGGGACACTCTAAATGTACGTCATACATTCGATAAGACTGGTATTTCCAAGCAAATTTAAAATCAGGTGTGTTCTCTCATTACAGTCACCCTTTGCTTCCGGGTCAAAGTAACCAGAAGAGCACAGCCACAACCCTTTTTGATTAGCTTTATCTTGATTCTTCTTCTGCGTGTCACTGCTGTGACTAACATCTGGCATAAGAACACGCTGGCAAGGAGTCGTCGAGGACTCTGGTGCCAGCCAGAAGTGTGGGCATCATGGACAAATGTGACCCAGGTAAGGCACATCAATCTCACCTGTGAAATGAACCCAGGAGGAAGTTTCCCTAAATAACTCCAAGCCTGCATGTCCTGAATTACTTTCTAGAAAATGGGTCCCAGGCTACACTCCTCCAATTTCTACAAGAGGCAGCCAAAAGCTTCTGCTTGAGTGCTGAACAAGCCCAATTAATCCTAACCCCGCAAATCACTGAGGGAAGGGGCCACAAGAGGAGGCTGATCCCCTCCTTCCTAGAAGGAGCAGAGGCCCAGGGAGAGGGCAGTATTGAAGTGATCTCCAGTTATAGCTTCATCTTCCCTTCAGCTGTGCACCTACAGTGGACCATTCCTTAATGACTCTCCTTACAATGGGAGTATATAGCAAAGCATCCAGTTCAGTTATTAATAAAATTCAAGCCAGCTCTTCTAAAGTAATTGTTTCTAAATTGTTGTTAAAAAAAAAAAAGGAAAAAAAAAAAAAAAGGAATAAACAGAAGAGAAAAAAAGAAGAAAAACAACAGAAAAAAAAGAAAGAGGTGATTATCCAAGGGTTTACTCCGAATACTGTACACTTTTATTTCTAGAGCAGGAAACAATAAATAGAAAAAGGCAAAATCTGAGGTCTAGGCAAAGAGCGTTTGCAAACTTCTAAGCAAGAAAAACAGAGTTACTATGTTGTGATGGAACTTTTCGTTTAAAGATTAATGAAAACAGCCGAATGTATCCTTTTGAAAAATCAGGTCAGTACAAATACACACACATCCTTTGGCTTTGTCAACAACAGCAACAAAAACCAGTCAGAGTAATTAACCCTGGCATACCAGCCAAAAGTCTCAAGCTTAGATACACACGTGCCTCAAAGCGAAGGTAGCTATTTGAAGAGTTCCAACTTTCAGCTACTTTTGGTAACTATGTCAAATGTAAAGATTTTTACTACAAAACTACCTGAACCTTTGGAATTGCTTGGCTGTGAAAGACCAGCCTGGCTTTGTGGGTGAGCACAACCAGGTGCAAAAAGGTTCCTAACAGACTAGTAGGATTTAAAATACTCCACATACTAAAGGTTTGAGAGATGACACAAGCTATTGAGAATAACTTTATATTGATATTTCTCCACCTGTCTTTAAGAGAAACAAGTCTGAGACGAACTGGTGAGTGGAAAAAAATGCCTCTTGCTCCCTGCAGACAGGTATTTCTCAACCCCCAACACACACAGATCCAAAAAGAATGACAGGCCCGAGCTTTTAAAAAGTGCTAATATTATAAAAATGATTTGGTAAAGCTTTTCATTCTCAAACAGTTGGTTTCTTGACAATGTGTCTCTGCAGCTCCTAAGCACACATATAATAAAAGCCTCATCAACAACAGATCCCTGCAATGGGGCAGATATGTAGTTGGAAGCTGTGAAAGTTCACACTTCAGAAAAATCAAACTAACAAACTGCTGAGCCCTGTTAATTGTTTCTTAAAAAAAACCCCAACCCAAAACATAAGCAGTAAATAGCAGTAAATCAGAGATTCTTGACTGATCTGTTTAACAGCAGATTTTACCAACCTGCCATGGAATTCTTACATAAATGTGTGTGAATTACAATTTTTTTTCTTTCTACACATATGAAACCTTGAGGAAAAAAAAAAACCCAAAATCGGAAGCATGCACGCAGTTTTGTCATTTTGTCCACAGATGAACTCCAGAACCAAACTTCTATGACAGACTAGCGCAGAAACCCATACAGAAAGGCAAGGCTAAGCTCATGTCTTGAGGCAGCTCATTAAAAAGAAAGTAAATTAACAAATCTGCACGGTGCTTGCAACAGCCTAAGGGAAGGCAGAGCGTGTGTGCGAGCTGGGGGAGCACAGAGCCAGCAATGCCCAGCCAACACTCTACCACTCACAGGGGCTCTCCCCAGCAGCAGGCAGCTTCCAGAAATGCACTTTTAAAGGAGCTGTATGCCTTGAATCCTTCCCATGTGAATAATGCAGCTCCAGGAAAATGCCAGCTTCGATGCTCTCGTTTTCACGAGGCAGCAGAAACCAGCAGGACAGCAACAAAGCCTGGGCTGTCTGGGGTTTGTTCAGGGCTTTTTTGGGAACAGGCAGGAGGGGAAACACATAGAACTCCTACAGTGTAATGTATTTGTTTTATTGCTTCTGCAGCACATTTGGAGTCGAGTTCACGCACGAAGTGTCCTCTGAGTAGGAGCTCAGAACACCCAGGGCTGTGCTCCTGTGCTGGGAGCACGGCACAGAAGGGCACAGAAGGGAACACATTTCCTCCAGGGGCTTCCAACACCTCTAAGGGCTTGCGTTCAGTCCTTTGACAGAGGGGACAAACAAGTCACAAGTGGATCAGTTCACAGATTTTCCTAATGCTGGAAGTCAAATGAAAGAAATGAGTTTGGCTTTTTTTTCAGAATCAACTGAAGAGATTTGATCTCTCAAGTTTAAAGTGAAACAAATTGGAGGGAGCAGTTCACAGGAACTGCTTCGTTTCAGCTTGCTGAAATACCAGCATGGTGACTCAAGGCATGCATCCTAATTTTGCTGCTTTTAAAAAAAAAAAAGTCTTTTGCAACAGTACAAGGAATAATTAGACCTCCATTCCCCAAATCTTGGAATTTGCCCTCTACTAAAGCCACGAAGAGAACTGAAGCTAAGTGACTTCACTGATAAGGACAGCCAACTTCAGAGTTCCTTGGAGTCCCTACAACCCCCAAACAAATAAATTTCTCTTTTACTGGCTGCGTATAAAACGTAACATTTGCTTCAAGAAGTCCAGAAGGCTTTTGAATACAGACCAGGAAAGTCACTGGGTGGGGGCGGGGGGAACCAGTACTTTTTGAGAGTGCTGACCCATTAGAGCTAACACACCCATCCCTAACACTTACTGCATCAATGCAGAAGAGAGAAAGAAAAAGAGGAAAAACCGCAGCCTTTGGCAATCTAAGGCTCCTAATCATTAAGTCTAACACAGAACAACTGAACAATGAAGAAAGTTGAATTGCATTGGAAATTTATGTTCCATGCCCAGGTTATGGAATGCAGTGCAATAGGGCACTGGGCAGCAACAAAACCGCATTCCTGACAAAGGGAACAGCTTGAACCTCATGATTTGTGCATGTGGGCAATCCTGAATGACCTTCATGCTTTCCAGCATTCACTGGAAGGCAGATTTATTTGTAATCACAAGTCAGCTGTTTTGTGTTTGGGGACAAACATATATTTGGAAGAGCAAAGGTTTAAACTTTGCATTAAGTAGCAAATGCAGAAGCCAATACATTAGCTTTAAAAGCTGAATTTGAAGACTACACTCCAAAATCTAGATTAGAATCTGAGAGAACCCTGACAGAATGGTTGTTTGCTGCTCCTTTTTCCATTTCCTTTCAGAGAGATATGTTCATAGTTGAGTTCCATTATAAAACAACAGCCTCCCTAGCATATACCTTATGTAAAAAGATGTCCCATTTCAACCTAAGAGATCCAACACTCACCATGGACAAATAAAGTGATATTGCTCTTACTGTAATGGACATAATACAAGACTATCTGTATTTTAAAAAAGGAAACCCAACAAATTTTTATTTTAAACAAGAATTGCCTGTCTCTTACTTGCAATTTCCTTAGGCATGAAATAAATCACATTTTGGATAAGGTGCCAACTGAACTGGACTGCAATTCAACAGAGTCTGACCCTAGGACAGCATTATTAAAATAACCAGCAGCTGGTTGCACTAAAACCATCCCCAAGATACAATGGACAGTAAATTCTGGGTTTTGTTTAACAGACCAAGGTGATAAACCATAGATTATCTAAAGCTTCCACATCACACTTCTTGAACTCCTGGAAAAGAAGTTCTAACTTAGATTTAGAGGAAGTCAAGAGACAACATTAAGCACAACTGTTTCTTGATATGCAGAGACATGAGGGAAAGGGACAGGATTAATGATTTTTCCTGCACATTCAATAATCAAGACAATTAAGAAGCATGTAGAAGCATACAGTTCCTGATGTTCCAAAACAAATGGCAAGGAAAATCTTATTTACAAGCATGTGAAATGAAGCAATAGACTTCTGATGCTCAACCTCCCATGAGTTGCTGTAAGGAATTGCTACCTCACAACTTGACATGCCCCTTTCTCAGGTACCTATACAAAATACCCAGCTGCTGGACAGAAGAAAGTTGAATACTGAACAGGTAACAGATTTTAAAACAAAATTGCCAGTGGAAGTACACAAGGCTCTGAGACAATTCATAAACCCACAGAGGTCTTTATATAAGGTTAATGGTTTGCTAGCCAAGTGCCAAGGTTCACAAAACGAGTAATTTCTGTTTATTTTTTAAAATCAGATTTGAACTTTGTGCATTTTTCCTAACAACACTTCACTAAAATCTCAGCAGCAACTAGATGGGCAGAGGATATTTTACTTATAGGTCTTCTCAAACACCTTATTAATAAGAGAGCACAGGAAAGCCTCAACCCTCCAGTTACATACTTCAGTTTGCTGCTGCTGGGTCAGGCAGCACGACAGCAGTCCGAGCACACTTGGATGATTAGCACTGAAACGGGTTGAAAACAGCAGCAATCATGACAGAGACAATAAAGAACCCCAGCCATCGCACACAGCTCCAAGGAAAAGAAAATCATTAAAAACTGCTTTTAAAAAATACAGGAAAAAACACAGTTATTATGCCCAAACATCCTTTCTTAAAGGTCACTTTTCATATGAGGGATTATGTATGATATCAAAAACATACGTATAAATAAAGTATATGGCATAAGCAAATACTAGCACGAGATCTCGGGCACCTTAAAGAATGAAACTTTAAGGCAAACAAGGTTACAAAGTATTGTAATAGAACGACTAATAGGTCAAAGAAATGCGCCTAGGGTTAAAAAAGAATGATAATTTTAAAAACTGTCTTGTGAAATGAAAGACACAACAGAATATTGAGCTAAAAGAACATAATCTTTTGGAGATCTTAATATATGCCACTGTCCTTACTACAGCGCTTCAAACAGAAAATTCCTCTTTAGCTTATAATTCATTAAGAGACCAAGGCAGAGAAATGATGGGCTAAGAGGGCAGAAATACATTGGGTGTTCCACACCGATGCACAGAGGGGTGCTTTAGGACGGCTCTCCCTCTCTCCTGGTGCACGGATGAAGGACACTCAAGGAACACGAACAAGGCAGATGCTTTCCCCAAAAGAGTTCACCTCGGGTCTCCCATCAAGATAAACAGCAAGAAACATAGAAAGGGTGTTTGAGGAGTGTTTTCTGCAATGTGCAAAAAACTGTGTGCAGACTGGGGGGAGTAAACCGAAGAGGTAAGCATGAGCACTGGTGGGCTCGTGTGCCTCTCCTCGGTTGCACTGGAGAACAATTTCAGCTGGAGGAAAAGGAGTGCACAGGTTAGGGCAAAGCTGGTTACCAAGACAAGCTTGAGACTAGGGGTATGGTATAAAGGGTTCTAAAGAGGTGGCTAGTGATGTCTGAGAGAAAGACTAAATGTTTAAAAGAGAGAGCAAACAGCACAAAGAAATGGTCCTGTAAAGGGTCCACAGAGGCTGCTAGAGCAGAAGACCATGGGCTTGAGGGTGCAGTGTACGAGGTGCGTGGGAGGGAAAGAGCAGGAAATTTGCAGGAGGAAGGTGCAGGGTACAGCCTGGAGGACGGGAGGGGAGGACAGGTGAACCAGCCGAGGGAAGGTTCGGGGCAGGTTGAGGCACAGCACACTGGCAGCGCGCTGCAGCGCATGGCAGGGGCTCAGCGGAGGAAGGGCCGGGGCTGGCGGCGGCGGCCGAGGGGAGCCGGCCCGAGCGAGGGGCAGCCGGGGGCAGGGGCACGGCGAAGGGCCGGTACCTGGGCGTCTTGGCGGCGGCGCTCTCCCGGCGGTCCAGCACTCCGGGCACGCAGTTGGTGAGCTCGGTCCAGTCGGCGTGCAGCCCGCAGCTCCAGCCCGTGGAGAAGCGCGAGAAGAGCCAGGTCTCCCGGCGGTTCGGCCGGTAGCAGGTGCACTTTTTCTGCCCGGGCCGGCAGTCGCAGGGCACCTCCAGCCGCACGTTCTGCACCAGGTGGCGGCCGAAGGTGGTGCCCCCGGTCTTCTGGATGTGCAGAAAGACGATCACGTCCTCGCCCTTCATGTCGAACGCGAGCTCCCGCTCCAGCTCCCGCACGGGGAAGTAATACTTCTTCACGTAGTGCGGGTCCGGCGTGGGAAAGAGGTCCAGCTCCTCCGAGTAGGAGCGGCCGCTGGGGGAACCCAGGCTCAGCCCCGGCCCCACGTACTGGTACAGGATAAGCATGAAGCACACCGAGACGGCCACGATCAGCAAGAACTTGCTGGTCCTCTCAACCATGGTCCTTCCCGCACGCTTCATGTGTCACCATCTCCCGGGGCTGCCAGCGCTGGGCAGACTGCGGCGCTGCCGGGGGGTGGGCGGCGGA
>VXBT01013570.1:72774-176662 GCA_013400235.1 Oriolus oriolus
CGCGCCGCGGGCCCCGCCGGAATCACCGGCACTGCAGACCGAGGCGGGCGGCGAGGCGGCCGCCGCTTTCCGAAGCATTCGGCTCCTAGCGCTTCCTTTATGTGTCGCCTTAAAATTAATCCCGAAAAGGGGAGCTCGGCACTCCTCGGGAGCTAGATTTCTACTTCCCCTTTCAGGCAACAATATTAGTAACGAGAACATTTGCATGGGAATAGGAGTGGGTCTTCCCTCCTGTGTCTGCTCTCGCTGCGGCCGCCACATGGGCCACCGCAAGCCTCTAGTTGCAATGTCGCAACTGGATGCAAGAGGAAAATGCTCCAGCCACACAGAGGGTGATGCTGGCTGTGAGCGGGAAGAAGCCTGGGCACACCATCAGCCACAGAATGTGTAAATAATAATAATAGGTGAAGCTGAGGCAAAAATCGGCAGGGGTGTTATTTACAGCGAACTTTCCCAGCGAAATGCTTTGTGCTGCTCGGTCAGGCGGACTCCATCCAGCAGCGGGGCTGCTGCAGGGTTTGTTCGCAATCTAAGCCTCTCAAACGAAGCAAAACGCCGGGAAGTGCCCGGCACGGAGCCGGCTTACAGCGATCTCCTTCGTAGGGCAGCCCTTAGCAGGGGGAGATGTTGCTGCGAGGATCGGTGCGATCCGGACCCGCGGAGCCCGGCCGGGTGCTCGGAGCCAGGCATCCCCTTACCGGAGCGGTGAGGGGCAGCCCGGGGTTGCGGGCTCATCTGTCGGCCCGGGGCCGAAAACCAGGTGGGGGTCACTGCCACCAAGCATCCAGGGAACGCCTGGAAAGCACCACTTGGTGCCTCTCTCCTCTGACTGTAAACGGAGGAGGAAACGTGGCCCCATGTCAAAGAGTGAGGTGCAATGTAGTGGCAGTCATGCTGCCACCTCATCGAGACACGAGTTATTGTCTGTGCAGAATAAACTGTATGGACAATTGTTAATTTCTAGCCAAAAAATGGCTAACGGAAATGCCCTATTCTGTCATTACTGGTGTTGGAGAAAGTTTCCTTAAATTTCTGGTGCTTTTTAAAATATAAGTTAGAACTAGATTTTAGTGCTCCAGCACTGAAATATTCCATCAGGCTACGTTTTTTTAATCCAAGTCATGCCTTATGTAAAGGAATTCATGCCGATGGGTCCTTGTTAAACACTGGATCAAATTTATAATGGCCAAGGAGGAAATGAGATCCTGGATTTTCATTTGAACACCCTGACAGATAAATCTGCTACATTTTGAGATGGCTGCATTACTCACAAGTTATGGAGCCCCAGTGAGTTATGCAGTTCTTCCCAAACAAGTAACAATAAAATGTTTATAGCACCCAAAAGCATCATATGTTGTGTTCAAACTATTTATTCTGTTTGATATTTTCCTCTTAAAAGTTTGCTTCTGGTTCTCCTCTTCTCATGTAGGTTAGTTACTCCAGAAACAATGATGTCATTCTTATGCACAGAGTTCAGCTACACTGAGAAGCACACCATAAACCTAATTTACAGGTTTGAAATTTATGTTATGGTTTGGGAAATACAGGCACATACATGAGGTTTACATACATGGTTGCACTTTACACTGCAGCATAAAAAACACAGAGCAGATTTTTTGATTGCCGCGTGTTTGCCTACAGTTCTTAACATGTAAGTATTTAGAAATGCCAGAACTGTGGACAAATCAGCCATTAAATTATTTCCAGTTACATGAGCAATTGTTGATGAATTGTTTTAAACTCTAAGGTATAAAATATTTTGCCCCTTTCATTAGTTATACAGATGGACATGTTTCGTTACAGATTTATATTTGTGGTAAATGTAGTGCCTGTTAGTTTGTGAAAGAACATACTAAAATTCAATCCATGTAAGATAAACAGACCACAAAGGAAAATACAGAGTTATGGCTGAAAACATGCTGCTTTCTTTACTGCAGCACCTTCATCTAAAAGTGGGGTTTGGGGAACATGCTGGAAGCATAGGGAAGGCCTATACTCTTCTGATTTACACTTACACCGTTACCTGCCATGCTGCCTTGGAGACACTGCACTGACTCAGGGGTCAGTGCTTTTATTTTTATGAAATGCTTTGGAATCCTTCCCTGATAATTCTACATGCTGCTCTGAAATGCTGGTATTTTAAAGGTTCTTACAGATGTGACTCACCTAAAATGATCACTTAAGCAAACACTTAAATCAATCTCTATTTATACTCAAAATTCTGCTGAAGACAGTGATAGAGTAGTTCTTCACTGCGTGGGGAGTTAAACATCAAGTACTGCATCAGTGCTGGTTTAGACCAGCACGTTTCTTGGACAAGAGAAGATCCAAGTAGAGTTAAAATAACAAGATGTACACTTTCCCTAGCTCCTGGAAACTAGGAAATGCTTTTCCCTAGCTTTGGAAACAACAGTGTAAAGAGATGAGAAATCTGACAAATGCAAGTTGTTACTGCTACCTCCTGTTACGTACTGTAACTGCCTGTTTATTCTCTGGGTTTCCCTCCACCATGCATTTAGCCATTATCCATCTTTCCGAGCTGAATCTTTCACTCTCAGGCCAGACCTCCCTAGGCTTTCCTGCATCTTACCTGGAACTGACCACCCTAGGTCTGACTAGCTCCAGAAGCAAAGCTGTTTCCTGTGAAGCAGTGAGACTGGCAATCTGCAATCATCGAGATGCCTAAAATCTACATATTTATGTAAAAAAAGGCATTTTAGAATGGGGGGAAAAAAAGTTGTGTTTTTATCTCAAACCTGTGGACTAGAGGAACTTCATTTCAGATTTTCTCTCCACATTCTCCTAGGCAAATGCAAACAGAAGACCACCTCTACAGCCCACTGAAAAAGTTCTCTGACATTTTAGTGTCTATCTAATCCTTTGCATCCTTCCACTCCAGATCTGTGTCTGACTGAGCAGAACCCTCTTATACAAACAAACTGAAAGATTATGTTTGGCACTTTTGTAGGAATCCAGTTGATCTAGGAGGGTAAGCTGCGTTGATTTTCAGTGATTTTCACATGACTAAGTTCCTTCAGGTACATTTGAAAGGCCTATGGTTTTTGTACACTCCCTAACACTAACCTGTGTTTGTGAAGGAACTGACTTTGAATTCTCACTACAAAATAATCCAGATTGAGGTCAGGCTTATACTAGCTAAGTTATCTAAGCTTGGTCTACACTCAGCCACTTTCCTGGCTTTCCTAGCTAGGTAAGCCAGCACTCATGATTTATTCATGGTGAGACCTTGCTAGGAGTCAGGTACAAGGATTAGAGATCTTCATAGAGATAACACGAAATAGACACAAATTTTGCAAAAGCAGTTGAAAAGTATTTTATCATTGCTTGCTGCTGGCTATAGGATGCCTAAATATTTATGCTAAATCCACTAAAATATTCTAATCCAATCTAATTTTAAAAAATCTAATAAAATGTTAACATGTGAGTTAACACTGAGGCGAGGACAAACTCGGGTATAGTGAGAATATGGCTTATTACAGGAAATCTCCCATGAGAAAACAACAGTAAGAAACATGTAAACCACACACCACCTCTGCCACCAAAACCTCATGAAATACTTATCTCAAAGCTTAATAAATAAATAGTAGCTTTATTAGGCAAGGGAAGTCTAAAGGCTTCTTGACTCAGAAGATACAACAGTTTGCTGTGACACTAGTATAACTTAGTTAACCAAAACATTACCTAAAATCCTCTTTAAACACTTGCAAACCCTAAGAAATACCTCAAGAAATGTGTTATCCTTAAATAAAGTTCTACTATTCACCATTAAGAAAAAAAGCATGTATTTACTTTGTTTCCAGAGGGGAGATTCCCCGTTACCCCAAATAGGTTGAAACAAACCACTTGTTATCCCAATTTAGCTGTTTGGGTTTATTACCCAGCTCCTTTAGGAAGAGTGGGCATGTGATAGTCATTTGCTTTGCTGACGTGCATGTGTGTGTACACAACACACTGAGTTAATCGTGGGGAGTCACAAATCACAGACTGTAGCCCTTGGCCTGTAATATCAACATTCAGACCTGCAGCAAAGCGTAGAACTCTTGTTTTTTCTAATATAAACTGGTTTTGCTTGTCCCCCGCTGTTGCAGCTTCAGTGGCAGTTACCAGCCGTGCACATTTGCACAGAGTGGCAGCACTCACACATCGTTTCCCTATGATGCTTGTTCTCCTAGTTGGAAACCTGTAGCAGTTTGTAAACTCTAGTGTGAATACTCCACGGCTCCACTCCTAATGCTGTAGGTTAGTGACAACCCCACAGAGCTCTCACAGCCAGCGAGGTGATCACTGACCCCTGAGTACAGCATGGTTCCACTTAATTCAAGGGAGCACGTGCTGAATGATGCCAAAATCTATTAGACTCAGCAAACCTGGCTCTTGCCAGATTTCAGGCTCTTGCTCTGCTTTTGGGGACCTCTGGAAAGATCTGCTGTGTGAAAGGTGCCAAAGACAGTCTCAGAAACCGTGGCAGAAACCAAAACAGTGAAGGCACTAACAGCTGTCCTAAACAAAGGAAAGTGTAACTTCAGCAGCTACAGAGATCAAGTCTGTGTTTCCAAACTACCTTCACAGACCGTGTATTTATGATACAATCCTGGTTCCTCCTCTCACGTGGATGCCACGGATCTGTACACCTGGGGCTTAGCAGGATGCCAACTTATGACTGGTGAGACAGAGCTAGTTACTTAATAACTGTACTTTCTCTCTTGCAAAGGGAAGGTGATTGAAACAGACCCGCTGCAAAAGCCTCCACGCACAGATCAGTGCTCTGAGACCTCATGGGATAAGCAACAGTGGAACTTCTCAAAGCCACGAATACGTGTTGCATGCAGTGACTGCAGATGCCAGACTCGAATATGTGATGTTGGAAAGACCTTAACTGATCTCTCCAATGTACAAATGCCTACCAGTTTAAGCAGGAAGCTGGGACTGCAGCTGAAGCATATGTAGTTTCTAGGGTATTAATCCTTGTGAGGAAAGGGTTTGTGGGTCCACAGAGAAGGCACAAGGTGCCAGCTGTTCCCCATTCAAACTCTTTTTTTTACTACTTGTACTACAACAGCTGCAAGATGATGCTGTCTGGGCTTGATGGAAAGGACAGGCCTATTTGGTGGTGGCACATTATCAGCATTATTCCCCATTCGTTCATGGGTATTAAATAAATGTGAAGGGAGCTTGGCTTCTACAAGATTTCACTTCCCCCGACTCTCTCTCATGCAGCAGCTGTCCACTGGGACATGCCTGTTAGCGGGGAACAAGTGTAACCCTTTCAGACTTGCTCTGTAAGACCCCTCAGAACACAAATCCTGGGCTTCTGCAGGGCCATCAGCATGATGTGTTTAGAAATACCACGATGCTCTCATCGTGGAAGGCAGGCACTGCAGCCAGCAAAGCTGTTGGCTCTCTCCACACATGTGACATGGGTGTCTGCACCCAGAAAATGGTGCTGGAATAGTTTCTGTACAACAGCTTAGTAACTTTCTGCAGTGAGTTGAAGCTTAAGACTGGCTTGTGGCCAAGCTAGCTGTCACGGGTTTTTTGTATCATACATATTAATCTAAGTATTTTTGGAAATACAATTGTTTTATCTTTATGCTCTTCAGTAAATGCTGCAATGCACGAGGAAGATCCTTGTCTCTTTGCCATTGGGACTTACATAAACATATAGATGTCCTGTTAGCACGTGCACTGTTTTTTGATGTTTTATACCATCATTTCCTTGATCTTTGTCAAAAAAACCTTTTGTAAAAAAACCCAGTTTGGAAATTGCATTCTAAAGCATATGTGCTTACAGGGTTTTGACTTGACATCTCTGTGTGATTCTCCAGGGAGAAAAAATCTAATTAGAACCTGCATTCATCCTTCCTTGCTGATGTTTTAACATGAATAGTGAACAGACAAATCAGGGATGCTAAAGTTCATGAGAACGGAGTTACACGCAAAAAAGTGGCTAATCACTTTCCCATTTAATCCTCAAATTAAGAAGTTATGTAATAAAGTGAATAAGCTGGGAGCTATAAAATAAACTGGCTATATAGCAATTATGCTTAGAGATGTGCAGTTAAACTGGAAGCATGCACGATTCAGTTCTTAGAAGGCTTTTAGACAGAAGTCAACCACCTGAAAAGTGCAGGGAATTTGAAGCACACTCTTAAATGCATTTTTTTTAAAAGAAATTGACTGGCAAA
The DNA here is from genome assembly GCA_013400235.1 of Oriolus oriolus. Classification (NCBI taxonomy): domain Eukaryota; kingdom Metazoa; phylum Chordata; class Aves; order Passeriformes; family Corvidae; genus Oriolus; species Oriolus oriolus. The sequence goes on from VXBT01013570.1 coordinate 78,981, forward strand.
GCTGAGCTGTGGATAATCACAGCCTCTGCCTTTTGTTCACAGCATCAGCTCTTTCAGTGATGTTGCTTCCGGAAGCAATGTAGCAGAGGAGCTGTAGAGTTGACCAATGAAAGTTTGAATACTTTCTCACCAAATAAAAGCCACTGGTTTAAAAACCCCTTAGTGTGAAAAAAAATTGCCGAAATACTGCCCTTCTCTCTCTTCCCCCCTTCATTTTTGCAATATTTGAAGGACTGTAAAATTATTTTGGTGGCAAAGCAAGAGGAAGAAGTTCACATTCCAGCTGCCTCTGTGTAGTAGGAGCTGCCAGAACCAAGAGATGGAGAATTTCCCTGCCCTGCTGCCCACCCAGCGGGCCCTGGGCTCAGCCATGGATCTGGGCCCTCACAGACCTGTTGATGCTGTGAACAGAAGGGATTTTCCACAGTTGGTTTTATCACAGGGACTCTGATTATCAGCATCTTATCAAAACAGTCCTTATGAATGATACCAAACCAACACTTGAGAGCACCAGGAAAAGGAATTTCATGGGGATTGCAAGACTAAAATGAAGTCCACAACATTTAAAATTAACGGAAAGTTACTGCAAAAGGAGCTCTTGAGTGCTGAACATTTTTAGGCCACAGCAACAAGAAAATTTGGAGAAAAGACTGAAATGTCACCAGGCAAACCCGTTCTGGATGGCAATGAAAACAGTGGGGCCTGTGTGTAGCGTTCGGGCTGCAGTGCGAGGCTGCTTCCCCACACTGAATTTCGTGTTCTTTTCGGGGCTGTTCTGCCCTAGGTGGCACGGCAGCCCCTGCTTGAACCTTGCCACAGGGTGACCTGGCAGAGAGATAAGACCAGTGATCTCCCCAAACAGTACCTAGTGGCGACTTAAAATCGCAGCAGATGAAGGAGTGACCAGCTTCAGAGGGGATCATCAGTTAAGCCTGATAGGGGCGCACAGGGGAAATAAATGTAGACCCAGCAGTTTCTGCTGTGAGAGCTTACGTATTTTAAGCTTGATCTACTTAAAGCATTATCCATAGTATATGAATCTCTTAATTCTTTTTCTTGATTTCTACACTGAGCATCAGTGATAGCTGGTGGCCCAGACTCGTCTGCCTCTTCAATTTTGGTATAAAGTCCTGGAAATTGGCTTAACATGTACACATGAAGCACACTGGTTTTACAGTCAGTTGGGATTAAGGACTCATAAGAACAATAAGAGGAAAAGGCAAATAAATTTGAGCCTACTAGTCCATACATAGTGGAAATAGAGAATTAAACTTGCAAAAAGCCATTAAAATGTATTATTTAATTTGAGTGGAAACACAGAAGTCCCAACTATGCTGTCACCAAGTCTCACAAGCCAGGTAAGCATAAAACTCTCTATGGTTAGAAAAACCAGAGTTACACTGAACTTGTGCTGATTTTTTCCTAGATTTCATTCCTGGACACTGACAATTTCAGTTAAGTGATTCCCTCCTCTGTCACTGCAGTTCATCCAGCTCTTACTTCCATTTATGTCTGCTGCAATAAAAAAACCCTGCCTTGTTCTCCTCTGTCAGGAGGAAGAGAGGTTATGGTCAACAACTGTTCACAGCCAGAATTGCAGGAGAGGATTCCACATCATTCCCTGAGAGGATGCAGTGTTACCTTCTTTATTTGTACCACATTGTAACTACTGGATGAAGCTGAGTGGAAACAGGATGAATTCCAAGAATTCTTTATCATTCATAATAAAATGGGACCTAAGCAAGACCAGCCAGCCCTGGCAGTTTTTGCACGTTCTGAAGAAAAACACAGAACACATACACACCGCTGTAGGAAGCCCAGCAACCTATTTCCTTTAAAATATGTATCACAGAAAGGAAAGAAATTGAATATATAGACAGCAACTTCCCCTTAATTTCAGAAGTTTTATCTCTCCCTCTCTGTTTTACTACACAGTTAAAACACTTGAAGTTTAATATCACTTCTTATAATTAGCCATTTTAATCTGTCTTCTTTTTCCCTCCAAGCTGGCAAAATTTCGTTTATCACCAATTAGCTACCTTACTTACACTGCAGAGGGGATTGAAATATAACAGAGGGCACCTTGCTGAGGCTTTGTCACAGACAGAAAAGGGTCTGTACCGATGATACAGAATTCCACATGCTGCTGGAAGACAAAATCCTTGTCTCTGCACTTTTCTCAGGTGGAGCTGATGCACCTGTCCCGTACCCTGTGATGAAACCTGGCTCTAATGTTGCTATCCCTAACTGAAAAGTATTTGTAATTTCTTCTTGCTTGGAAAACTGTCAGAGGAATATTCTTAGTTAAAAATGGAAAAGGCTGAATTTATGGGCACATGGGACCTTATTTATAAGAGTAGTGATTATCTCAAACTCAGTTTCCTCGATTTGATGAGAAGTTTCATGACAAGGCTACTTACTGAAGCCAGAGGTGAGAGATCATTTTCCCTGACTCAGACACGAGTGTTTGTTTCCCAGAACAAACTCAAGGGAAAGCTGCACTGTCTTAAGAAATGGAAGAAGAAAAATTTCTCTTTCCAGCCAGAGTATTAAAAAATTCCACATATCTGTCATGTTGGTAACCTCTTGAAAAACAGCTTTTGAGAACACCAAGATAAGAATCTCTGAACAGAAACAGATTATTTAATACTATTTTTACAATGGAAATAACGTGAAAAAAATGAGTTCACACAGGCTGGATATTGCCTAAAATAAAGCTATTATTCTTCCTGCTTTGTGCTTTGCTATAATACATAGTGAAATGTATTATAATAGTTCCCAGGGTGGACACTGTTCTATAATAAAAATTATTTATTTTGGAATAATAAGTTTACTTCAAATGTAATGTAGGTTCTTTTAGTATAAAACACGCACACACACACACACACACAGAGCTGATTTTCTAGAGCAGTGTCCATACAGAGAACTACTCTGGAATTCTCACTGTGTTACTGCCTGAGAGAGACATGCTGTAAGCTCGTGGAAGGGATTATGGAAGTGCTTTCTTTTGAGGGGGAACCCCTGTATGACAGCTTCTACTCTAAGTATAGCCCAGAGTTTGGGGCTTTGTATTAAACTATTGCATTGTTTCAGAACAGATGTGTCAGCTAGGCAGATACTTGTATTGTGAAACAACAGGAAAATCAGGGCTGTTGGAAAGCAAAAGCTGAGTTGAGTAATTGTAATGCATCGGAGAATTTTAATTCAGAGCTTCCTCTGCTCCTGCTGCTATGTTAAGAGGGGGCATTTTCTTAAGAGAAGAAGGTATAGGAAGCAAGGTGTTTAAACTTTGTCCGTGATAGAGAAATGGAAATTGGAAAAATGTATGTTCTATTGAAACAAAAGCTATAACCAGGCAGTACAAGTCCACGGCATCCCTTGCAGGAACACACCGATCTCGCTGGTCACTGCAGCTTCCCTTGCTTCCACCTACGGAAAGGATCCAAACGTCCCAAGTAGAGCAGAAACCAAAAGAAGTTGTGAGTACTTCATTATTGTTCTTCAGATAATCCAGCCAAATATACTAGAAAAAATTCCACATCACTCCTGGAGATAAATCCTGGAGAAGGTTTTGTGTTGGTTTTGCAGAAGCTCAAGTAAAATGCAGTTAGCACTTTACTCTTCACAGCTCCAAGGAGCAAACAACTGCCTGCTGATAAGGTCAAGCCTCTGTATAGCCTTTGTTGCCACTGGACTGACAAGAATTCCTTTAAATGACTTCAAGAGAGTCAACAATTCCACATGCAAAATTGTAGAAACAATATGACAAATGAATATGCACCAGCAGACCGTGTTTGTTTGGATATTCTGATCTGTGCAGAAGGAAAATTTTTGTTCCCACAGCTTGTTGTGGTTGTTGTTAACACAGCAGCTGTAAGCCCTGGACTGCCAGTGCCTCATGGCTTTGCCAACACAACCTCTGACAAAGATGCTCAGCTCTAGAAAAAGTGGCGAAAAGTGCACACATTCCAGCAGCAGAGCAGCACCTGTAAGAGAAAATCAGCAAACTGGGTGTGGTTTCTTTGCTAAGAATATTGGGTACACCACAAAAATGCCACCTTTACTAGCATTCATGCAGGCACAGTGGGAGCCTGACAGTTTGAGTGTCTGTGGCTTGAGCTCAGAGCAGATTTCATGGCAATTGCACTGCAAACAGCTGTGGAAGGGCAGCTCTGAGCAGCAGTCAGAGGGCAGCTCGTGTGCACATTGACCAGCGATGCTCTCTGGCAGTAGCCACAGCAGGGAGATGTGCTGTTCTCTGGTGCCCTTGCACTGCTGAATTGTGGAGGGGAAGGGCAAAATGGGAAAAGCAAAATACTCTTCCATTATCTCCCTGCTTAGGTTCCTCAAGATTACTTTCTACAAATGAGTGTCATTTTGGGAAAGGGCTTGGTGCAAGAGACACATGCCTGAATGGGAGGAATAGGTGTTATGGTTTCCATACACAGCTGGCTCACTGCTCCCTGAGATTTTAAAGGGTGTGAGCTGAGCTGTAATAACTTACAGAATGGTAAACTGGCATTGATTTTAGCTTTCCCTATTATGTCAGCTATAATTTACAACGATTTGGGAGCTCTTCAGATAACTGAGCCTTCCTGCGCTGGAATGGAGCAGGCACCTCAGTAGGAAAGATAATGTGGGCAAGCTGAGAGTAGAAATTATCAGACCTCTCCCTATGTAGGCCACCCCTAAGAATTATAGCCCCAAAACAAGCCAGAAAGTGCAGTGATTTGTCTCTGGGAAAAAGAGTTCAGACACAACTTCTGTGGCATGCTGGAGAAAAGAGGTGGAAAGAAAAATGAGCACTGTCCTCCCACTTCAGATAATCTGGAGGGAAGAAGAAACAGGGTCTTGGTTCTGGACATTAACCTCCATGAGAAAAAAAAACTTGTCCTGTGCCACTTTATCTTTCCCCAGACCAAGATGAGGGTATTGATGCTCTGCAACACATTTCCCTTTGCCCAGTGCTGCTGAGGGAGATAGCTGTACATCAAACCATAAAATAGATCTTGCTGTAGATTCACGTTGCAGACAATTCTCAGCAGCAAACTACATTGCATGCTTTTAAAAAAAACAAACTACTGCTTGAGTCATGTGGATATGGGAACATTTTGAAGGTGCTGATAGGAGAGTGTGCAACCACTCTCTCTAAGATCTTTTGATCTCCCAGATCAAAAAGCCTGGGTTCCTGAGCACAGGGATCTATTGATCAGTGCCTCATGACTTTGGATAAAGAATGATAATCACAGCGACAGGGAAGTTTGAGAAAGTATCATAGTCAGAAAAACAGTTGAACTAAAGCCATATCACAGCATCCTGCCACCTCCTGTATGACTTTTTTGCACTGTGCTGGGTTTGATAATTGCTGGACCTTGTGCTCATCAGTTAACTAACTTGGTAAATTTTATGAACTTCAGGCCATGAGTCATGAACTTCAGCTACAATATTTAGTCCAAACAACTGCCTAAGTCCCAGAATTTGTGCCATCTTGCCCTGGTTCTGCACAAAGCACAGTCCTGTGCTCCCTGCACTGTGTGGATGGAAAATGCAGATGCATATACACAGACGTGGCTTACCTTTAGACACTTCAATATCCAATCTTGACCGTATTCCACTCAAACTTACTTTGTCTTCTTACAGAGACTATATTGGGAGAGAAAAAAGGAAAGGTTAATTAGTGTTCATTGTTTCCCTGCAAAAAAACTACCTCTGAACAGACAAATCTGTTACTGGAGTAAAAATACATAAGACAATCCAGTGCGTTCAAATTTGAGTTCCTCCCATCTTTTGAGTTGACAACTAATGTAATTCACTGAACACAGAGACAATGGAGGAGACTCAGGGATCCTTTGAAGAGAATTAACTCTGGTCAAAATAGAGTTTTATCTGTGCCAGAGCCTAAGCTGAGCACACATAAAATTCAGGCTCTAACAAGACAGATCAGTGTTCTTTCTATAAATTGCCCTGATCTTTACAGTACGCTAAGCCAAACCATTGGAGGCAAATGCCCTCTGATCTGGTGTTCTTGAAGACAAACTTATTTTTCCTGTGTCTAATTCAAGATGCAGAAAGCTTGTGTCCCATTTAAGTTCTTAAGATTATCATACCAACCATCTTTTTTTTTTCCTAAAAAAGGAAAATGAAGCTATTCCAAATTAACAGAGCAGTGTGAATACAGCCACAAAAATAAGATATATATGTATTAAGCTGCTTGGCAATCATATAGTTTCAGCAAATTTATTGACTTAGTTTTTATTATTCTTTCTTTGTAAGTAATAATGTTTCACTCCTTAAAACCTCATCATCCTGTGGTCTTGTTCTAAATTCTTTTCAATTCTATCTTAAAACAACAGAGTTTTCTTTTGTTATCTGGAATTTTGTATCACAACTAATCTTTAACAGTGCATCCTGTTGATTAATTAAGCTGCTCTCATGAATCAGTTAATATCTGAGTATTCTCAACATTTTCTCAGAGGCTCATGTGATTTTGGACACCGGTCTGAGTCACTGAAGCAAGTTTTTATATGTTGCTTACTTTTAATGTGTTTCATTAAAGCTCTAAGTCCTCCTGTCATAGACCTCAGCTGAACATGTCATGCTGATACTAGAAGTGTCAACTTAATTGTTTCAGAATATTATGTATTGTTGAGAAAGCTGAGCTCTTAACAAGCTGGTTTTGGGACTCATCACATTGGATTTCTTGGCCCTTAAACTTTCTTCAGTTGCTAGAGGTGTGTCCCTAGCCTCTTCCATAAACTCTGCTGAGCATCCTAGGCACAACTCTTTCTCTTACCCTCACTGAAGTATGACCCTGCTGCCAAGAGGGTGCTCTGAAGTAGTTTCAAAACTCCCTTTCCTGAGGCTGTGAGCACTTAGGGTTTTCTGTCAACGTCTCCAGGAACATATGGCCACCAAAGCAAAAGGGCACTCAAGATCTGAGAGGGCTCCCAAACACCACCACATTCACTTCTTTAAATATCTGTGCATCTGCTTGTCACTCATAGCTTGCATTCATTTACACACAGCTACTTCCTTCCTGCTCTTCAGTATTCCCAGCTTTGAACAGTCAGGGTCCTACTGGAAAAGTGCATTGCATCTTTTTTCAGTAATGGAAACTCCTCCTTTTCCCTATGCCACCATATTTTTGGGGTTTTTACTAATCAAATCACATTTCTTTACCACAAACATGTAACCCTGACATCCCTTCCCTCTGCACGGACTTGCTGTATCTGTACCTGATTCTTTCCGTTCCAATTCTCTATGGTTACAGTGCCCAGACAACATTTCAGTCTTGCCTGGCTGTTGTTGATTTAGCAAACTCCACTCCCTCCCTTCTCACGTCTGCCTGCTGCAGTTCAGCCTCAGCCATCCCCTGCTCGCTTGGAAAGGCAGTCAGTTCCAGGCTGGCCTTTTAGCAGTGCTTTGATGGATGGAATATGACTTGTACTTCACACTTAATGCAATTTAGGAGGCAGCAGTTTGAGATACTAGAAAACTTGGCAATAAAATGCCAATTAGGTGTGACTTAACACAGACGATTAACACAGTGTTTGAGATACCCAGTGTTCTCCTGCTATTCCTTATTATTGAATTGTATCCATTTAGTCCCATTATGCCCTCCTGATAAAGAGATTATTCAGTCCTTTGCTTCCTTGTTCACTCCATGGTTCTCCATGGTGTGTTTTACAGACTCTTCTTGGCTCCACGCTGCTGTGACCAGCTGCTCTGATACCAAACCCAGCCCATTTAAAGCAAGCTCTGATGTATCTATAGCGTAACACAACAGCTGTGAATGAAACTGAGGCGTAACTTTAGATGATAAAGTTTCCAGCTGGATATTGTACAAAAGTTGAAACAACTTTTGTTGAAGTTTGGTGAAATACTAGACCAGGCTGGTGATTGTGGACTCTCCATCCTTGGAGGTACAGAAAACTTGACTGGACTGATACTGAACAACCAGCTCTAACTGTGAGGTTGGCCCTGCTTTGGGCAGGAGGCTGAACTGGATGGAAGTCCAGAGGTTCCCTCCAGAATAAATTCTATTATTCTATTGTTAAAATAACACAAACCCATCAGGTTTTTGTATATTATAACAACAACAACAACAACAACAATAATAATAATAATAATACTAATAATAAAAATATTATTGATTGATTTATTTATTTGCCTATATTTAAAAAATGTTTTCAAATAAAACAGACTAGAGTAGGAGAGATTTAGTCTCTCTGACTAGACATCCAGCGTAGGCATGCTGCTCTGGAGTTTCTATTTTGACTATACCCTAAACTTAGGTGTCTGAACAGAGATGCTGCCAACTGCTGCTGAGATACATCAACAACGTAAAGCAGATAAAGAAATTACTCTACCTTTCCCACACATTAAACAGTTGTGTTTTAGACTGCATCCTAACTCCAGCAGTTTAAAATTACACCTGATGCTTTAACTGCCTGAAGTCCACCTGTAACCAAGCCCCCTCACATAGAAAAGGCCCTTCAGAAGATACAAGAAGCTGAAAGGCATGTCCAGGATGTTTCCAAGCAGTGAGCAGAATAAAATCCTTGTTCTGCATTTTTACCTGCACTGCACTGTACACAGATGGTACCTGGGACAGGCACTGGCACCGCGGCCTTGTGGACTTTACAGAAGAAAAGCACGAGGCACGTGGTAGTTGCACACTCTGACTGAGGAGCCAAGGCACAGAGACGTGTTCCTTGCTGTTATCAGCCAGTTTTTGATTCCCTCTTATTTTCTGCCATGCCTTTTTCCTATTTCCTTGTCCCAAAAGATGCTTGTGCTGAAAAATTAAAATGACAACACAGAACCCTTTTTATTTTCGGTACAAACCTCTCCTTCACACCTGGCACAGCCTCTAATATTAACTATTGCTGCCATAAAGAAGGTGGTAACATTCTTCATTCATGGGATTTCCTTATCCTTAATCCATGGTTTCTTCCTCACCCCCAGCCCTGCCTCATGAGCTTATTTTTGGTTTCAATCGAGGGCTTTTTCATCCACATAAGCCAGAGTCCTGGAAGTGTTTTACATGGACAGAGGTACTTTGTTGGGCTCCAGTCCCAAGCTGACTGTCACCAGCCAGCACGTTTGTGTCACCTGGACCAGCTCACAGCACCGTGCTTTTTTACACAGCATTTTAGTGCTCGGGATTGGGAGTTACCCTAATGAGTAACGGCAGACAATTTAAAAAATATTTTTTATACTGAAGGTTTAGTGGAAGACAAGAAAGAAGGCCAGCAAGGCATTCTTGATAGTTTGCTATGATGCAGGGAAAAATACAGTTTTCATCATGATAATTTAATGAATATCGAATAGGAGTGCTCTGGAGGTTTGGGAAGTGTCTTTCCTAATGCACAGAAAAGCTTTCATTTAAAAAGGTAATACTTTTGACTTGTAACTGTATCTTTGCAGCAAGCAGACAGCTAGGTTATCTTTATATTTATCAGAGTTCACACTGGATCGTGGTTTTGTAATTCTCTTTCGAAAAGAGTCTCTGCTCCCGTGCTAACTGCAGCTATTCAAAGGCACTGCAATCTGCCAAAGCTCATTTCTTAGTTGTGATGATTACATTCTTGAGCTTACTGGCTTATGAAGAATAAGCCACTTGCCTGTCCTCTAAAATTACCACATTCTTGCTGGAGAAGGAAGGAAAACACAGAAATGTATGAAGGTCACAACACCCAGATCTCAATGGATAGCTGATAAGGCTCTTGATGATTTCTTCCTCCTTGATCATGCACAAACCACTCTCAGCTCCCTGTATTGATCTTCCTCGAGGGCCATCCTCACAGAAAAAGACAGAGATTGAGGAGGAGCAAAGCAGCAGAACAGCACAAGCTGGAGACTGGAGACAAAAGTGTCTGAGAGGCTGGAAACTGGACAACAACAGGGCTGAGGAGATGAAGGAGAAGTTGCTGCAGCTTACGAGGCTCTGCTCACTAAAGCAGAGCAGCAGTTCCACAGCCTGCAACGACACATGGCATTTTCTGAAATCGTCATTTCTTTTATGAAAGCAAAAATTTCTAAAGGTAAGGCAAAACCCCTTCCCTTCCCTTCCCAGACTGCCTGGTTATGCAAAGAATGCTACCATAAAGCACCAGCTTGAGTGACAGATGCTCTAACGGTGCTCGTTGATTATGTCAGTACACAGAGGATGAAATTTGAGGGAAGGAGAGGACAGGGAGTTACTGGTCAAAAAATTGAAACTTAAGAATACCAGAAATAAAGGTGCTTGTCTAATCTCAATTTGGCCCCTTTTTTCCTGCGAAGGATACAATACTGAATTACATCATTACACATGTATTTTTCACTTTAAGAGGGAACAAATCTAGCCCCAAGGGCCTAAGCAAAAAAATGAAATTAAATCACGCAGTGGCTGAGGAGGTTCATGCAGTTGTTTACAACTGTCAGCCTCCCAAATATCTTCCATTTGTTTCTAGACTTCATGGCCAAGGTCTGGATTAGGAGTGTTCAGAGTATCAATAAGAGCATCAATAATGTCACCCATCTGTCACCACATGAATCTGACCCATAAGAGTTTCTTTCTTATTGTGAGAACTTGGGAGGACGCTTCTCAAAGGCACCGGCCTTTGGTTCCTTCGGAGTGAGGCTCCAGCTCAACACCTGCCTCAGAAGGTGAGAACAGATATGCTTGAACAAGTACTGGATAAATGCCACGGGAAAAAATTCTCCTTAACATCACCACGGAGTGTGAATCAGCTGCTGGGAGGAACACAGGACACGAGTCCAAACTGGGAACCCAGCTGTAATGCTCTGCCTTCAGGACAGGCAGAGGGCAGCGATGTCACTAAATCTGCGGTCCCTCCCTCACATTTTTAATACCACACAAAAATGTTTCCAATAGGATTTAAACACTAAGAGAATAAAAGATGACACTAGAGTGTCAAATCCCTCTAAGGCTATTTTATTTCCCTGAATGCTTTTGATAATAAAGAATTAGTATCCAATCGACAACAAAATAAGATGAAAGTTTGTTCAACCCACAAACCAAAAGACCCCATGGTATTAATTGTAAATGTGCACCAGATGAGTTTTATTTCCCCTTGGTGCAGGTTTGCAAGTTTAGCAGCTACAAATATTGCACTACTGATCAAAAATGCCTGAAATAATACAGATTCTGGGCCCAAAGATACAACACAGAAATTTGTTAAATCAAAAACACAATTGAAGAAGACACATTTTTGCACCTGGAGCTCATCAATTTTGGGACTTTAGACAGACTTATACTAGGAAAACTTTGGAGAATTTGGATATTTTAACCCATCATGAATCTCAAAGAAATACAAATCATATATATATATACATACATATATCAATACTGTGAATATTCGTATTTTTGGTTTTGGTTTTAAGACATATTATTAAAGATAATGATAAATATGATTAAAAACAAAATATTAACAAAGATTTCTAGAGCTTTTGTTCAGATGAGCACATATATGAAAAAGTAAACGGTCTGGAATATATTCACACTGTCCCTGAAACAATCAATAAATAAATGTAATAAAGAAGAGCATACTGTAATTCTGAGTACAGCAAAGGCACTGGAATTCTGCAACTTGGTTACATTTTTGCCATGAGCAACTCATTTAGCCTGTCTCTCACTTCTTGATTTTCCTTTTAGTAAAATAGGAATTGCTTACTTCAAAAACATGTTGCAAGCATTATGAAGAAGAAATGCTACCAAAATTACTGAGGTAGGTAAGGTCCTGTCAGTGTACAGTAAACCATCCTCACAGCGAGGGCTGCTGTGACAACCTGGCAATTGTGAAATTGAAGATTCAGCATTGTTAATATAGTGAGATTAGGAAGGTCATAACACTGCAAGCTGGCATTATTTTCATATTTGGCATCAGGGAAGATTGCCTCCATAGCACACCTGCCTGGCTGAATATTGACTTGGCTTCTCTGATTACAAATGGAATGTAAACTGATTAGAAAACAATTAGGAGTAAATCTATATGAACGGGGTTTTTTTCTCTTCTTTCTTCTTGGCCAGTTAGCTTGATGTGACATGCAGGAATCTGACTTTTACTTTGCCACTGACTGGCTAAAGGCATGCAAGAAGACAATAAGTTATCATTGCTGATTCAACTGTGAACTGTGAAAATAAAAGGCTTCATTCATTCTGTTCCTCAAGGCTGAAAATCTCTGTCACCTTTAGTGGCTTTACAAAGGAATAAGAAAAACCCAGGTATGGCTGCTTAGGGAAATACTCCCTTATTACCTCTGACCTTTGCACAGTCCTGTTGAAGCTGTGCTGATACTACAGTCTCTTGCTGGTCCCTTCAGTTGCTCACTTAAATACTAATGTCACAGTCTAAAGGAAAAGTTGCCATGGATTCACAGCAACTGCCTGACCTGAAAAAGAGTCTAATAATGATGAAGGCTAAAAGAAGTTTTGCTCTTAAATTTGTCACCAGGAACTAATGGTAGTTCTATTCCACTCACAGTTTGCATGTACTCCTATGCCACATGAAAACTTCCCTGGACAAATAACAACTTTTTTTGTTCTGTGAGCAGCAAAACGAACAAAGTCTGGGTCTGTACAGGTTTGTACACTGTGTTCCTGAACTCACCCCCTGCTCTGCACAGCTCCCATGTTTTTACCACGCTCCCAATGCTCGCTGCCTCCCCCACATCCTGTATCTGCAGTTATACAACACTCAAACCATTCCAGGGGTGACTCATCATCTCTAGCTACTATATATATCAGGATAGATGGGAATTTGTGTGCGTGGATCTATGTATAACTGTATATATCAGAATATTTAATACCCTATTTAAGAAGCTGCACATATTGGGACAGTAAAATTCAGCCCACTTGGCTTTCCCACGGAAGCTGGTAGCTTGTTTCTTTCCTACATACACCTGCAGATTTTTCACAAAAAGCGTGGGCGCTTCATGCCTTTGGAAATATTGCTCATTTCTAGAAGTCAACAGGCCAGCAACAGAGGCAAAAAGAAACAGCCCAACGTTAGAACCCTGCTTGAGACACTTCTGTCACACAGGTGGTTCATCCTGAGGTATGTCTCAAAACAGACACAAATCTGGACAAACCCGTCTGTTACAAGATGAGGTTGCAGCTGCTGGTTAGCACTGGGCCATAAATGCTCTGTGCCATCACCTGGATATTTGGCACTGATATTTCCTCTGCTTGAACAACACCTGAGTTACAGTGCTGCAGCTGGGATGAGGAGAAGCAACCGAAGTCCTTAGGTTGCTACATGAAGGAGCTGATGGCAACCAGCTCATAATCCTTTCCCTTCCTTTGCCATAATTTCCATGTTATTTCATTAGAGGCGTCTTGCAAGGAGAGCTTGATGGTTCTCAGAATGTCAGGGACCAAAAGACAACTTCAGGGGGCCAATAAGATGGGTGATGCTGTCTTTCTTGTTCAGAAGAATTGAAAAAAAGTTAGAAAAATATTTGGCATGCTAGAAGAGGCCTTCACTAGACACAAGAATCTGAAGGTTTTAAAGAGTCCACTGCTTTATCCCTTGATTATGGGAAAAAAACCACCATCTTATATCTTATGTATTTAAAGTCTAAATACCTGTTACATCAACCCTCTGGGCATCATGAATCAGCTTTTTCACCTGTATTTTCTCTCTAAGTTAAGAACAGCTTTCAGATGTTGTGAAAAGCTGGTAGTTTCTGCATAGCTAACACTTCACACTGGTACCCTCAGAAAGCTGGACAATAATCCAGGCTGTGGCCTCCACATGTCACACATCCTCCTGTGCTGTGAAGGGAGAGGGCTCTCAAGTTTCACCTTTGACAATGGAAGTAGTTTAAGATTTAAAGGACTAAATTACTACTTTTGTTATGTACCACTAATATTCGTGCTTTCACGAAAGAAATTTCTTCCTATTTGACTGAAGAAGCATTTGTTGCACGTGAAGCTTAGGTTTGTGATATCCTCGGTTGTTTCTTTACTTTTGTGTTCCTGAGCTTTGTGAGGGATGTAAATACAGAACTGTAACTTAGTGAACTGGAACAGTTCTTAAGACAGAGTATTTTCTTGTGATATAGACAAGGGTCCTTATTCCCTTTACCACTTTTGACTAACATTTATTCATTCTGCCTCCATGTAATGTATTCCCAAAGCTACCAGCACAGGCTTTCTAGATCATCTCCCTGTGTATGCCACTGCTTTATTTTCCTTTATTTTTTATTTTCTCAAACAAACATCTCCACATCACAGTCTTGATCACTACTGAGAGTTGCTTGCAGAGTAAAGTTCAGTCACTCTACAATTTCCTAAATCACTGCTTTTCTTGTGCTGCAGAAAAGTGACAGAGCACTGAATTCAAATTATACTCGAACGGTGGACGTGAAGGGCCAAGATTTGTTGAAGTTACAGTACTCCAAGCCACTATTGGCAAACATTTTTTGGACTAATGCTGCTTTAATTCTCCCGGGGCACGCAGCCCTGAAGAAAGGGAAAGAACATAGCCAAGAAAAAGCAGCGTTCCTGGCTGTAGCAAATAACTTAGGATGGAAGCTCACAGAAAATGAGGGGAAAAGAGGCACAGTGGGAAAAAGAAGAGACAGGAAACATTAACATTTTTGCAATTTAGGTGGATTAGACCATTACTTTGAAGATTTAAATTTTCCACTGATCACAGAGAGAAATGGAAGCTATTTTGACTGAAAGAAAACACAATCACATAATGAATTTCTGCTTAAGTATAATGGTAGTACTGCAATGCATCCATAAATAAAGCATTCTCCAATTAAACAGAGACATTTCATTCCTCCTTCCACCAAACACTGGTGGAAAGGAAAGATCACTTGTCCTCTTCTAACCTAGACTTAGATCTAAAATGTACATGTAACCTAAAACCCTGAATCAATATAATGCAATCAGAAATGCTGACACAGAACACTGGCATGACAAACTTCTCCTGGCCTTTTAGATTGTTCAGATTTAAAGGCAACAGATGACACGTTCCTTCCTTTATAACAAATAACTGTTTGGGTGATTTTAAACCTGTGTGGAAGTATTCTTCCTGGGTCGTGCAGTTTGTTCCTCAGCTGCAAGTCCATTGGTGTGGTGACTGTGAATATTTAGACATAAAAGCATAGGGGCAAAATAGAAAAATCTCACTATCTTAACTGTTATTTCTACAAGGGAGCTCAGGCAGGCAGACACCTTTTTCCAAATTCATTTAATTGTGCTGCAGGTTCTGCTCAGTTACAGTGTGGTTCTAGCGTTCTTCCAGAATTTACTTTTTGCCAAAAATGTCATTGAAGTGGCAAAAGGCAAATGAGAATAAACACACTTACGAGATTCTTTTCCATTGCTAGTTAGATGAAAAAACAACCTTTAACTATTTCTGAAATGAAATAATTTTTCCTTTTGGGTCACCTCTCAGACATATCCATACTGTGATCTGCTCATCCTGGTCTCCAGCATTTAAGCTGTGGTGCTTGTTGAAAGGATTTCAACCAGAACTGAACACGCAGCCCGAAGTGAACACGGTGAATATTTTAGCATGCTAGGTTTGCTGCTCTGCACCTCCAGCCACTTCTGGAGAAGCTTGTAAGGAACTACCACCTCTGCAGTAAAGACTTCATGGAACATATGGAACTGGTGGTGCTCTGAGGGATTGGTATAAAAGCACATTATCACCCTTAGACTTTCGCTGGTAGATTTCCATGTTCATATTTCAGATATTTATTGGAGATGTAGGAGCAGCAGCAGAACACCGAAGTGGTAATATTTTTAAAAGTGTGTGAAGGAACAAGGGGAGTAAGTTTCCAAGGCCGTAAGTTTCCAAAACTGATGTCTCTCCTTTTAAATATTTGGGTATGTGAAATGTGTCCTGCAGTTTTGCTAAATTTAGCTTGTTTCTTAAGTTTTATTTACTAGCAATCCTTAGAGAGGAACTCAAATGTGAACCATTTACAAGGAACTTCTCAATATATGAGAAACTACGACTTGTTTTGGTGTATCTACATCGCCTTTCACTTTGTGAACTCTGATTGTTCACAAATCATGCTGATTGATAATCCATACTGTATGTTCAGATTTCACACGTGTAGCAGTGAAATACACAACTCCATTATGGAAAACAAAATGAACAATGAAACCCAAACAGAAAACATGTCAGCTAGTGCAAACAGAACCAAAAGTCATGGTCCCAAATCCTCCCAGGGACAGCAAACTGTGGGACTACTGGTGTTAAGGAATTCCTGGATGATGCTTGCAACCCTGCCTACATTATTCCTGGGAAAATGCCTTTGGTTTGTCAAAGGGATCAGCTCTATGAGGTATGGTATGAACCCTACTACAAAGGGCTGCTATAAGATACCACATCGGAGAAATTAGATAGACATATGAAAATAAAAATATCTTGGCCCAGTTCAGCAGCCTCGAACCTCAGTGACAGCCACTATGGAGCAGTACTCACTTTCTTAGGGAGGTGATTTGGGCTTTCAAGCTCTTCAGGGTGTTCTCATCCATGAGGCTGCCTCACTGGTGAATTTTGAAGCTTTCCTGGGCAGACACAGCACTGAGCTGCAGTCTCCATTTGCAGATCTACTTCTGCCCTAATACTGGGATTACTCCCATAGCTGAATGCAGAATAGCAACATTAAGCATTTGGTCCCATTCTCTCTCCTTCCCAAGCACTCAGCTTCTTTGATGGCAATTCTGTGTATCTGCTTGATCCCTGCAGACACATGGAAGAACCGTTTGTGAATCCCAGGAAGGGATTTAGCATTAAGAGACAAATAGCTTTTTGTGTGCAGAGCAGTGAAAATTGGCAGCAGGCAATGTGTGAGGAGCCAAGAAAATGAACGCTTCATGGCTACCTATTCTTGCTCTCCTCCTTATCTTAAAGACTTTCAAGGACTTTGGATGCTCTGCAGTTTAAATGCTCAGCTAAAAGTCCCAAATTCAGCATCTGAGATGGAAAATATTCAAATTGCTTCCATGCTCTTGATTCACTCAAATAGCTCTTGTATTTGCTTGAGAGGTGCTCACCAGATCATATTACTCCGTGAGCTAACCATACATGACACAGTATGTGTGAAAAGCCCTACTAAATGTCAGGATGTGTGGCTTGCTTAGTCTCTTTAAACTAACTTCTGCAATCTCTCAGTGTCTAAGTAGAGGAGGAAGTTCATAAACTGTTCTAGCCTTTCAAAGCTGCAGCATGAATTCATACTGTTACCTGGGGAGGAGCTACTCTGTGCAGTCTGAAAACCTTCAGGGCAAACAGACAGGCAAAGAGACACTATAATATCAAATTCTAGCTCAGGAAAATGCACTTGGCACTCTTCCATTTTGCTTCCCACAGCTGAAGGTATCCGTGTTCCTTGGCCTGTTCCATGAGACACTAAAGTGAGGTACAGGTGACTGCCTCATCCCCAGACAGCTTCGGAGGGGCTGCGCAGTGTTTGGTATCTGTGCCCTGAGCCAAAGGTCAAAGTTCCCATGTATTTTGTTCATGTTGCACAGAGATAATTCTGCAAACTTAAAACGATGCCAGCTAGGAAGAATTACTGGACTGATTTAATACAGCCACAGACATGCCCATCGTTACTGCCAGATGCTGTCTTGAGAGGGAAGAGTCCACACCTGTCACACTCTTCAAACATTATTTTACTTTTTAAATTTGTGGTCTCAGAAACTCTTCAGTGCTCTCATCTTAGCTGAGAAGACAGTTGAGCCATGATATTTTGGAATAGGTCTGAACATTCTGGCTCCCTTCTCTGCAGTGCTCTTGCCCACTCTCAGAGGAGGGTAGGGACAGGGAGCAGTTGTGCCTGAAGCACCTGATCAGGCTGGAGGCCTGCTCATACATTTGCCTCTTGGCTGAAGGCAAAATTTTGCTTTTGGATGGCTTTGACATGTCTCTGAGATTTCCATGCCACTTGGAGTAGGTTGGCTTCTGGCTGTTCTACGGCACCTAATCCAATGCAATATGCTATTTAAACAGACCCTTGAGCTGAAAGGAGCATCTGCCCCTTCAGTACCAAAAGAGCAGCGCAAGAGGAAAATGTACATGCAAGGAACTGCTCTTTATCCTGCAGACACAGACGCTCCCCTACCCCCGCACATTTCCCAGGCATCCCTGCTTCCACTGCATCCAGAGCCAGTGCGGAGCGGAGGCACCGGGGCACGTGGGGAGCCCATTCTCCCAGCACCTCCCGGCGGTGGAAGGGAAGAAGAGCACAACACAGCTTGCTTCCAATGGCTACATTCTCGACATAATCAAATCCACTCTCCACAAACTTTCCTGGACAGTATCTCAAACGCCCAAGCTGCCCCTTTCCCAGACCCTTCTGACTGAAGCCTCAGAGCAGCAAACGAGATGCTCGGGACAGACACTTGTAACACCTCGAATACCTGTGCATTCCACCGCAGCCTGTCCAATCTCATTGGGCACTGACCACGGTGGCCTCTTTTCCTTAACCTCTGGTGCTACACACTGGAAAGGACCACCCAGCCCCTCCTGTCACCTACTGCATGCTCTTTGCAGTATCTTGAAGGAGAAGGGAAGTGCAAACTCTTCAGCAGTCTTGGGTGGTGTGCTGCCCAAGGAATGTCAGATGGGGAGCAGCTGTGCTGGAAGGCACCGTCCGCACTTGCAATAGAGCTCCTTCGTTTTCAAATGACTAGATGTACAGGAAAGGTCCCTCCACCAAAGCAATGAATATTTATTTGAGAAGTCTGCTGTCAGAAAAGCCTTCCACCGTGGGCAGAATCTTTGCAGCCAGCAAATTTTGCAGCAGTGAAGTGACCACACTGTGCCCCACACATTTTTCCTATATAAAACCATCCTTTCCATTTCTACAAAGCACAGTATTTCTGCCAACCATTCAGCCTCACGCTGCTGCAACACAAAAGTGAAACTGCGACCGTATGGAAGAGGTAGGTGATTTCTGAGAGGTTTTTTGATGGAAAAACAATAATCCAATTAAAAAGACCAGTGATGGATGTGTGGTTAAAGATATTCCCAAACTTAGTGTCCTTTGACTTCTCTTGGCTACCACATTTGGCAGCTACGCAACAAAAACAAACCCTTCATCCAGGCTGATGGTTTTAGCAGCCAAAAGCTGAAAATAACCCACCACCTTCTCCGTGGGACTCCCTGCACAGACCACAAAAGTGCTCAGCCCAGCCCCACTCCGTGGCTTGCAATACCAGGTCTCAGAGGTGAAGGGGAATGTTGCAATTAGCAGTTAAAAAAACCCTCTTAGAGATGATGGCTCTCAGCATATTTCTCAAGTTCTGATTCAAACTCACTGGCAGCCTCATCTGCAGTGCAAATAACACCAGACTACCATCTACTTTTGCCTTGACCTGTCTGTAACCCAGCATCTGAATCTGTTAGGAATTGATGCCATCAAGTTCTCACACAGGAGACCTTAGAGTGGGGTTATAAAGTTTATGAGAGGAAAAAAAGAGGAATTTGGAAAGATTCCTATTAACTCATCATGCCATGTTTGCAAATGTCTTACCCCACTACCAAGGAGAGGCAAGAAGTGCATTACCAGTAAATCCATGTGACAGTATGTATAGTGGGAGCCAGCCTTGTCTTCACACCTGGTGCAATAATGTCTGTGCAGTCAAGGGAAACAGAACTGCTTTTTCCTTCTTCCTTGCACACTAGGGCGTGGATGAGTTACTTCCTAGCGTGTGAGTGTAGCTTTGCTGGAACTGTCAGTGTTGCAGCACTCCAAAGAAGCAATCCCTTTAGTTAAAGATGCTTATTTCAACAGCCCACTAAGGATGCTGGGGCCTGCACCCACCTCTCTTCTTGCTTGGTGAAGATCAGAGGGAGAAAGAAAATGAAGAAGAAAAGGTGTGAGGTGAGCAAGACAGAGACAGAAGGACATTTTTACTGTGATGCTGTATTCAAGATAAATGGATTCTCCATTACAAGCTTGACTTGTAGATTTGTGTCATCTCTTCCTCCACCTGCATGGCTCTGCACCACAGACATGAATCTAAACTTGTCAGCTGACCAGAGCTGGGGACATTTATTGCAACTAAATCCCTTCAAAATGGCAAAGGGAGGTTGTAGCACTGATCAGGGGCTGCAGACAGCACAGAGGTTGTTGGAAGGTTCTGCTCACTGAGAGCACATCTCCTCAGCTCCTGCTGTGTCTGACACATTGCCACACGTTCTGCTGGGGGTGTGCACCTCAGCACTGTGCTCAGCAGAGAGCAAGCAGGTCTCTCATGGCATCACGGGGGGATGACGAATTGTCATAAGGATGTGGGGAAAACATATCTCAAACCAAGCTGTTAAGAGTTTGGAAAAGACTGAGGTCTTTGGAGAAACATCCTGTTCCTTTCACCTCAGAGGAGAGGGATTTCCCTGCAGGTGTGGAGAGCTCTTCCGTGTCTGCTATGAGGCAGGGGACACTGGAAACCTTGGGGGAGCAATGAAAAACAAACACCACATCCACAACTTTTCAAAATATCAGAGACACTGAATGTTGGGTGTAGAGAGGTGAGAACATCACAGTGGCACCAATAAGGTGGGGAAAAGGTTGGGTTTTTTTCTTTGGATCTTTCTTTACCTCTTCCTTACTGTTTTTCTGCACAGGTTCATAATCCTGCTTGGCATTTCTGTACATACCCCTGGCCTCAGTAAGGGAATAGTTTCCTGCATCTTATTTTTTGAGAGAAGGGAAGCTGCAACTCACCATCGGCATTACTGAAATCGCAGTAATGGCACAATGCCCTTGGAAAAACTTCTCTTTTCTCCCAGTAAAAAGTGGCTGAACATATGCTGGAGTAGGCTTTTTTTTTTTTTTTCCAAGAAAATGTAAATATCTTTCTAACTGTGCCCATTTTATACTTTACATCAGAGTATTTCCTGAGGCTCTTGCCAGCTTTTCTTTTATTTCACTACTTCTTCAGTCAATAAATCATCACAAATCGCATTTCCATTTGTAAGTCCATTACTGCAGCCATTAAAGGGTACCTACTACTGCACTTCTAATAACACTGTGTCTTTTGTGGAAGCAAGATCCCACTTAATTTTGGAAACATCTGCCCAGACCTTGAGAGGTTGTCCGACTTAAGAGGATGCCAGTGAGTGGTGTCCTGGCAGAGGAGTTTGGTTGCCCTGGCATCCATTCATTAAGTCACTGGAGGCATTTTATGTGCCGACAAGAAAGGAAAGGCAATTAAAAGGAATAGGAAGCACAGAGAAAGTGAAAAAGAGAGAAAATTACACTTGACAAGGGTAAAATTTTGCCTTTTCCATAGACATACTATGTTTTTCTGCAAGTACAAGTTTAAATGCCCAGTCAACATTCCAGAGATTAAAGAAGGAAGTCAGAAGAGAGTAAATGCAAGTAGAAGAACTTGATCATCAAACCTGATCATCATCAGACCTAACTGTACTAATCACATCTTCATCTCAGGTTCTCTGAGATGGTGCAGCACACTTGGAATGCACCTCCTATCAATGATATCTCCTCATGGGGTTGCTTCACAATAATCCAGTGGCCATCAAACTCCCAGGTTCAGTGCTTGAATAAATTAGGTTGTCCAATTTATTTCCAGGACTAAAACCTCCCAGCAGCCAGGATCCAAAAGCACAAACAAAATGCAATTTCTTAAATCCTACAGGAGTATCTTCCACTATAAGTTTTACCAAGTGAGAAAATGTTATAACATGTTTGGAAGATTTTCCGGTACAACATTTTCCAATGGTACATCCAGGTCATATGCCTACAGAGCTTAGCTTTAAACTTAATTATTAGCTAGGCAAAATTTGCTTGAGCTTCAAATGCAAAGTTGGATTCCTATGTGCCATCAAAAAGCCCAGCTGTACCCTCAGCAATCAGGTACAGCAAGAGAAACCAGAGAAAATATTAATCTTATTCAATTCTCATGCCACTGACATTTCTTTCTTCCTGTCTTGACAAAATATGGTGATTTTGAGGAACCTGAAGCTAATCCCAAAATACGACCAGGTAATCCTTTGTATTCTTTGCACCTTTAAGCTGAAATACTCCCAGATACAACATTTTCTGTCCTACTTAATTCTGCAAATTTCAGAGTAACTTCACTTGCTTAAAACTGTTCAGTTGCTCTTGAAAAGGATCAGAGAACTGTTTAAGTTGAAAAAGACCTCTAAGATTATCAAGTCCAACAGATACCCCAACACTGCCAAGCCCATCACCGAATCATTTCCCCAGGTGGCACATGTACACATCTTTTAAATCCCCCGGGGGGTGGGGACTCCACCACTGCCCTGGGCAGCCTGTTTCAATGCCTGACCATCCTTTCAGTGAATACATTTTTCCTAATATCTAATCTAAACTTACCCTGGTGCAGCTTGAAGTAATTTCCTCTTGTCCTACCCCTTGTCATTTGGGAAAAGACACTGACTGTCCCCTTGCTACAACCTCCTTTCAGGCAGTTGTAAGAGAGGGAGAAGGTTTTCCAAAGCCTCCTTTTCTTGAGGCTAAACAGCTTCCAGCTGCTTCCTCAGCTCCCTCAGCTGCTCCTCATCAGACTTGTTTAGACCTTTCCCCAGAATAGATCTGATGCTCTTCTGTGACTTTACACCGTAAGAAAAACATCCTTGGGACACTGAAAACTGAACTTACAAAAAGCTCAGGCCTTGGCAGCGGACACACGAGGCACTGACTGTGGTGCACGTTACTAAAGCAGCAACTCCAGGTAACAGCGTCTTTCAGTGCCTCAGTTATTCATTACCTGTATTTACCACTTTAGACTGAGGTACCATTTTGTTTACTGATGACTTTAGGGTGCAAGTATCTCCAGCAAGGTCCAACACGACATCTATTAGCAGTTTCCATGCTGGAGATCTGCCCAGAGCAGGGTCAATGCTGTCTCCTGCCCTTGACAAGGACTATACTGCTGAGCTTATCTGCACCTAATGACAAACTGACTTCCAGCTTATAAAAGTGCACTAAGAACCAACAAATTAGGCAGAACTTCTGCTCTTTCAGCTTCTCTTCTCTCCTCTCTTATGAGAGGAACATGCAAGAAGTATGTTTTAAGTCCCAAGACTCCATCGCCCCTCCCCTGACTGGTTTTGCAATCCCTGTGTTACAGGGCAGTTATCTGAGGCCCTACGATTTCCATGTCCCAAATTTTGCAGTAAGAGCATAAGTCCTAACAGAAGGGCTTTAGTACAATTGTCCACTACAACTGAGATTGAAAACTATGATAGCATCAAATGCATGGCTACATTTTCAAAGAGCTTTCAGTTAAGTTTACCACACCGTGCTTATGTCCAGAACCCTTTCAGCGACCAGTGTCACAAAGTCACGGCACAAAGGAAGCAAAGTGTGTGTTCAAGTGCAGTAAAACTCCTAAGTCTGCTCTTCCTGGGTACAATGAACCCTCTCACAGTGAGGCTATGCTAGGCCAGGACTCTCAATCACCTAACCAAGGACAGCTGACTAGAAGTTGCTTGTACTGATAAACTATCCTAGATGGTAAAAGGATAAATATTGCTGTATGGGTGCTTTGTACTAGCCCTGCTCACTCTCTTTTAACCAACTAATTCCTTTTTTAAAAGGATGCCTCAGTCAGGAAACAAGAACTGTAGTATTTTTATAACCAGGAGGAAGTCATCCTAATCCTTCACCCACACTCAGTAAAAAGAGAAGGAATTAAGGGCAGGGTATCTTTCCAGGTACACTGTCTGATCATTTCTCCATACTCTGCTTCTTGCTCCACTGCTGCTAGACGCCCACACTCATTTTACGTCATGGTTCTCATGCTGCTTGACATTCCTCATTCCTTGCTGTTAACCTCTTTCTCACAGCAGTCTTTTGCTGTTGCTTTTCAGTTTTTCACTTCTCATCAGCTGCCTAACTCTGCTTTGCTGAGTATTTTTTTGGTAAAAGAGTTTTCCTCCTAAAGCTGGAACACAAAATTTTTTCCTCAATACAACCAGTTTGGTCAATGTAAACAACAGAGAGGACTCAAGTCTCTCAAAACTCCACACCGTGAGGGGAGAAGGGAGGGAAAGGTTTCTGGTTCTTTTCCCAATAACATAGGAAACATAATATCCTCCTTCAGCAACTACAGTAATGCTGCAAGCCTCTGCTGCTGGTTCAGCATGCAAGTGCAAACAAACGCAATTTACAGAGTTACAGTACGGATATTATTGGGTAATCTGGGTAAATAGGATAACAAAATATTTATATTGTATGTTTATATAACCCTGCTGTATCCTTGGAAAGGTCCTTTGTCTGTTTCCTTGCGTGCTGCAGCGGTGGCACAGCCTGGCAGTGCCACACTCTCCTTGTGCCCCGTGTGTGCCCCACCCAGGGCTCGCTGCCAGCGTTCACCTGTGTCACTGAGCGAGGGCAGCAGGAGCCAGGCCCCACTCCGGGCTCTGGAGATACACCAGCTTCTCCCCCATCTGCCACTACATCACCTCCTTGTGCTCTGATCCAGGCTGGAAATTACTCTTCCAGCAGGGTAACTTAAGAGCATCCCGGAAAAAATAATTTAAATTCCCCTTTTGGCTCAGCGACGTTAATACGCCTTTGCTGGTTTTGTCCTAAGTAAGGGTATCGGGAACTCGGTATCCCTGCTGAAATTCTTTCCTGAGATTCTCGAGGCTGCTCCAAGTGCAGCTGGATGCGGATGCCAGGCTGCGGGGAAGCGGCAGGAGATGGCAGCAGAGAGCCCCTGCGGGAGCGGCGCGGCCCGCGGGCACCTCCGCGCCTTCTTCCCGCCCCGAGGAGGTTTTGATGCGTTTTGACTTTAAACCTAATAGGGAAAATAATCTTAAGATAACCTGAAAACAGTCTCACCTCAGTAACTGGCTCGTAAAGACACCCGCAGTCACCCCTGGAAGGATCCAAGGCTCTTCTCTTCCCTGACTTTTTATTCCGTCAGGCAAGAGGGGAGCTACAGGAACGACGAGGAGCGGCTCCTTCAGGCAGTGAACAGTCCTGGCACACGCCACAGCTGTGCAGGGAGCCGCACACAAAGAGCACGGCAAGAGCGGCCCTGCAGGATGTGAGCCCGCCCGCCCTGTCAGCTCTGCAGGGGCGGCTCCAGGGCACCCCCGAGCACTGGGGCAGGCCCCACATCTCCCTGCTTTGTCTCCTCGGCACGTTTCTGGCCCCGGCATGTTTGCTTATGAAAACGGGTCATTGTCCTGCTCTGGTGAGGAAGTGGGGTGGCTCCGTCCTCATTTTAATCGCCCAGCGGCCTGTAAGGCCTGCCACAGCAAATCCTGTGCTTTGGGGAGCTCCTCTCTCTGAGGCACACCCGCTGCTAGAGGAAGCACGGGGGAGACTCTGTGGGCAGCTCTCACTCACACCTCAGCTCACAGAGGGCTTGTGTCCATGTTTGTGGCTGGAAGCCTAGGAAAGGTCACTTGTCCAGTCTTCCACCTGCTTTGGGGTTGAAAACATGCTTGGAGACCTTGGAAAATGAATCCTTTCATTCCCGAAGCACAAAAATGAAGACAAAAGTGTGGAAGACTTATGAGGCATCTGTTGCATGATGAGCTGTCTCCAAATTCCTGAATAATCATGTTTGTGGGAAATCTGCTTTCCTTATCAGCTCTGGGAGCAGCTGATAGAACGGAAAGATATCCCAAAGGATGTGGATGAGATTAGGAACTGGAGCGTTGCTGCAGTTGAGTGAGAGCTTGCACTTCCTCACGCAGCATCGTAGGCCTGTGCTGCGCCTTAATAGCTCGGGATCTCCGTCAGCAGTGTGAGCTCTCACAGCTCTGAGAGCTGGACTTGCAGCTGTGCTAATGAACGCTTTCGTGTGGGATTTCATGCACCAGGCAAAGAAATAAGCTTTTCTGTTGCAGTCTGGAATGGCAGCCCTGCTCTGTGTTTCTCTGCAAAAACACTACACCACCTCACACAAAGGGCTCCCAAGGCTGTTTACTGCTAGGACTGGCTTCTAACGAGGGGGATTTTTCCGGAGTAATTTGAAGAATTGCCATGAAAGGGCTTACTGCATTTATCAGTCAGTTAGATTGGCCACTCTCCATGGATACAATACAGGGCAAAGAGCTGGGACCGACTTAGAGAGAGACCAAATATATTTCAGAGTGGCTGGAAAGCTCTGAATGCTAAAGAGCAGTATTGAGAACTTTTAGCTTTACTAGGGGTCAGACAAGATGAACTGTAATCTGAAAAGCTCTACAGAACTATCAGTCCCACCCTCTGAATCTCAACTGATTTCCTCCAGACTTGTCAGAACTTTGATATCGAAGGCTGTTTCTTCTCTGGAAGAAACAAAAAATTTCCAGCTGCATTGGTCTTCAATCCTGACTTGGGTAAGGTAAGGTGAACATCACTATTTATCACTGCATGATGTAGGTGTATATTTTCTCTACAGAGCAACTTCTACAGGACAATGGAAAATGAAAAAGAAAATTGGGATTTTGTTTCCAGGCCACTTAACTTATTTTTCATTTTGCTTCCATTTTGTGAGCCTACACACCCTCACACACATGCATAGACACCATCTCTCTCTTTTTATCCAGCTGTCACCGGCCAGTGTTGCAAGACACTGACCTTTGATTGGAGCTGAGGTCTGCTCTTCCAGCTTTACTGCCTTTATTGACATGGTGTCACAGTCGACATAAATTGTCTCTTCTTTTGAGAAGATCCGACCTCAGAGGGTTAATTCTGTCAAGCATCAGTCTTGTGAATTGGTAAGAGTGCAGGTTGTGCGTGACAGGCTCCAGAGGTTTCTGTAAGATGCAGATGAGGTGAATATTCCAGTTAAGATAGTACCTCATAAATTCTTTTCTAACAAGTCTCCCCTTGGGAACTGCAACCCTATTTAGGCTTGTACACACTTGTCATCGAGTATGAGATTCTGAAATCTGGTAAAAAATTAGCCTAAAACTAATACCTCAAAGTCATATGTGCAAAGTAATATAAAGTGAAGAGATGCAAACCTTGTGGAAATCAACCTCTTATAATGCCAGGATAATTATCAATCCTTTCTGCAAGTCTTTAAGCAAGCACAGCTGGTTTTGTCTTCTTTTTTTTTTTTTAATTACTATATTCAGTGATACTTTAATATCCTTGACTTGTCCTTAAATATCACATAAAGTCACTGTTTGATTTGTGAGGTTCAAAAAAGTCTTTATTAATGGTATTGTAGGGGTTTCACAATAAATGTAACAGCATGGTGCCTGGAATAAAAAACCAAACCTTATTCACACTCCCAGGTGAGAGTTACCAATACCTTTTAACCATCAGCTTGGGCAAAAATGAAGAATTCCTTTAATGAACAGGTGAATTGGGGGTCAAACCAATTAGCAGATAAGCTTTAATTTAAAGGGAGGTTTAAAGGGTCTTGTGAAAGAGAAGATGAAGCTTTTTCTGTCAGTTCCTGCAGTCTGTTTGAGAGCAGTTCCATCATCAGGAAGGTGCTGCACTGAGGCTGGGCAGTGTGTGCTTTCAGTTCCGCTCCTGTCAACACAAAAAAGGATTTGTTCTTCATGTGACTCTACCAGGCCAGTCACCACAGCCCTAAAAGGGACTGAATGTTACTGCAGCATTAGGATCCTGGTAACTGGACAGAGTAAGAATGAAAAAGCAAGATACAGTAATGGCTGCAAACTTAGAGATAACCAGAGTATGGACAGAAACACAAAATTGTTTTTATAAAAACCCCACAAACCTTATCTTGTCGGGAAACCTCCACTGACAGCTGTGTGTACACCTACAATTCAATTAATGCTTCCTACCCAGGAAAGCATTTCTCAGAAAGGTACAAGGAGCAGAGCAGCAAACTCTTCTGGAGAAGTAGCTCACAATTTCCCCCAGCATGTTGCAATGTGCTCTTAGTTCATCTGATCTAGCTTGTGACTTCTTACTGGATGTGCTTTGTTTGCTTTAATTACTTCCACAAATTGTCAAGATGTGAAGTATAATTTTTTAGCCTGGTTTCTATAAGTTCCCTCGTCCAAAAGATTGTCCAAGACCACTTTGCTTGCTCTGTTTCCTCCTGAAAACCTCTGCTTGATTTATTCTGAAATGCATTGATAGGAAAGCTAAAAATACCTGCAAGATAGTTAGCAAGAGAGTTTTAATTGTAATAAGGGCAACAACATATTCAGAACTGAAAATTATCTTGCACATTCAGGAGCCATGAAACCAAAACTTGGACAACCTACCTAAAAACCACAGTTACCAGCCTAGAACACAGGCTCTAGTTTGCATCCTTGAAAAGAGGGATTTAGTAGCCTAATAAGCTGTATTCCAGCTCAGTGATTTCAGAGTGGCTTTCAAAGGGATTACATAGAAGAGCTGAACTGTGCTTAAGTGTTCTTAGGACCAGGCCACAGAACTTCACTTTACCTCTTATGTTTCTGCAAAGAGCTCGATCTATACTCGAGTTTTGGTTTCTAGAAGCTCTTTCCAGGCTTGCTTAGAATTATTATTATTATTTTCCTTGGATAAAATAGCTTGAGATTTGTAGGATAATATGCAACTATTAAGATACAAACACAATACTTACTGTATGTGTTTTAATTTCAATGTTTTACTCCTCAGTGTCTCCCATCTATTTTGTGTAGGCACAGTTCCTCGTGCACGGCCTGCAGACTGTGCAAGCTTTTCTTCCTATTGAGTGACCCAGAACAAAGGATTCCTGATCAGCCAGAACCCTAACAAGAAATAGTTTACAATGGTTTCACAATTTAGTAAATAACCATTTCAAAATTATTTCAGTTGCATCTGGATCTTTTGAATCTTTTACCATCACAGCGGAAAACCATGTTATTCAAAATCTCACCTGAGCTGTCCATACAGCATCACTCATCTGTGCCTGACAAATCAGGAGCATGGCCCAAAAAAGCAGGAATCCTTACACAGCTCTTCCTTTGTCTACATTACACACTTCCAAATCTTTTCACTTCATCTAGGCTTTCTATTATTATAGAGCTAGAAAATTAATCAGATAAACCCTGACTTCCCAGTTCTAGAGCGATTATTGAATTATTTGGGAGATGTTCCTTGATGCCAAGAGCTGGGGCATAATCACATTACATTTTATTTTATGTACATTTCCAGCATTTGTAGTTTTGGAAAAGAGGTTGAAGTTTACATGCAGATTAATTCAGAAATCAGGCAAATAAATCACTTATTTGAAATCCTGGACTTTTACAGCCATCTCAAGGTTTTTCCAGGAACTTTCCAGGAGATACAACAAGGCCTTAGGTGAAAGATGGCCTTTGGAAAAATTATAGGGCTTTGCCAAAATGATTCCAAAGTCAACATATGATACACGAAAATTACACTTGTTTCACCTCTTTCTGCTGCTAAAAGGCCTCTTTCAAATTGTTTCAGTGGCTGTACTGCACATCTTGCAGCTCAGCTCTCACCACAAGCGTTGTGTTGTACACCTATCACTCACTTGACCATCTCTTCTAATCTTTGTTATATCAGCAGTTTGTGATGCTAATTAAAAGTAAATTTACATATCTCACGCTACTTATATTTATTTTTTGATATAACAGTAATTCGCCCTCGTACATGAATTAAGTCTTGCCTGCCTGTGTTTTGTTTTTAAAATTTTTTTCTTCAGCTATTTGGTGAAACAGCCTTAAAACAAGATCTTGCAATACTATCATGAGATTTCATACTGCAGGCTGTGAAGATTATTTTCATAATTCGAATAATCAACACCCTTAATCTATTTGTCAGTTTAAATACTATGAGCAATTCACTCATATAGTTCTGACTAGAATAATGTTTTTTAAAAGTGGTGAAATGAGGAAAAGCTGTTTAATTGCATCTAGGTTCATCACAAACTATTTAGCTTTTACTGTGATTCTGACATTAAATAGAGCATTCTAAAAGCTGGCCCTGTTCAAGACTGAGGAATGAGTGGAGTTTGGTTTTTCTAGTGCTGTGTGCAGTTTTACAAAGGCCTCACGGTGTGGGAAGGAAAGTGTGGTGCTCTCCTTGCAGCAGAAACCCCCACAGGCACCGTGAGATAGTTTTACACGTTTAAGCAGCTGGATTTTTCTCCTGAGCTCATGTGAGGGGAAATGACAGAAGAAGTAAAAAACCCAGGAAATGCTTTCCCAGAATGTGTCAGTATATGTCAGTGTTGGAAGATGAATTTTATCTCCACTGTCTTGTCTAAAGCTGACATTCTCTCCTTTGATAAGGAAATGATACTTGCACTGTTTCATCCAGTTTCTTCATCCAAACACTAAAGCATCAAAGCTGAAGTGATGACTCTTCAGCATGATGAACAGGAAAGCAACACAGGGAAAATTCCTGCTGATGTGTAATAGATGTGCTCTACATATGCTCAAAATTCAGTCTGGATGCATTTTCAGGTTGTCCCGGTAGATGCTCGATCTCCAGTTTCACAGTCCAGAGCAGGTGCTCCTTTGGAAAGACAGTATCAGAGTAAAGCTGTTTATAAACTAATGCTGTTACAAATAATTTAGGTTATTCAAAGTTTGCCTCTACTTGCAATTCTTTACAAGCAGCACTTCTTACAAAGAAAACAGAATATTTAATTATAAACTAGTACCTCAGACCAGCTTAAGGCTACATACATCAATGCTCCGGTGAACAAACAGCTTGTGCATTGAACAGGATTGTTGGTTTTCACCATTTTACATTAGAATTGTGTAGGAATTAGGATGAATACTAGGCCATTTCAACACGGGAAGGGCCAGGAAAAGTACCAGAAACAGTGCAGATATAGAAACAGAAAGAATATGTGTGAATTGGCACCACCAATACCAAGCAGAAGAAATGACCCTAACATCTGAAGTGACTCATGAGATTGCACAGCAGATATTCACAGTGAAGCCATAGAGGGAATCCAAGATGTACCTACTTTGATCTCCTTCAAAAAGGTTTTCTTATAAGGTATTAAAAGGTTAATGATACAGTAATACTTTACAGCAGAAAGTAAGTTCTCTGTGCAATGGGACTTGTCACTGACATACTCTTTGACAGCTTAAGTTGCAGTAAAGCAAAGTATGAAGCAATATATTACATCTATGCAAAAATTTCTTTGCTGTGTTTCTATCTCATTTAAGATTGTTGAATATTGTTATAGATGTGTGGAAAAAAAGGCAAACTGCAAGCAAGTACCACTCAACTTTTCTAATAAAATACTTAATCTACTTATTCTAAAAGGCTGTATAAAGCTAATGATGCTTCTCACAGCAATTACACCTCACTCTGTTTTGGAAAAGGAGATGCATTTTAACATAAGTTTCCAAAGGTGTGGATTACTTTTCAGCCCATTGTGCTCTTAATGTGCTGTAACTCCCACTGACCACAGAGAGGCCGACAAATTATGTGCTACCTTTGCTGGCTGCCTTCAAATTCACATTTAAAAATCAGTTTCACAAGATTTTTATAAAAACCTGTTGCAAGTTTGCAATTGTAGTAATATCCTAGCTCCATAGCATCCTTTCTGATCCTTACACCTAGAATCTACAGATCATTTTTGTTATCAAAATATAAAAAGGAAATGACAAAAAGGACTAATTTATAATTCTGTTTCAGCTGATTCTGTATTCCTGTTATTACTTGCTATGATGATTTTTTTTAACACCTCCATCCCACATTATAAGAATCTAAATCTTTCCTGACTTTCTTTTGTCATTTAGTTCCATTTTAGTTATGCTTAAATACTTCTAACTCCCAATCAGAAACTCATTTTTTAAGAGAAAGTCAAAGTAATGTCAATGAGCTTTATATCAAACATACAATGTTAAGAAAGCAATTAGAGAAGTAATGGTTTTGCTCTATTTTTTAAGTTAAATGTCAAGTAATTTTTAGCTGATTTAAAAATTCTAGTGTTGCTCTAGTGCCATGGGCTGCTGTTTGCTTCAAGCAGCTATAAACCTATGCTTTTAAAGAAAAACACCCCTGAGTTCCCAACACCAAACCCACAAACTGCATGCTGTAATAGACTTTGGACAAAGGCCTTATAATTTGAGTTCTGTTACAAATTATTCTGGCCAGGGCTATCTGGTGACATAATTCAGATGTTAAAGAGATTGCAGCCCAAGCAGGCTGACCTTGTTTGTTGGAAAAGCCTGAGAAGAGCTGCCTTAAAGAACAAAAGTAGGAGTGTTTCATGCCTCTGCCCCACTTTTTGCAGAAGACTGGAAAGTGGATGTTGGTGATAGGAAACAGGCTGGCCAACATCCAGCTCATTCCTTCTGTTTTTCATGTGTTTGATGTACAATTTAAATACAACTTCCTCCCCTTTCTGAAAGGCCCAGTAGATCAATATGTATATGCACATATTCCAAAACACTACTCAGAACTGTTTCCCAACAGTACCTGACACAGATGTGTGTCAGCCAGCAGGAAAATACCAATAACAAGCTTCCAACACTAATAAAAAAGGTCAGGTCTGCTTATCAGTATTGTTTGGCTAAACATGGGTTCAGCTCACACCTACCCAGGGCAGCCATAAACTTCAGGCACAGTTGGTGTGCACACGCGGTGTGCTGTGACTGCCGTCCCTGCCTCGCTCTGCCAGCGTCCTGCAAGCGTCCCTGGAAAGAAATCCTACTTCAAGCTGGTACTGAGGGCAGAGTAGTGAGAGCAGAAACAGCTTAGTCACGTTGCAGATGAGCTGGAAATAATTTCCAGTTCATTTAGGTCTCTTTTCTTTGTCCTGCATCTTAAGGAACCAGGCTGTTTCCTTTTAAAAGCAAACTGGTGCTTTCTTTTTTTCTCCCCCCATTGCCCTCAGTCTGGTCATTGCCTTAGACTGCTTTTGACACGACCTTTGTTACAGACATTAGGTGGTGGCCATGGACACTGTGCTGCACATCACAATACAGATGGTTTGGGCACTTCGAAGGCTGGTAGAAGCTCTAATGACTAAACCCCAGGTTTTGTTGCCTCTTGGGATTTTAAAGCTTAAACACTTGTTTCCAAAATTACTCACAGCTAGAATTCCTGGTGACAGTTACAACCCTGGGGCCAATTCGGTGCAATAGTGAAGCTGTAGTTGAAGAGATGGATATGTGACAGGCAAATCACTTCCTTACTCTGCAAATACAGTTTCCTGCCAGTCACTTTAATACAATAGTGTGTAGGTGGCATCAGGCTTGCAAGGGTCTCATCACTAAGGAAGTAATTTTCCATGTAGGTGCACAGCCTCCTATAAATACTGGAAACTTCACACAGTGTCTGTGTTACCAGTGCCTTCTGTTGGGTGTACTGTTGAGTATGCAACAACAATTCTTTTTAGTTCAAATACATTGTTCAGCCTGGGTCTTCTCCACCTTTTCACAGCCAAGAAAAGCCCTTTCAGCCTTTTGCAGCAATGAAGCATTAAACTACTTCAGTAGTTTAAAATGGCCACAGAGTTAGGCCTGTGGATCTTTCGAACTGGTTTTGTTGCATAAGAGCCAAAGTGAAACACTGGGAGCCCAAACAATACTTCTACTCTGTTTGCAAAGTGTCTGACACAATAGGCTTGTCCGCAGTGAAGATTCTAGATATTGCATTAAAAAAATGCTGGAGTCAGTGCAGTGTCAGGAACAGTAGAGATCCATGAGTGTAAAAGCACCTGCAAAATCAGATTCTAATTCTGCCAAAAGTGCAATGAAAACATCACATACTGGGATGAACAGTCTTCTGAAAACTGAGCTATGACTCTGGATTTTGGAGCAGTTCTCCAACTGATGGGAGCCTTAGGACAAGTCATCTGCCTTACGGAAGACACTAGTAGCCTCCGCAAAATATTGTGAAGGAAAAACTCATCCAAGAGTCTAAATCTGTCACCTGAAGGTTGACTTCATCGCTTAGCAACATAAACTAAATTCCTCTTGCCAGATTTCTTGTGGTTATACATTTCAACAACAGCATCAAGACAACTTCAAAGAAGAATATTCATCTTGGGATCGTAGCAATCATGAGATCATAGCTTTTACAGTTTGCCAGCACATGCTTTGCCTTGTCGAGCTTTGCTGTGCAATTAGAAGATGCCGTTTCAAACACTGAGAAACAAGCCTGTTGGTAACAGTCACATAATTACGGCGAGTACTCATATTGTTAGAACATGATAGACCAGGCTTCACAATTATTAAAGTAATTTAAAAAGGTCTTTGGTCAGCTGGCAGCAGCAGAGCTGCTGGGGTGGGTAAAGGAGACGGAGGCCTTGAAACAAGAGATGCTGCTGCATGTTTCAGACTCCAGTCTGGTTTTGAGGCCAAAGACTCATTTACAGCAGGAGCTGTATGTGGCTGGGTTCCAGAGAGTCCCAGGTACTGTTTGATACACGTTTCTCACTCTTTCTCTGTAGCACTGTACAACAAACGCCTCATG
Organism: Oriolus oriolus; assembly: GCA_013400235.1. Classification (NCBI taxonomy): domain Eukaryota; kingdom Metazoa; phylum Chordata; class Aves; order Passeriformes; family Corvidae; genus Oriolus; species Oriolus oriolus. The sequence goes on from VXBT01013570.1 coordinate 113,304, forward strand.
CAGTACTATCGGACCCGGCGCGTATGTTACAACATAAGGAGAGAGAAATGCCATCATCCCTGTATCCCCCACCTTTCCCTGGTTCACTGGAGAGCATATGGCCTTATTCCTGAACCCCTCTTTTCATTTTTCTTTGTATGAGAGCGAAGTCAGAACCTTTGGAAACAATGCTAAACAAAAACCAAGGGTAATTTCTACTTTGATCACATGATACTCTGTCCCTATATACAGATATATTAAACTAGATTTGTGTCTACTGAAAACGCTTTTCAAAGCATGGTTGAAAGAAAACAGTCCATCTTTTAGAACGAAAACAACTGACAGAAACCTGTGTTGCAGTTGCAGAGAAGCCCTTTGGGCACACTCTGGTGGAGGTTGTGATGCTGCTTGGGTGGTGAAAGGCGTGAGACCACCAGAATCCCCCTGAGGTAGCCTGGTGTGATGGAATAAAGCATACTTTATTGTGTTTTAGTACTCAGATGAACCACAAAATTATCAAATTAGCACTTCATTTACTTTGTTTCATTGAACCTAAGTCATACCATATTTTACAGTTCCACAGGACTTGAGCTACTGCGGCTTAAGAGTAAATTACAGAACAGTAGTTTAATGAAATTCTGTGTTGGCTAAGAAAATATAACCTGGTTTTGCTAGTTACAAGATTTGCAGGTTAAAGAGAGTTTCATTAGTTCAGTGTATGAACTCAGCATGGTTGTTGAGATAATTTAAGGATTCAGTGTGTAGAGAACTAAAAAAAAAATTGTTTCTAGGGCAGCGGGGTGGCACTCTATTGATTTTCGTTCCCTTTCTACATGAAACCATGTAACCAGCAAACCTTAAAATGGATTGAAACCTAAAAATTGATTAAAAACTAAAAATACAGTGGATAGCAGAATCAAGTGCAAAATTCTAAAAAACTCATTAAAATTAGGAATGCTAATGATCACTAGGAAACCTAATATTGCTGAATACATTAACAAAACTGCATTTGGTACTCCTGTTTTTTACTAAGGAATGTAGCTGGAAAGGCTGAATTAACAGCTTAAAAGGAGCAACAGTTGGAAAATTCTCTACAGCTAAAACAACTGGTTTTAGTAGCATATCTCAGTTCTACTATGAAATTTGTGGCCTTGTAGTGAAGACAGACTCAAAGAAGGCATCCTTTTTGTCCCTATCACACCAAATCACTTTTAGCTGCTGCTGGGGGCCTTGATTAGCTGGAAAGTGTGCAATACACTGCACGGTTTACCCCAAAATTTTATTTATGTTTAGACACCTCAGCTTATTTGAGTCACAAGTTTTGTTGTCAAGGGACAAAGGTATAACTTTGCAGACACTGCAATATATGGGTTTATGTTCTCTGGATCATGAGAGAGTAAAAAATCCATTTTCCAAAATATTTTATTAATACACGGATATTTTTATTTACAATCTGGGTAATCTTACTAAGCAGAATGACAAGTCTTTCTAGAAAACATGGGCCACTGACATGAGGCAAAACACTGTGCACACTTGACAAAACTCAGATTACTAGCTGCTTCCCTAATATTGCTGAAGAAGTGATTGTCACTGTCCAAAGGCCAGGAACTGTGTTCTCCCCATTTATGCTGCATTTTTCCAAGCAGGATTTCTCCAAAGCTTAGTTTTCTCCTTGCAGTTATATAGTAGAAATCACTTAGACTTCACAAAAATGCTAATTATCATGATTCTGAGGCAAACACTAGAACTAAAGAGAGCAATTTCTCAGCTGACGTGGACACTTTGGAGCTATGCTGTCATCAGCTGAAGTTCTGGTCTTGAATCAAGAGAGGGACTGATAGGGAAAAACAGGAAGTGACTTTATAGAGATGTGTTCTACTTTTCCAATATTTACAAATCCGAAAATATTTCCTCAGTGTGTATAAACCCCATGAATATTAATTATTTAAATATTTTAAATCTACGCCACGGTCCAGCAGCCAAGGACCAAGGGTGGGGCCGTATATAATAAGTGTTAAGTGCCTCTTGAAAAATGAAGGCTCTTGTCTTTCAACACAAGTCAGGCAGTAATTTGCTGTTGGCGTTGGTGTATACAAAGTGTCAGCTCTCCTGGAATACGGAGTGGGACACATAAGGATGCTGGTGGGGTACATTCCATGTCAGGCTCCCTTCTGCCTTTTGGCCCTGCTCCTGTAGATGCACCCAGCTGTAATCTCAAGGCCTGAACAGAGCAGCTTACAGCCAAGCTTACATTAAAGATACAAGGCCTGGTTAAGAGGAAAAACCCAACTGTGTCGCTCTGCAATTCACACAAATACTCACCTCTGCTGCTCCGGTAGCGCTGCTTCCCACACGTGGGAGGACAGCACAGTCCACGCTCACCCTGCCACCAACCAGCACCTCCAGCTATGGAGCAGGGAGCGGCAGTGCCAGTCCTTGTGCCTACAAACCCCTGCTGACTCTTCACTTGCCTTCCATTCATGGCTGAGGCAGTGGCACACTCTACAAGAGAAGCTTTATCCTTTTCTTCCCAGTGTGCAGCCCAGAAAGATTTTTAGCCACAAATTTTTTAAAGTTATCAAAAATGTTGACTTAGCAAAGATTTTATCAGCTTTGCCTTAATTGCTAGGAGGGAATAACCAGTGATAAAAATCATGTGCCTTATTAATATATAAATAAATTATGATAGCAGTCTTTCTATCTCTAGGAGGTTGGCTGAAAAACAGCTTGTCATGGTTGGGTGGCATTTACTTTTCTATCTGTCAATATTTGGAGGATTTTATTACTTTGCAGTGCCAAGTTTAAAATGGCTAATGGAAATACTAAAATGGAATTAATCTAACTAAATAAAACTGGTTCTCTGTGTGCTATTCCCTTGACAGTAACTTAATGTGCTTTCTGAAACAAAGCTATGGTGGAAAAATGTGTTATATTTAAGTTTATATGTTGTTCATTTACTTGCTCTCAGAAACTTTCTTTTCCAGCAGAGGCAAGCCATGGTGCTTTGTGATAACTATACCTCAAATATTTATACAGGACAGAAGGTTAGAGGTGGCCAGAGGGTTTCCAGATCCACTGACTCACCAAATGTTCTACTTTTGGAAAATCCCAATAACACAGTGGCAGCTAATTGCCCATGTCAGTAACAGCACTGCACTGCCACAGGTCAGTACTACGGAGTTTGGCCAGTCTAACAGGGGTGGCCTAACATGAAATTACACACACCTCTAGCTGGAACTGCAGTTTTTAGCAAAACTCCAGGTGTCAACAGAGGACCTGTGCCAAAAAAGAGCCCTCTTGCCACGTTAGCTTTGCTGCCTGCAGTGACAGCAGCGTTTTGTCATCTGTGGGGTGGATGCAGCCTGCATTTTCTGAGGGGCACTCCATCATACCTAGTGCAGTTGCTGTCCAGAGACATCAATCATGAGAATATTTCTAGTCTATTCATGAAAGAATCACAGAATAAGATAATTAGTCTCCCTTTATACTTTTCATTGCACCATTTTTAAACTTTATACACTGGCGTCTATCTTTTTCAGGAGAGTTTAATGAGTTACTTTCAATAAAGAAATACACACTTCCACTTTGGAAAGCAGGAAACAGCAGGCCCAGGAAATGAAACAAAACTCTGAAAACAGTACAAGCATTAACTGCTGAAGGAGAGTTGAACTGAAGAACCAGCAAGGCACCAGCAGCTGAGAAACACAAAAGATGATCTCATTGTCAAAGCAGCAACTACTCCAGCCAAGATTTGGGAGCTGTGGGAGGTAGGCAGACATGCCTCAGGTATCTGCAGTAGACCTCCTGTTCCATGCACACACACAGGGTGCAGCTCCAGTGGATCCCACAGCTGTTACCAGCAAGGCTCTCTTGCAGTTGTGGGCACAAATGCGTAAGGAGCGTCCGAGGCAGAAACAAGACACGCTAATAATGCACACAGGACTTGAAGATGACAACAACCTTTCCATTTTCGGCACTGAAAACACAGCAGGTGTTTCATAGCTACACTGAGAGGAAAGGGAATGGGAAGAAACTAAGGCACCAATGTTGTTTTGAGTTCACCCACCTTGCTCTCGGACTGCACTGGCCACACACTTAATTACAATTCCCTGACATTTACTTCCTACCTACAGATTCCACGTTAGACAAGTGGCAGCTTTGTCATTAAGCTGAGCTGAGCTCAGACTCAGTCCTAGTACAAACACACCACAAGTGTGGGACTTTTTGGCACCTTGGAAAGCTTCATGGCAATTGCTCCTTCCCTTCCAACAGCCTATGTGAAGTCTTATCCACTTCTTTATTTTAATCTTTTAAGACCTCACTATCAGCACGTCCAGATGTTACCTATCACTGCAGGGAGCCTCTGGCAGCTATGCAGATACATCATTAGTCCACAAGAGATAGATGCAATCCATTTATTTCTAATTTACTACAGAGTATCACCCATGACATCCAAGTCACCGAAAAGGAATGCAGTAGAGACTGAAAGGCAGAGTTTCTGTGAGCCATGCCCCACCTTCTGGCTTCTTATCAGTTTCTTTTTTCAGATGCCTCGACTTGTCCAAGGTCCTTTATCACGCATTGGTAGATCTGCCATTAAGACCAGTTGTCACTTTTTCTCTTATTTTCTGTCTACACAGCCATGTTGTCTTCTGCCATCATCATCTTCAATGGAGCCTTTTCCATTTTTCCCTTAAAATTTTCTCTGAGCACCAGAGCCCAGCTGACAGATACACTGGAGGGATTCAAGCACCGGGACTTGTTCCGAAAGAGATGGAACAAGAAGGCTGGAAGTGCCTGAGGATGAGATAGCACAGCGTTTTGTCTCTTGGGACAGTCATGGTGCCCATACGTGACCTCACATCAGAATAAGGCAAAGTCAGTCAGCTCAGTCATTGCTCCAGAGCATGAAACAATCCTGAACCCTGTGGATTTCAAATTGTAGCACATACCAGTGGTGACTTTGAGGACTACAGCCCAAGACACCAATTTAACTATGGTAAAAAGAGTTCCAGATCTTGGATGCAAGAAGTCAAGATTCTCATCCATAACCAGAAGCCTTGAAACTTTTAATGCCAATTCACAACTGGTAAGGATAAGGGTAACGGTAATAAGATAACACAATCCTTAACCTAAGTCTACTTTATAATTGCTTGCAAAAATATGTAATTCATAGACCAAATTATCTTTTGAGCAATAAATATTCTTCTGATCAAGTCTCATAGGCAGCAGCATAGCATTAGCTGGGTAATCTGCTGGGGTGGACTTAGTAATGCTACATCAGTCTTGATCTTCATTCCAACTTCTTTTAGACTTGGAATTGGTATGAAAAAGATCTCATCTGCACTGTCCCATGTAAAACTCAACATTCAAGACCACGTAACACAGCTGCTCAGAAGTTACACAAATTCACTTGACCTCCGAATTAAATGCAAGAATTAGTGTTGGGTTTCGCGGCCCTTCCTTGAGCATTTCCCAGCAGCATCAGCTCCTCCTGTCACTCAGCTTTCAGGGATATTTGGTTGTTAGTCTACATGCAGAAACACTTTCTCATAAGACACATCTATAACTGAAGGTTATCTCTAGAATTATACACGTAGGTTTAAAGATAAAGTCATGAATCCTGGCACTTATATCCTGGACGCTGGACAGACACATTGCCAAAAATGTCATGGCACATAATGTCATACAACTTGCAATTAAATGGCATAAAGATATTACCACTGCAAGAATTTTTCCACAAACTGTTGAAAAACGTGTTGACAGCAACTATTTGTAACCCATCAGTAAATCAATTTTTCCCTATAGACTCCTGGGTTGTAATGAACTTGTTCATTCTGAGTGCTCTGATCTTACAGATTGAAACTTGAGTCTTGTTGTTGTGGTATGGTTTACATGTGGGGAAGTACAGTTTTGTGGGAACTAGCCTTATCCAGAGCAAGGAAAAAAAAAAAGATTTGATTCCCTGCTCAGGACTGGAGTTTGCTGTCTATTAGGTTGTGGTTGAAGCAGCTCTTAAATCTGGGGGTTTTATATACCAGATAGGCTCTTCAAATCATAAAAATACTACCATGATTTCTTTTAAAAATATTCTGTGGAGGAGGTTTTCATTTTGATGGGACAGCATCACTTCTGCTGAATTTGTTTAGCTGAATGTATTGCACTGAACTGTAGACCTTTAAATTGATTTCTCTTCACTTTAGTAAAATTCTCTGATGCGAAAATGAGTTTATTACATTTATGTATTTGTTGGCAGGGTAAGATCAATATTAAAGGTAGGACCTGTAAAAGTTGGTGAGTTTGCTCCTGGAATTTGAAAGATTAGCTGCACATGGAGGTCCACGTTGCTGCTTATGGGGTGGCCTGTGGTTCATGCATTCCTTCTTGCAGAAACTGTTTCAAATATTTTTTGGATACGCAGGTACCATGAAGGTGATTCAATGGTGTTCGTATTTCCAGGGGATTTGACTCTCTGCAGCTCGTAGCCTGGAACATTTCCTAACCTGTCACTACAAAACTCCAAGTCTCACTCCCTCCCATCACCACGGAGGAGAGATACTGACAGCAGCTCATTGTCATTCCCAGTGCTTTTCCCATCACTAGAAGTGCTGCTTATGCAGTTCCATTATCAACTCATCCTTATTCCTCTTGTTGCTTTGCTGTCAAATTCTGAATCTTGTCACTGACACTGATGAGTGATCTCCTTGTTTGCCCAGCCATCCCCTGACAGCTCTAATGCTGTTGCACTTGCTCCTGGCAGACTGAGGCAGGGAAAGTGGCCCGTGCCCTTGGGAATTCCTCAAGTCTGTTTCCTGCTTATGGACTTGCAAGCAATTCCATTGTGTGCTGTTCTCTTTTCTTACTACTGTGCCACAATTTTTTTTTAAAACTTCGGGAGAGTCGTGATCCCGACCAAGGAAATGGCAAGTGAACTTCACCTCCCAGCTAGCCAAACATTTTGGTGGATTGGAAGGGAGATGAGGGCCAAGAGAAGGACAAGAGGGCAGTTAAGTGGGATTCTGTGGCAATCACTTTCAGGCTGATGCAGTGCCTGGATCAGAAAGTATCTGAATCAGAAAGAGATTTTTGTTCCAGGCTCCTGAAGCAGGATCCTCTGTGGTAAAAATCTCCACAAACTCTTAAGAAATTGAGCAATGGCTGAAGATAAACAGTGGCCAAGGAATTTTTGCCTTACAAAACAGTTTCAGGAAGTAGTTGAAAATGTTCTTGATGCTATTTTATACTGATACTCCATTTTTATACTCCAGAGCGGATAAAAACTGATAAAAAGCAGCTCCTGGATTAGTGGTACCTCAAGAAAAGCTTGGTCTGATGAAGTGGTGAGTGCCCTAAAATGCAGGTCTACAGGAACTGAGGCTGGGACATGACTACAGCAATTTTTCTTTCTTTTAAAGATGCTCTTTTGCATCAGTTCCTTAAGCTATCACGTTTGCCTTAGACAAGTGATTTCCTACAAGCAAAAGTTTGCTGTTTCACACATGAACATGGTTAAAACCAGAAAGGCTGCTGGTGCCTCTGAGAGAAGCACAGACAGTGAAGAAGGGCACAGAGGAACACGTTTACCTGTAGTTCTTCCAGGCCCACACCGCTGCAAAGCTGCAACGCCAAATTCCCCCAACAAATATTGCAGTGCTTGAACTAGGAGAAGCCATTAGATATTCCTGACTTAAATATACGAGAGTTCATAAAGGACTAGGAAGTAAGTCTGCCTCATCATAACATTCACCTGATCTTTCCAATACTCTCTTTCACACTCAGTCCAGAAAGTGGCACTGCAGACATTATATAATTGCATTTGCATGTCTAACAAATATTGCTTTGACATGTATTATCAAAATCTATCACTTTTGATAAAGATACTATAAATCTTCCATGTGCTTAGTCAGTTCCTCAGTTCATCACTAAGTGGGGTGCTAAGGGGTCTGGAATGTTCCACAGCTGAGATCAATTCCGAGACATAAACTATGTAAAACTGAACACAGAAAGTGAAAAAAGCAATTTTAGCATGAGAATGAGGTGTCCTACAAGCCCAAAGTTTATTGCCAGGAGCTTTTTCTAAAAGGCAGCCCAAGTACCTGGAGAATCATGTGTGCTGTTGAATTACACTTAGCCATCTTGCTTTGTTTACACACTTCAGATGTTGCTGTTGAACTCTCCTCTAGGCATGAAAGACGTTGAAATTTCACCAAAGGCGAAAGCAATATGTGTGCAGTTTGCAAAATGATTTAATTGCTGCGCAGTTGGTTGGCAAGAGTGACGCTGAAAGCCACACAACCGAGCTGCAATCAGCTGTGTGCATATGCAAGATTACATTTTAAGGAAAGGAAAATAAAAAATGGTTGTTGCAAGTACAAGACATGAAAAATGATCAGAGCACTGAAAGCTAAGGCCAGAATTTCTGAAGATATTTAGGTAATAAACCGGTCATATATGGTCAAGATCAACTTTCTATCAAATTCTTAATTACTGTATTTTGTTTCATTAGTTTTTTAACGTCCTGAGTCTTGTAGTAAAACAACTTATTCATTTTGTTTGCTTTTCTCTCTTCCTTTAGATTGAGAAACAAATTCCAGATTTTCTGATTTACAGTAAATAGTGGGGAGGAGGATGATTGTGAGGATTTCATTGCTGCAGAACTGGCACGTCAGTTCTTTGGGAAGGTACTTGCTCATCTCATCAGCTATCTTGTGTACTAATTAAACTGATGGATTATTAGCCAGGGAAAAATCTTCAAAGCTGTTTCTGGAATGCTGGAGGCACTTTGCAGAATCAAAAGTGCAAACAGCTTGGTGGTTAACAGGAAATAATTAAATGCACAAGTGATGTTACAGCACTGCCTGTGGGTTATCACAAAGCCTTCTTCCCACCCCAAACCAGGTATGTTGATGGCACTACACTGAGCAACCCCTGAACACTTCCCTTTAACGTGCTGCTTGCTTGTTCTTTGGAGAAGTTTATTCTTTATTGACATTTTTATTTGCTTAGCATATTTTACCTTGCATGCAGCGTTGACACGACAGCCCAGGCGAGTATTGCTCGCACACGGAGTCACGGGCCAAGTCACTCGTGCAATATGCACAGGGACAGCAATTAAACCCTCCAATATTGCATTTAATAAAACCTTAGAGAAGCCTGAATAACCCTGAAAAGAAAAATCCTACCCAGCATGTTACTTCTCTCCAAGCAAGTGTACAAACAGCCTGATCCCACGATGATAAAACCTGTGAAAATATGTAGTAATATCAGAACTTAATTGAAGTGTCTGAGACAGTAAATACCTGCACATTCTGGCAAGATGTAATTAATTAAACAATTTAATCTTTATCAGTTTATCAAGTTTGTATTTGAGGGTGACCCCTTCAGTACAGGTGCAATAAAATCACCTTCACATTTGCAACTTTCCACTGGAAAAACAGTAAAATTTGAGGGACAGAGAAGCCAGGAAAATTTGCTAAGCTGTGGTTCTGCTATCACTCCTCCTCAGAGCAAAACTAAATGACACAGGCTTATCTGTGAGTAGGTGTGTATAGACCAGAAGCTGTAATGGTGTGAGAAATTAATGTGCAAGGAAGCTGACTACTAGTTCAGATCAACTTCATGTTTTCAGCTAAAAAAAAAGCAGAATTTTACTTAGTACTGGCAGTTGAGTTGGAGCTGTTTATTTTCCAAAACGAATTTGAGCCAAGTATTTGATGGTATTCAGCAGTTTACTCTGATTTTTCCAGCCTTGTTTATGAATAATGGCAGGACTCCAGTTTTTATGAATTAAAAACAAAAAATTACATAAAAGTGGCTAAATTGGATTCTATCTGCCATTTGGTAGAAACACAAAGATGATGTGAATGCTATTAATGGATTTTAAGTTTGACATGTTGGGCCTTGTTAGCAAATCTCACCCATCTAAAATATTCTTCTTAATCACATCACTAGCATGCAAAAGATCACTCTTTCAGGAACTTACCATATTTCAGAGGAAATTTTGGCAGAAGAATAAGTACTGCAGGCTGGGTTTTTTCACTACTGTGGTTCTTGTAAAGAATAAAGCTTACCAAGAGCTGTTCCTTCTGTTAAGATGTTAGGTCACAGCTAGGTCTTTCTAATGTCAAAACAAGAGTAAAACATAAGAATTCCTGTACCCAGAACCTAAACCATAATTTAGCACATTTCTGAAGTTTCCTGAATAGGTGTGTTGTGTGACTTGAGATTCCTTAACCCACCCAATTTGATCTAAGTTCTCCTGCAATATCCCACAGGAGTCTCAGCACCCCCAGGATCAGGATCCTTCTTTTTACCAACACAGTGATTGTAGAAATGGGGAATTTTATGACATGCATTGTCTAGCATCACTTATACAAGCTGGGGCTTCCCATCTGTGGACTGATTTTTCTTGTTGCTTGCCTCTGATTCACTCAGCTACATCCATGCCCCAAAATGTATTTTGTACTGTTAAAGTGGTTTCCAGAATGATGTGGCGCTGTAAACAACTTAGCTCCAAGAAAATTCAAACCAGAATTTCTCACAGAAATCACTGTGAGCAAGACACGTGCATTTGTTTTCACTAACATGAGGAGGAGCAGGGTTGGTTTGCTCAGGACATAAAGAAATGTCTGTAGACTCACAGAATATCCCAAGCTGGAAGGGACCCATAAAGATCATCTAATCCAATTCCTAGCCTGGCACGGGACAGCCCCCAGCACCATCCACGTGCCTGAGAGTGCTGTCCAAATGCTTCTTGAACTCTGGAAATCGTGTGCAAATTGTTTTAACACCTGCCTCCGTGAGTGATTTATTCTTCACTGTTCTACTTTTTGATTGCACACCAAGCAGCCTGGAATATTTTACAAGGTCCTTCTCGTTACCTAGATTTTAAAGTGTTCTTCAGAGCATAGGAAGCCCCAGGTGAGCTGAACTGAAAGGAAGGAAAAACTGAACTGAAACACCTTTCAAAAGTATTGTGAATGATGATTCACTTACTTCCACTAACCTGTGCAATATTTATTGTGTAGGTTAGTAAAAATTTTATTTAAATTTTACACAGAATGTGACACTCTTTTTCTGAAAGTAGGAGGAAAAGTTGAAGGCAATGCTAAAGTACTTTCTCTAGATTCTCTGCTCATCCTAAACCTCTCATCACTCAAACTCCTGCTCCTCTTGCTGAGCTCATGGCTCCAATTGTTTGTGACCCTCTACTCTATCAAGGGGAACTCCACTAATGATATTCTGATATTTGCCTTTCTTTCATACAGAAATTACAGAACACACATTTATCTGCCCAAATTTCCAGGCTCCTCCTTTGAACTCCCCTGAATTGTCCTCTTTGTTTTCATATGTCCCCAAATTAGTTTCTCATAAGTAGTTCAGCCTCTAAAGTTGTGCAAGAGATCATGGACCAAAAAATGCAGCTGTATTTACTTGACAGTTATGCCTAATTTCCTGGGCATTGTTCAAAAATCCTCTGCTTTAGAGATGCAGACACTGAAATATCCTTTGGGGTTTTTTTGAATAATATTTTGGGTTGAGTTTTTGCAGTATGAAGTTGTGGGGTTCTGAAAAAGCAGAAGGGTTTGGAGGGTGGGGTTTATCTGTCATTCAGTTTCATTGAATTTCCTGACTTTGTTTCTCAAAACATATTTGGAAAGGCATGAAAATGAAGTTCTTATTAAACTATTAGCCAAATTTTTCTACTTGCTTCTCCTCATAAGAAATAAAGAAATGCAAATAGTTCTAAATTGAAAGGTTAATTATTTTACCATAAAACAGGATCTGTAATTCAGATGCTGGAAGCATCACAATGGGGTATACAGAAATGGCCCATGGGCCTCTAAATCAGAAGAATCCTGGATCAAAATATCATTCACCATATGCAACACGCACTGGATTACTGCTAAATATAGGCACAGCTGCAGAATAAATATAAGGGGAAAATGGTATTTAAAAACATTAATGTTTTCTTCTTGTAGCTGATATTTTAGTGTAAATTTGACCTGTATTTCTACATGTTTGCCAAAAATACTTGATTTACTAAAATTCAGCATTGTTAATTAGCTATAAGGGAACAGAGTAGGCTACTCAAAGCATTTAAGCTCTGAATTTTTTTTTTTTTTAAGTATTGAATAAGGGCAACTGGTGATATTTTCTGTGTTTTTACAGTACATGTTAGAGAGGTCTGTGTGGACTACAATAATCCTTTTTTCTATTAACTATGTACCTTCAAAGTTCACTCTGGCATTTCTCATACACTTGACAATATAGGGTTGGGAAAGGAGGCACAAACTTCATTGAAGAGCTGTGAAAACTGCATGAATTCTCATTCAAAGCAGGGACTGCAGAAATTCGATCTTTAGAGCATCCATCCAGTGTGACACAGCTGCTTTAAAGGAATATTGTTTCTCAGGCACAGCATGGCCCGCACAAACCCATTTTCCTGTGCTCCTACAGCCGACGTGTGCTCTGGAGCAGCCGGACTCGCCCTGCCTGTGTGTTCAGCGTGCATTCACCTTCTGCCCGGCCTGATGCAAACGCTCCTTTGCTTCCTGCTTCTGTATATTAACCCCCAAAAGCAGCGGCAGCTTGCAGCTCAGACATTAATTATGGAGCTGCAATTAAGAGTACTGACAGGTCTAGTGCACAGCTTCAGAGTAGAGGAGATACAAACCACAGCATTTTAAGTTTCTGGATGACACAGGAGGGATTTCTCTGTTATGGAAAAGACTCTTAGAATGATTTTGCTCAAACATTTGCACTGAAGAGCTATCACCTTCCTTATAAAATTTAACTGGACTTTAAACAGCACAGCTGAAGTTTTCTTGCTATTTTTTTCCCCTGTTCTCCTCAATTATTATTATTGAATTATTTTAAAAACGGAGTTGTACTATTTTCAAGACCAAGCTGTTACTCTGTTTATCTAGTATTAAATACTTAACTATCCTTCCCCACTAAGGCAATAGAGCTTCTTTGTCTTAGGGCAGGGGCTCTGAACCAAAGGGGATCTTCCCACTCTTTTTTCACAGCCCCTGCAGTCTGAAGGGCCTCGTTTATAGTCCTGAGACTGTGAAACTCTTATCCGGGGGCCAGTCAAAGTGGGTGTGCCAGAAATCTGAAAATTACATGCATTCCCCTCTTCTAAGGCCAGCAGTGGAAGTGGGGGCAGAAGTAGGGCCCTTCACTCTTGGTCAGTGTGGGGACACAGAGGGACTAAGCCCCACAGGCACCGCAGCAGAGAGCCCACATGCTGTTCTCTGCGTGACTGGGAACTTGCTGTGAGTGGGAGAGGTGGAATTCTGTAAATCAGCTGAAAAGAAAGGCTGAGCTGCTGCTCCTTTGCAGCGGTCTCTGGTGTGGCTGGCCTCCATCGTGACTGCAAAAGGGGTGGGAGGGAGACATAGCAGAGAAGCTGGATCCGAATAATGAAACTTTGGCAAAGGACGTGGAAATAAGAGATACAAAGATCACAAGAGCTTTCTCAGGCTTAGAGCTAGAGGTCCCACAATGTGTTCCTGTCTTTCAGAAAGTCATTATTCTGTATAGAAGAATATCACTGTGCTTCATAGAAATAGCTCAGTACATTCTCCAAAATCCAGGAGTTTCAGTTTTCCGTTTGGCATCACTCAGATATTTCAGGGTCAGTTTCACTTCCAGGAATCCAGTCTGACACAGTGAGTAGCCCTCTCATGCAGTTACTGAGAGTATTGGTATTTTAAGTTGAAATATTTAATCAAGCTGAAAATATGCATGTGGGACAGATATTTTAAAATCCAATTTAATAGTCAGCAGTTTGCAACCTGTGGAGCTACACGTTTCACTACCAAAAAGTGGGAAGATTCCCAGTTCCCCATCAAAAGACACACCGCCCTCAACCTGCAAAGAATGAGAAACTGAACTTTTAAAAAGTGATCTAAAATAGTTCCACTCACAAGAGCAAGTACAATCAATATTTCTAGTCCTTATGTTAATATACTTTTCTTCCTGTAAGCCTAGGACAGATGGGTGGAAATCTTCATTTTGCATGACCTCAGACCATCCTACTGAAGCAGGGTAAGTTACAGCACCTCAGGCTCCAGCCTACATCAGCTGTAGCATTGCAAACACAAAGGCAGAAATGAGCTGAAGAAGTGCTCTAAAATGTCTGTGTACCCATTTCATGTGGGGAACCTAACACAAATTTAATTCAGGATGTTTTTCAGCTTGTTCTCAAGTCCTCTGACTTATCTCAAATTATTAGCGAGCTCCTTACACTGAACACAAACACTGGAAGCTTGCATAAAGGTACTGCTTTTAAAGTATGGGGCCTTGAAATATTAATTCTTCTTTGTGGGGTTACATCCTTTAAGTTTAACAGTGTGGTTAAAACATTCTCACCGAAGACCAGCTGTAACTTCCATGAACTGCTCCCTCGACAGACTTGGCTCAGTGCTTCACCCTTTGAGATTACAATGGGTTCTACTGGCTGGGGCAAGAACTGGGAGAAAGAACAGAACCTGAATTTCAGCACAGATTTTCCCAGCACAACGAGGCCTCATGAATGATGTGATCGCTAATATGTTGGGAATGTACGGAATCAGCTGCTGCCCAGCTAGGATTGAGTTGGAGACTTACAGCTGTGATTAAAAGTAGTAAATACCTTTTCTTAGCATTTTTCTTAACTTCTAATTCAGTTAGGAGGTATTTTGGAGAAAGGAAGAGACTGGAAAACTCATTTGGAGCACAACAGTACATTGAAATAGGAAACAAATGTTCACCTTTTGTCAAGCACAGGTAGAAGGTAGATGTAGTTACCTGGGATAGTTATCTTTGAAAGATTCTCTACTTGATAGAATAAAAAACATCTTTCACTGTCAGTTGCCCAGGAGAGACAGATGCAAACATTTTTTTATTACGTTGGAATCTTTACCTAATGCATAATTTTCAGTACCTCCAGGCAAATGGAATCCCATTTTAGGAAATGAGGATTCATGGGCTGTGTTTTCTCAATAATATCACCTCCTTTTTTCCTGCTTGGTAACTCATTTCTCTGCAACTAGATGAGCTTGGGTAATCTTTCAGTCTTTTGGGAATTGTGCTATGCAGTGAAGTGGCAACCAGCCATTCCATATGGTTTTCATCTCCTTCAGTCTAAAGGACCTTCTTGTCCTGTGACCACCTAAAAGTGCAGAAATAGAACTTTTTATAGCACAGATACGAAGCTACAACGTGACTATTATGTGTAAGGGAGGGAGAAGAATTTAAGACCCATACAGACCATTTGTTTTTGGTTTAAGAGTCCATATTTTTTTCTTTTAGGTTCCATATAAGGCAGTTGTGATTATCCAGTGTCTTGGTTTCAGTCTGCCTGCCTGGTTCTCATTCTTCTGGGTGGTCTCCCCAGCTGAGTTCCCCAAAACCACAAGTTCATAATAAATATTTAGGCATTTCCTAGATAATTTACAAACAGCTTCTTCTGTTGGTATAATCCTATAACAATTCTTACAGGCTGCCCAGGGAGTTCATGGAGTCTCCCTCTTTGGAGACACTCAACACCCACCTGGACATGTTCCTGTGCAGCCTGCTCTAGGTGACCCTGCCTTGGCAGGTGGTTGGACTAGAAGACATGCAGAAATCCCTTCCAACCCTAAATATTACGTGATTATGTGAAAAAGCATTTAATGGAAGCGTTTAGCATATTGTACATCAACACAGCTTTCCCAAAGATTCCTGATTATTCGTGGCTGTGTCCTATGTGTAACAGTTTTCCAAAGTTTCTCGATTATTCGTGGCTGTGTCCTATGTGTAACAGTTTTCCAAAGTTTCTCGATTATTCGTGGCTATGTCCTATGTGTAACAGTTTTGCAAAGATTCTCGATTATTCATGGCTGTGTCCTATGTGTAACAGTTATGGAGGCAACTTTGCAGCCAGGAACACCCCAGTTCTTCAGGCTGACAGAAGTCCTCGTGTCTGCCACCCAGCACCTGTACTGCTGGTAGCTGTCAGCTGGAGGAGCTGCATTTTTTAAAAACCAGCTTCTGAAAACTCATGGTCCATCTTTCATTCCAAAGTACATCCAGAAAAGTCAGTTAAGAATTGACTTCATGACAGAGCCCTTAAGACACCCTTACATACCCTCTATTGCCATGAATGGAATCCAGTGTTCGAGGCTTTCCAGACTGCAGCCTTTCAATTCCAGTCAAGTCAATGGGAAAGAGAATCCACCTCAACAAATTGGACATGTCATAGTCAATCCCATATATTTTGCTGGTAACATTTTGCTTTGAAAGTATAAGGTGAGTGTTAGGCAAGTTTTTATTTACTAAAAACCAGTTCAATAACTACACAAGGGTTTTTCCTTTCCTAGCTGTATTTTAGACATCCTGTATTTGGGTATATTTAAGTGAAGGTTAAAACACTAAAAAACCCCCCAATCTTTTGTGAGAAATGAGAATCCTAATTTCTAAGGTCTTAAGGTAACATTCTAAGAATACATATTTATTTCTGAGTGCTACTAGGAAGACTTCTGTGACCTTGCTCTTGTCAGCGTGCTATTTAGAAATAAAATCCTGATTTGCAAAGAGTCAGATAAACACAGCTGTGCACATGTGCTCACTTGATTGCAGACTGCATGCACAACTTTGTTTACGTGGGCCAAATCAGCCCCCAATTGCACTTGCCATCGAGGGCTCGAATCAGCAGAGGCTTTACAAGGCCTGCTGGTTAAAAGCTGCCACCATGCACACATTCAGCAGATTTCAGGAGACCCTGCACAAAGCTCTCTGTTGCATCTTGGAGATTTGATCCCAGTGGTGGTGGGATCTGAGTGTATCACTGGGTTTCTGCTCTGGTTCACCATCCACAGAGTGCACAATACCAGGTTTTTCTTCCCTTCCTTTTAGGGTATTCGTCTCAGTAGGGAAGAAAGCTCAGCAATGAATTATCTTACTGCGTTTGCACACAGCTTCACATCCCACCTGAACATCAATCCGTTTTAGCAGGTTAATATCTGTACACTTGATGTGCAGGAGAAACTGGTGCAACCTTAGTTCTTAGCCTGCAGCTGTCTTTAGAGAAATGTGCTTTATGTTTTTGAGCCAAACAGGAATCAGACAGCACAGAAATGTTCATTCTCTCTGCCTCATATAAGCTACATTTTTAATTTTTTAAAACATAACTAGCATCTTTATGACAGTTCAGTTTTTTGTACATAGAAAGGTTTTCCAGCACAGCTGAATATCATGGAAGAAAACATTAAGATAGTTGTGGGACCTCATGCTACTTCACCAGGTCATTTGCTAGACTACCCTTCTCTATGAAACCCTCAGCCAGCTCCCCAAAACAGTAAGTCAGTTGGCTAAACTCAGTCCTTGTGGTTCTGATTATTCTTCTGTACCTGCCAAAATCCCAAATGTCACCAGGGAACAAGAGAGACCTTTCTCGGTAACATGTGCATACTCAAGTTGAAAGAAGCCACAATGTACACTACAAGTTCACTTCATGTGTAGGCTCTCCACATTCCAACAGGCACTTCAGGAGAGTTAGTACTGCTTTATTGTTTCTTGTCAGTCTTTTTGAAATGAACACAAATCAACAGCGATGTGATGAATATGGGAAGTCCTACCTGCTACTCTGAAATAACTGTTAGTCAAAAATACCTACTGCTCTGATTGAAGTGTTGATTTCAAGTTTCTCTTTTGCAGAGCTAGGACTGAGCAGTTATTAAAGAAAGGTGATTAGTGGTACTTTGAAAGGTACTTGTGCTCGTTCAGAAAGGGTGGTAGCTGCAGATACAGCCTAATGCTAACAAAAAATGAACACACCTTCATTCAGCAGTGGTTGGACTCCTAAAGTCATAAGTGAACACAGCTGAGAAGACAGTCAGATAAAGTATTTTCATGCAGAATTTTTGATCAAAGAGACATGTGATAGTTTCACAGATTTTGAGGTTGAAATGAGCCAATAAATCTAACAACCTCCTGCAGCACAGGTCCTCTCACACATTCTTGTGCTCAGTGTAGGAATTCAATACATTCAGCCAGTCCTCAGTAGCCTACCAAGTTTCTAGCACAAGGAGAGAGCAGGAGAGGGCAAGGTTGGACCCTGCACGGAGCAGGGTGTACTAAGACTGTCCGTATCTGTCCAGTCAGTATCCTTGCACCTTTATAGGAGAGACTCTCCTACCTTAAACTAGGGGAAAAAAAATTGCTTCCTGACGGCAAGTTGAGTTAAAGGCCTGGTCTTAAAGAACCATGAGGACTTACCAAGCAAGCCTAATGAGTATGATCCAGTTCTCTGTGTGTAGGTCTTTTACTGTACAGGGTTATCTCCAAGGCAATCTACTCCAGCCCTTGGATTGGAGGAAAACTTGGTTCCCTCATGCAGACTGTCATGCAGCCTTGCTGTATTTTTTGCACCAAGAGCTATATTCTAGTTCTGTTTTACTCTGAGACCATAAATAGTTCACAATGGTCTTCAGGGAAATTAAAGAAAATTGAAGGAAAACATGTTTTACAGTAAAGTACAGGTAGTACGGAGACAACTGAATTTATCCATTGTGAAGGAAAAACATGCTAGTTGAACCATGCTGCTGAAATGTTTCATTTGAAGGTGTCTAAATTTCGGTGCTAATTGAAGGTGTCTAAATTTCTTATTGCTTGATAATTCAGCCAAAGTTACCAGGCACTCTTTAAGAAAACGTGGAAAAAAAGATTTTCCTCTGCCAACTGTTGTCCCCACCTATCCGTGGGCAGGTCTGCATTCAACAACAATGTGCGCACAAAATTGATTCTTCTCTCCGTGAACGTCCCGAATCTTGATTTTGTCTCATGTGTGCATTTAATAGTTTCCAAAAGACTATATACCTCACGGAACCGTTTTCATGAAGTTCGGGCAAAAATCTTTTATGCACCATGGAAAGGGAAACAGATTCTTCAAGGTGTTTCTAATGAAGAGATATAAAACTAAATTCTTCTCTTGTTTATACCTCTCCCAAAGTTTCTGCTTTGGAAAGTTAGTGAACTAGAACAACTATAACTGCAGGCCAGATAGAGAGACTTCTTGATGTTTAGTAAGAATGGAGAAAGGTCTTTGCATGTAGAAACTGCCAGGTTGGGCACATGATCTCAGATCAAGAAATGTATTGTGTTTCTCTTCAAATTCCAGAAAAATGAGGAATTTGAAAAGAAATGGAAGCTTGTTTGCCATTTCCCTTTTTTCAGTCCTAAAGAAAATGTTATACAAAGGATGGCTCCCAGTGGTGGCCTACACTGGAGGCTACCGAAGAGCGGCTTCTTGCTTTGCTTGTGGAGGAGAAGTGCCAGGACCAAAGGAGGCTCACTCCAACAGCTGGACAGCTTCCAGCTGTTCTGAGACATTACTTTCTTAATACCTCTTCTCCATGCATGCAACTAAAAGGCCTTTAAAGGTCTCCAGAAACAGCCACTTGAACAAACAGGTCTCAGAGCCAGGGTGTGAGCACTCCGAAGACGGCGGAGTTTACTCAGCACGAGCACGGAGTGGAGGTTGGCTGCTGTCCCTTTCACAGCTGCACGACCTCTGCTGCTCAGCGCTTCAGCACAGAGCCTGGGAATGGAGAGGGATTTCATATTTCAGCAGAACACAATAAGAATATTGTTACAGGTCCCACGGGGCAGCAGCATTTCAGAATATGCTATATGCACAGCTTGAGAAGACACTAATGCTGGCCAGTCAATTTGATAGTGTGCATTTTCTCTGGAAGAGATTTTAGGCTAGCAATTAGGAAAAATACCGATTTTGGAGTTACATGGCAGATCTCTATCAATTTCAAACAGTAATTACTCAATGGGAGTTCAAATGAAGAATATTTATCTCTAACCGGGCTATGCATTATAGTGGAGAAACAAGTGAAAGCTGAAGTTATTAATAAAATAGCAAGTTCCAGAGATATTTATTCAGCAGGATGAATAAAAACTTCAGCATTTTAGGTTTTAGTTATTATTTAAGGAATTCTAAGACCATATATATCAATTAAGTGCTAAACTGGTTCACAATTCAACCTCGGTTTGCAGTACTCGGAGGGAGCTCTGTTGGGGGGCAGCTCTAAAAGTGATCATTTTTAGAGGACTTAGACCTCCAGCAGAAACTGGTCAGAGGATTTCTGGTACATTCTCTGATGGCATATACACAGTTGAATTACTCTCAGGTGACCCAGTTTATAGCCATCTAATTCAGAAAATATTTCCATTTTACAGCAGGAATATTCGTAACCTCCTAGTACATTTGTTTTCTGAGCAAACAGGGTTTCAAATAAACTAGGCAGCTCTGTTCTCTTCCTTCCAAGCTTTGGTAAAAACATTTGAGTCCTCTTCAGTCTTCTTCAGGTTATACTCTAGATGTAGAGGAAAGAGGGTGTAAGTGTTGCTCACAGCATGAACAGCCTAGCAGACCAAAGTCATTCGTAAGACAAGAGAATTGCTTGTATAGTCTTATAAATAAGACACAGAAAAAAACACCACACACACACACACACAAACACACACACAAACCTGCAAAACCAGAAAAACCCAAAACAATCAAACCCTAAGAATGACAAGACTAATTTGCTTTTGCAGTAAGGGCAAGTCTGGCTCTTGGACAAGGATTGGACTAAATGTATTCAGAAAGCTCTGTTTTCACAAGAAAGAAAATACCACTGTTAATCATTCTGACTGAGTTACTGTAAATACTGACAGCTGGATTTAGAAACTTGAACTAACATGAACTTTAAAGTTCGTTCACCGGATGAGGATTCACAAAAAAATTTTTGAAAAGAGAACCTCAATGCCAAGTC
The DNA here is from genome assembly GCA_013400235.1 of Oriolus oriolus. Classification (NCBI taxonomy): domain Eukaryota; kingdom Metazoa; phylum Chordata; class Aves; order Passeriformes; family Corvidae; genus Oriolus; species Oriolus oriolus. The sequence continues at coordinate 134,078 of VXBT01013570.1, forward strand.
TGTGGCTTTTGTACCATACAGTTGGTGATTGAGAAATTCCCCATGTCCACTTACAGTGGAAATGCATCCTATTTTGTATGGTAGCCACATTTTTAACTATTATTAAGCACTTTCAGGTAGGAATCCTCCCAGGCTGCCAAAGACTGTAATTCCATAGAAGTCATAATAAGGAATATATAGGGAGAAAGTCTGTGTCCATTTGATTAATCTATAACAATAACCAGACACTCTAACAAAACACACTGTGTTGAATTGGGGTTCACCAGCCCTGTCAGCTCCAGAAATGAAGGGTTTTGGGTTTTACACTACTACAGAAACCTTTATCACTTAAAAATGTTCTCAAGAGTTCACACCATGAGGAAAGGCTATGCTAGGCAGCTGAGCTTTTGCTGCTCAAGAATTCTCTGGTACTTCAAGGAAACTACTGTTGTCCATTTCTGGATAGCAATAATTGTTTAAAAGACCATGCTATGAAGACACTGAAATGACAAAATCCGTGATTCGTTTAAATTGGCAGTTTACTACAAAAACATGTTTTGCAAATCCCAAGACAACATTCCACAAACACCTGTCCAAAAGCCCTTAACACAGGTAGAAAGCACTGCTGAGTTGCAGTCTGTTTCCTCAACTGTGGATACCAGCACACTTCAAGCTGATTTGGAGGGGCAGGAATATCTCCTCTGCTTGCTTTGCGTAATCAAAGAACCACATAATGCCTGGAAAAGTAGTTGATGATTTCAAAGCTAGTGGGTGGTTAAGCTATGTAACCCTAAATTTGTATTCCTTTGGGAAAATATTAAATCTCCATCCAGGACTTTGGCAGATGGTGGCGCAACATTGTTTGAAGGTGAATTTACAAGGGGGATTGTTGGGGACTTGGGCTCCCGTAGCCCTTTCCTCTAACTGCTTCCCATCTTTGCCACTGTATGTGTAGGTGTGGGCATGATCAAAGGTATGCAGCATGAAAAAATGGCCAGATTGTGGCAGGCCTTCAGGCAGGTCACAGCCAAGCAGCCTGAGATCAGCGACATAAGGGCCAGCGCACATCAGCACTCCCCACTCTCCTTCATGACTGTTGGAATCCGAAAAGGCCTGAAAAGTCATCTCTGTGCCCTCCAGCTATATAGTCACTGACTGGAGACAGCACAGCTTCATTTTGAAAGTGGCCAGAAGGGTCTCAGGCTGCAGGTGGCTGGAAAGTGTGGTGGAAATGCCAGACCGGGACGTTGACAGGGCTCAAGTGGGAGGCGTTCCTTGTGGGACATATTCAGTGCCACAGAAAACTTCCCTGAAGCAGTACAGCGCAGTAATGTCTTAGTGAGCTACAGAAAGCTGAGAAACCTGGTAATGGCTATTCATTCAGTAATTCTGAGTGTGTTCAATACCCACTGCTCTTTTTTTCTTTTTTCTTTTTTTTTTTTTTTAATGGAATCAAAAAGCCTACATTCAGAAAACTTGAAAAGATTTTTTTTGAGGGTGGAATGCAACTCAAACTTGTTGCAGGGTGTCAGAATCAAGAATGGATAACACAAGTGAAACCCAAACCACATATTTGTTTTGTTGCAGTGTTTTTCAAAACCAGTCAGCTAAAATGATATCGTAAACAGTGCAATAAATTTGGTGTATTTCTGTTCAAAGGCCCTGGACAAATGGAGAACACTACTAATACATCTCTTTATTAACTCTCAGATTCATTGATCTCCATTTAGACATCCCATTGCAAGAATGAAATCTCAATTGTCTTAAAATCCATTTCCACTATTTCCTTTAAGGGAATGCTACTGAGTCATAACAGTAACACTAGATCTAATTAATTGGGACTTTGTGCCAGAACAAAGATCAAAACAGCTGATAGTTTGATTTTTGGCTGTCTGTCCCCTAAGACTATTCAGTAGGTAGGAAACTTAATTACTTTCTTAAAATTCCATTATTCTCTGAAAGAAATGCACAAAATTAATCTTTATGCTGTGACTTCACTTGGTTTATCCCCTGGCTCTGTTATTGCTTCTAAGGATGAGGTATCATTGCAACATTTGCACACAGTGTTCACCTAGCATTTAAAAATATATCTGTGCTTGATAAGAGAAAGCCCGAATACACTGTGACAATTATGTCTTTGTTTTGCTTAGCTGTGTACATAACATTTTGCAAATGTGTGTGTAGAACATATTGCATTTTCTTTCAGTGCTATAATGGAAGTTTGGGCACCAGAACTGGCTGTGTTACCAACACAGAATACTAGAATAATTCACTTTAACTTCCCTCAGAAGTAAGCAGGTATCCAGCTACCTTTATCACTGTTCCCTAAATTTACCTTTTGCATCCTAAGCGGGGTTGTTTAATGTCCTAATTCAGGGAGGTGTTTCAGAGGTGTTTTCAAGTATCCCTCTTGGCTCTGATAGTTGGCTGGGTGTCGCTCAGTACTTTCCTGAACAGAGCTCTGCTTATGCCCTTACAAAGAAAAGCAACAGAGGGCAAAACCTGCAAGGGATGTGTCATGTCTTACTCAAGCATCCTGTAGTGATGCCAACATGAGGGGAAGTGTTGGCCCTTCTGTTGCTGCTAAAGAGCAAGTAGAAATTAGCTGTGAACACGATGCTGCTAACAGCTAAATTCTGATGCATCTGACAGTGGCACAAGGCCACAGTTAAAACGGGGCAGACTGTTTGGCACTGCCTCCTGTCGCAGTAAGACAGTCCCAGCTAGGTCATCTACATCTCTTTCCCATCTCCAGGTGCTGGATAGCATCCCTTTTACTCTATCCTTTCCGTCTAGGGTAAACAAAACAGCACCGAAGTAACTTTTCCATGCAAAAGGAGGTATGGCTTTTTCAGAATCTGAGTGTGGTGCAGCTGTAGGATGGTGTGGAGGAGGAGTTACTTTGGAGCACTTCCACTGACCTGTCCATTTAGGGTTTTTTGTCATGAAGCTTGCCTGAGGCTGGACACTCCCCCAGGCCTCATCAGAGGTCAACTTCTGATTTGCATGCACCACGCAGGACCACTTTTAACACTAAACTTGTTAAGACAGGTAAATGTTTCACTTGAAATTGGAACATCTCTGCCAAATTTCTTATCAAGGTAAAGCAAATTTCCAGCAATACTTCCTGCTGCATCTTCCTCTTGAAACTCTGCTTCCTTTCCCACTTTCTTACCCCTTCTCCTACCTTTGCACAGTATTAGGTAAAAGAGGGTTGCTGGAGAGGTAGATCCTGTAGGTGTCTAGTTAGGGTATTTTATCATCCCTTTTGGTGACTTAAATACTGCAGTGAAGCTGTATCAGAACTTGACATCAGGTCATGCATCATGAATGTAAATACATTCACAATTCATGTTTCCTCGGTATTCATCATTAGAGCTCATCCCAGAATCTAAGCCATGAAAGCAAATCCTCTCATCTGAGCTGAAATAAAAAAGAGCCAATCTGTTTGTGCAGGTAACTTCTAATAGTTTTGCTTTTATAATTACAGCCTATTGGAATACTTAACATATAAAGTTTAAAATAAATGCGAGCCTACTGGTATTACCTAGACAGATGAAATATTTTAAACTGCTTCAACAAGCTTCAAAAATAATCTTCAATATCTCCAATGTTTAACAATCTTCAGAATTTAACTACTCTACAAAAAAAGTCAGCAAATAAAATGGCTTTGAGTAAATGATACCTACCTAACTTGCCAAAATTAAAATCAAGGATCTTCCTTTGTTATGAAGTTTTCCTATCAGATGGAGGAATTTGCATCTATTCCCAGTAATATTAAAGCTTTTCAATGATTCTACCCTGGGTATAAAGATAAAATAAAAAAATCTGTCTAGTAAATAGGGTTGTTCATGTTTTAGTTAAGAATACATATCATGAACCCCCTCACAAAACACCAGTTTTGTAATTTTCTCAATAGTTTCACTGCAAAATAACAATGTTTATCTCCGAAGTTAAAATTTAAACCAGTGACACTCATTTCTTGACAAGCATTACTTTAAAAGTGATAATTCTCAAATCTATGCCAATATAATGGCATCAGCTTCAGTAATCAATCTTGTATTACTGGGTTGAAAAGCAGAGCTTGGCCAGTTCATTAGTTCTGCATCATCTGGAGTTCCCTACAGTTGTTTCAAACGTGAGTGACGTTGTCCTGTTAAAATCTCTGCATCTTTTCCCCAAGTCTTTTTTTGGTTTCTATGAAGAAAGCTATGGGGGTAAAAGCTAGAGGAAGCAAGATCCCAGGGGATGTGCCATCCTACTGATATCCATTAAGAAGCACTTTGGCTTCTTAATGCCTGAACACCTCATTGCCATCGCGGGAATCCTGTCTGGCCAACGTTTTCAAGTGCACAGCTACCAGCCAGGTGCGAGGGTATCCAATCACTTTAATTCAGGCATATTCAGCTTCATCTCGGAGGATTCACCAAGAATCTTCCTACAGCTACCAATTCAGTGCAAAAGAATTGTCAGCAGACAAAGCTTTCCTTGGGTAATGTTTAAACACCTAAACCTCAGCACTAATCACCTTATCTGATTCCTCCAAATGTGCTGAATACACTGCAAATCACAGTAATTACACAGTAAAGAGACACGAGTGGCAAATGTTTTACAGTCTTGCATTTACTTTGACCAGATCTGTTGATGTTCTTAGGAAATAAGTCAGTTCCTTGTACACCACCTTCGATTTTACGCTCTCTGAAAGTTCTAGGTCTAAACTAATGCTCTGAGTGGAATATCCTCACTCGGTAGAAAACTAAGCTGCCATTTAATGCGGCCTGGTCTGAATGACCAGTCTCATATTGGAAACAAGATACAAAAATCCTGGCAGTCAATTTTACCTGCTGCTTTATGTGATAAGGCAACACTCTGCATAGTAATAGTGATTTCAGTTTTCTTACTACCTCCTGGGCAAGCTTTGCACAGTGTCAGGTTTTTGTGACCATTTTCATTCCAGCTATGCTGTGTTGTCCTGTACTTCACCACTGTACTGGTCCATGCTTTTTATAATATGCACTGTAATTGTCATATTTACTTCAGCTTTGCAATAACGTTATAAACATAAAGGCTACCAAATACAGCAGGATGCAACTGTTTGTTAAACATTTTAACACCATTTATCACCCTTTTTTAGTTATTGCCCTTGACTCTTCCAAGAATCCTATGTCCCTAGAAACCACAGTAACAACCAGCATCAACCTTAAAAAGCTTTGTACTTCCTTATCTTCCCAAACATTCAATTCCAAGTACAGTAGTAGTGCCTGTGGTTCAGCCTTACAGGAGCTTCCCTGCAGGAAAACCTCCATTTCTAATTCAAGCTTCAGGCATAAGATAATTTTTTTGGCTCATCATTATTGACTGTAGGTTCAATCTGCTTAAGAGAATAATTTATCACCACGCTCTGATTTCCAGGTGCATAAGACAGATGAATTAATTACGCTGGTAACTTACAGCAGCCTTGGCTACTTGCACTGGAGCTACACCAAAATGTGGTGAACCACAGTGTGAAAAAGCTGGCTTTATGCAGAAATACTCAGTATGCTCTCTGCATCCCACTGGCCTTCACTTGGGCCAGTTCATCTGGCTCAAGCAGTTGTGCACATACGCTGATGGAGCCCGGCTCACCAGTACCACAGCAATTTATCCCTGCTCAAGCTCAGACACAGTAACTTCTGTATCAGGAATCAACAATGTATGTTTTCTCATCCTATGATAAATGGAATGTGTTGTGATTCACAGTTACAATAAAAATGCTGAGAGAGAGGTGTTCAGCCTGATTCGTGCATCCCAGTCATATTCAGGGCAAAACTGAAAATAGGCATTGAACAAACACTTTGTCAGCTGCTCCCAGTAACAACAGCCCGTAACAATCCTTCAGCTCTTTTCCTCTCTGAAAAGGAAGTGAAACCTGGGGCATCACCATAACCAGCTGTCCATCAGCTGGGCTTTCCCTCACGTTGGCAGGAGCTCTCAGCTCTGTATTTCAGGTGGCTTTGTAGCCCTCTGAACAGACACGCACAAGCTAAGACAGAACTAAGTCGCAGAAGTCAGAATAGATCTGTCATGTTTGGGATCCACAGCTTGCTCCTCCAAGTCTGAATGAGCAGTTCAGTTGGTCTGGAAATCACTCAGTTAACTCTCCCTTCCTCCTCTGTCCTTCTTTCACCTGCATCTCTCTCCCCTTCTCACCAACACGTTACAAGAACAGTGAGGTTGCCAAGTATAGCCTCAGAAACAACAAAAAAACCCCCAAATAAACCAAAACCACAGACTCCAGCAGATTCTCAGGTATGGAAAATTCAGTTCAGTTATATTTTGGCAAACACCTTATCTTTAATCGTTCACAATGGGAAGTTTCAGCAGTAATAAGCAACTCTGTCAAGCTCAGTAATGGCAAGTACAACATTAGTGCTGTGCACATGCACACATTCACATCTATTTTCATACTGTGCACAGACTTCCTGCACAATAGACAAATTTCAGTTTTCCCATGCTTCACAGCTTGGTTCTGACTGGTTAAGGAAAAGTGGATAAAATACCAGTGTTGAATATTTATTTGCTAGTTTATTTCATTTCAGTGGTTGAGGGGAATAGCATACTGTTTCCTAGAAAATATTTTCTTCAAATTGCTTCTCAGTTGGTCTGATGTCATCCAGAATATTTGTGTCCGTAATGAGTAACACATTAGGAAAGGATATTTTTCACAGATAAAATAAGGAGGTAATTTTAACTCCATATCAGCACTGTTTCAGACTTTTCAGTATAATTTCAGTCAAGTTTTTATATTGTTGGTTGTCTGGGGCTGGGTTTTGGGGTGGTTTGTTTTTTTTTTGGCGTTATTATAGCACGAACAAGCCAAAAGAAAAATCCGTGTTGCAAGATGACAATAGACTGAGCTCAGTTTAATCAGTCCAAAAGTTTGTGAATTGAAAACTATGCACTCCTGGTAAGCTCCTAAGAATTGACAGTTGAGGGTTCTGGTCATGGACTCTGTGCATGAAATCCTGTAACTCACAAAATCACTCTACTCATGCAAAGCACGGCTGTGCCTTGTTATTGCTGGAAACCCAAGACACATATTTGGCCTTCCTGTTCCTGAAGCATGCTCTGGAAAGAGCTATTTTCCTTATGAAATAATTCATAAGCTGTTTTAAGGAGCCTTTCTGATAAGAGTTTTTCCTTTACAGGGAAACTGTTCATCACAGTTAGGTTTGACCTGAAACTGACACATTGTTCAGAATGAAAAAAGATTAAACCCCACATTTCTCAGCTTATGCTTAATATTTAAATTCCTACTCTTTTTCATATCTACTCAGGGAGAGCTGGAGATTGCAGGGTGTGTGGGCTGGCCATTTTTAAAGGCACTCCTCAGAGTCGTAATGAGCATTTGATTTACAAGTTCTTTGAATAAAGCCATTTATCCAGACTGCCTCTGGATCAGCCAGAGGCTTTCTGTGTTTCATTGAACAACTGAATTCTTTGCAGCCATCCCACCAGCAGTAGAGTCTGAGGTGCTTGGGCCCTACATTCACCATGCAGAGCCTTGCAAATTGTTGTTTTCCTTCGGAGCAAAGTTCTTTCCTGGAAATTCAAGCCACATAATACAATTTTGTTCTATACTTCCCTCTGATTTTTATTTAACCCTTTTAGCTTGGACATCCCCAGACTGTCCATCAGAGGGGTGATGGGAAGCTCACGCTAAATGAATGAATGGAGGAGGACAGAGGCTATACCTCTTTATGATGGTCTCAGAGTCAGAAACTGGGATCTGTAGCGTTCCTACTCTAATATGATGGGAAAGCTACAACTTAATTTTTTGATGTCTTCATTTTTTTGTCATCTCTGTTATGAATACAGATGTTTCTGAATAATTCAACCATTTTCCAGTCACCTTTTCTGCAAACCATAAATAAACTGATACCTCATGAGTAAGTAGAGATAGCAGGTTTGAACAGCTGAATGTATCCAGCAAAGGCATCCAAATTAATACAACATTTGGCCACACTGAAATCCTACCAACTGCAACTGAATGTGGTCACAGTCACCATAATGTATATGGTGACCAAATCAGGATTCTAAAATTGTTCACGTACCAAGGGCAGTCAGTATCTTGTTCATTCTTTGTGCAGTCAGTTATTTGAGTTATCAGGTGACGTGTTTTGTAGCTGGTTTACGAGGAGGTGCACGTAAGGCAGAAGAAAAATTTAATACTTTTGTATGAAAACAATCAGACCATGTAAGCAAGCAGAAATATCTTGGCTGCAGAGGAATAAATTGTGTAGAATAGACTACAGCACCAAGCATATGATACACAAGAAACTTTAATTTAGATGCTAATTAACCCAAATGTAAGAATTACAGGGTTAATTAAGCAACATATCCCTCCCACAATTTTATCTGCTGCAGACACAGGTGAGAGGAGAAGGATTTTACCATTTGATTAAATTAGCCACAAGCCACAGTGGGAAGTTATGATAAACATTTTTTTGAAAGCATTTAATTACGAGCCCTAAGTAGGATGGATTCTGCATTTAGATTACATCCATTTTTATTGTTGGACATGAAATATCAGATGATCAAGAAAACAGCCACTTCAACAGCTATGTAATAAATGCTTCTCCTGCAGCACAGTTGTTAAACCAAAACATATATTTCTAATCAATTTAGTTGTAACCAGCATGCAAAAACTCATTAAGTTAAAATTAAATCCTTATTTCAAGCACAGTGTGACCACTCTTGGTACAGTGGCTTGTTACACAGCAATTTTCTTTTCAAGCTCTCTTCTCGCTTTTCCTTGTCTGTGACACCACCCCAGCTACCTGTAAGGCAATATTCTTTGCTTAGACTCAGGCAGCTCGTTTGTTGGGTAAGGGTAAGAGAAGCCTTCATGCAGATAAGGTTCTCAGCTAGACTAAATTTATTCTTTGGAAACTGGGAGAATTCCATGACATTTATAACAATCTTCCTTATGTGAGTGTTGATTCTGCAAGAACCATCAACAGCTGCTTTAATTTACAACATCTAAAGACACTCCTTCCCTAATAAGCCAGCTTGCAAGTGGGAGACTTGTTGAGAGCAGACCTCAGGCTGAAAATATTTTTAAAAAATAAAATATAGAAACTAAGATATTTTCTTCAGCTACTTCATTCCAAAAATTCAGCAAAAAAGAACCCTGGCAGAGGATTCAAAACGGAGCTCATGGCTCACAAATAGAACTATTTTTTCAGCACTGCATATCCCATGAGGAAAGGCATCCTGTTAAGAATATTCAGGATGATGCACAGGATTTTCATATTAGTTTTACTTTAATATTTAAGTGGTAAATGCTGAATTTGGTCTATTAATACTTTACCAAATGGCAGAGGCCCAGACTCAGGATGCATTGGGGATTTTACAGGAAGTCAAAGAATATACCTGGTCTATTAGGTTTAAAGAAAATTTCTAAGTTGCAAGCCAGCTCAAGGATTCCAGTGCAAAAGCTATCCTGGTGTATCAGCCCAAGCCCTGCTTTAAAAAAGCTTAATGGAGACAATTGCTAATTCTCCAAACACCATCCTGAAAAACAGGATGAAGTAGCATTTGTTCTTCATGGGTTCCAGATCCAAATATTTAACAGGATATTATTGACCATGCCAGTGTACCGTAGGAAAGCAGCCAAGACAGGAAAAAAAAAGTTAAAATTTTATTTTCCAAATCTGCTATACATTTTTCTAAGCTGTTTTTTAACCAGCCAGTTATCTTCATAAACTTAAGCTGGAAAATTTATTGGCATAGCACTAGAAGTTCTAATTTAGTTTCTTGTGCTTTCTGAAAATACTGTGTTCTGCAGAAAGGACTTAAAAATATTTTCACTGCTGTCTCATGGGACAGTTGCTTCAACAGGTTGCCCTGAGCTTAAATCCAAGATCATCGCTGTTTCTAGAGAAGTCTTATTTGAGAGAGTTTGTATTGCAGCTATTGGTTCCCAGAGTAACCCAGACTAATATCTTTACAACTTAATGCTCAAACTACCACAAACTGTCATACCTAAACTCACTCCAGAGGAGTTAATGACAGAAAAATACTGAATTGAAAATCCGTATCCATTTGATAAAAGAGCACGGTAGAGAGATGTCTTACATCTGAGGCAAAAGGAGAGTCAGGACACAGCACACTGAACTTCTCATTGTGTTGTTCTGTCAACAATTCTGAGTTTGTAAACATTTATCTGCCCGCTTTATGGGGTTCAGTCACTTCTCAGAGCTCTCCCATAAGCCAGTCATTTTTATGTTAACCAAATATTGAACTCGCTGCAAGTCAATAAAAACATTTATTGACTAAAATACTCAGTCTATAAACATGCACCGTTAGAGGACTTCTGTTATAAAAGAGTGACAAAGTAGAAAGGAAATTGGCAGATTTGAAAAAATGAGTAATTCTCTGACATTACAGTTAGTAGAATGCCCACTATTAAGCACAGTACTTATATTTACTGGAATAACTCTTACCTAGTATCAAAATAAGATACAGAAAAATGTATATTTACAAAGGCACACAAGGCTCTACTCTGCAAAACTTAGAAAGAAATGGTTCTTGGGTCTTATTGGCATCTTCAAGTTGGTTCACCTAAACCTTTGATATCATCCATGTTACATAACAAGGTGCCTCAGGTGCAAATTCCACGACTCTGTCAGCAGCAAGATTCTGCATCTCTTGATCTTTCACCTCTAAACATGAAATGTAAGAAACCAATGAATGCTCCTACCTCTGTTTAACAGGTAAGAAAGAACGGTGTAGAAAAATCCCAAAGTCCCTGAGATCATTCAAGGGATGTCTGCCGACACCTATTTATGTTCCATCAATCACTTGCACATTTTTTTCAGTATAATTTTTCCATTTCTGATTTTAAGACTATAAGGCTGTATCTGATTGTTGCAAGAAGCCATAGATATTTCAATGTGGCTACATAAATGTAGAGAAGCATTGATTGTTCAAGTTTTATGGTCATTTCAAAACATCATTTTAGAGTGGATATTTAACTATTTGCATTTGCTTTATCTAGTAATTTCAGGTTTCTTTCCTTCCCAAAGCCACAGGTATTCATGCAAAATAATTTTAAGAAATATTTGCCAAATTTATAACGGATATGAACCATCTGTAATAAAGAGGAGGCACAAATTGGTATTTGGAGAACTAGACAGCATGAACCCTGCTATGGAGAAAGCAGAAGTCAACTGAGAATTAAAATCTTTTGAGGAGCAGCTTAATTCACTTGTGATAGCTGCATAAGAGTTATTAAATCTTCATTTGCAACGTAGATTTCCATGCCTACTGAGAAGCTGTACAGATTCTACATGCCAGCACTGCAATCAATATCACATTCTGTAATTCACTGACTGCGAACCACTTCCTCTTCTTGCAAACATAACTCATCGGGATTCTGACAGCTTCCAGTCATACAATGGATCCTGTTAAAACAGGGATTCATGTTTTTCTTTGTCAGAGTACTCCAGACCTATTCAAATGGGGCAAAACACCAATAATTACTCTTGCAGCCCAACAATGTCTCAGTCTAACCCATGAAACTGGCTGCTCTTCATGGAAGTGTTATTAATCATGATGAGCCCTTTAATTATCCACATAAATGGTCCACGTTCTTCTACAGACTATTCAGTATGAATGTAATATTCTCAATTATATAAATGCTCGATCCTGTCTGTGGCTTTTTTTAATAATCAAACCAAAGAGCTGCCAAGTCCAAGGCCAAATAGTGCTTGTTTGGGTCAGGAGCCACTGGGTGAATGGCAGCACTGTGTTAACAAGATGAGAATGGTCTCCTTATGATCTTAAAAGACCATAAATCACACACATTAAGTGAAAAAAAAGAAAAACCCAAAAGATTTCTTCATCTGACAAGCTTGTGTTTTCAGTGTTCCTTATGGAGTCAGTGAAGTTTAATGTCAAAAAGATAACTACATGCAATAACTAAAGAACTATAGCTTTATATTTCTGGATATAAGCTTAATAATGAATCTTAAAAAATTAATTTTATCAGTTATACACATGATTAAAATAGCTCCAGCTTTATAATACTGATGAGATAATTAAAGTAATTAGAAATTACACCTACTTGAACAGTCAGTCGGTAAAAGCATCTTTAATCACAATCAAAACCTTTTCTTCCCTGAAGGAAGAATTTTTTTCCATATTACAGATTTTTGGTAGCCTCTCATTCATTTGCTTCAGACAGTGATTAGAATAAGCCTTGTCAGTGGTTGGAAAGAACACATTAGGAATGATTTTACATAGAAAAAATATCAATATCCCATTCCTGGCATTCAGAACTCTTTTCAGCTGACCTTTTGTTCCCCAAACATGCTATCCCTTGTTTCTCAGAAAAGCTCTCTTTACAGAAATATCTGTCTTAAACAAAACACTTGCTTGTGCACTTGGAATAAAGGTATGACTTTTATAATACAGAACTCTACAAGCCAGTTTAACAGAGTTTGTTTGCTCTGGTACTGGCAAAGGCTTAGTTAATCCTGCTGCAAATGAACCTCCTGAACACTCCTTTCTCAAGCATCATCTTGTTTTCTCACCAACATAACAAAGGCATGCAAGGGATTTAATATAAGACAACTTGAAAATTCTGATCTCTGAAAAATTCCAGGAGTGCAGCAACTAAGGTGGATTGGATGCAAGAGCAGACCAGATTTTAATGCAGTTCTCAGATTAAAGGCAGCTAATATTCCATATTCTACTCTGCAGTGCAAAAGAACCCCATGCCCCTGTTTTTCAATTTTACCATTCTTTAAGATGTCAGCTTCTTGCATATTTTTTAAATTTTTTTTTTTTATTTTTATTTTTGGACCAGAAAAAGAGTTTGCAAATACTTATATGATACATGCAAATAAAGGTGCCAGTCAAGTTGCATCTTATTTATACTGAGTACCAACACCTTTGCCCAACATTTAATGAGCACTGAAGAAATATATTTAAAAGGGGTTTTGTTGTATTCAGTTTGGGAGCACTGAACCTAACTCTGCCACACCCCAACCTCCAAACAATCTCTATTAAAAGGCTTAAAATTTGGCCAAGATTTCTGTAAGCCAAAGCCCAGAGAAGGCAGCATCCACCCACAAATCTGCTTCAGCACCAGTTTGACTTTTCTTGCCAGATACCCATTTGACTGTGAAGCTGATTTGATTTTGACAGGAGTTCAAGTAAAAAGTTGCCTTGATTATTGATAACTGTCAACTATCAACAATTTTCTTTGCCCTTAAGACAAGTTTTTCCAGATTAGAATGCTGTACTAAAATCTCCTCCCATGAATCTATTAATGGAAAATCACTATTAAGGCCATGCTATTTTCCAAGTATTTTTCCTTGAACTTTCCCATGTAAATGGTGAAAACAAGGTCTTACACATCTTTTCAAGCATGCAAGATTCTTACTACAAAGAGTTAAACAAGAGGTGTGTTTTACATCATACAGAGCTTATACAAGGAAGATGAAATCCTCACTGAGGTTATACCCCAGTGGAACTGCAGTCTGAAGACAAGTGATTCAGAAGTTCAGATCCCATTGGGGATAAGAAATCAGGCTGCTATTCCTAATAGTTTCTGTCTGAGTTTAAAATAATCATTCCATATGTTAGCACAGTAAAAATCATACTCTTTAATTGAGCCAACTGTTTTAAAAACAGATGAAATGCAGCTAAGTGTAGATTCACCAAACCCAGTTTTAGCCTTTTTTAAAAGTGCTAAAGAATTCTTTTTGAAAAATACCTTAACAAAGCAAGGCATTTACCTAAGACTAGCTGGCTCTCTCTGATCTGAGAGATTGTACTTTTGAATGTAAATTTTGCATAAGAAGTTCAATGGAAAGACTGTATGTATTTTTCTGCATGCCTCTAAGCTGTGACCTCCAGGAACGGTTTGTGTTTGAGTGGGAAAAGATACAGACAAGAGGAAAGACTCAACTGACTTGGACTGTACAACCAGAAGGATCTAAAAATAGCCCCACAATTTTTGGGAACCAACTGGAAAAGGAATTAGGGGAATGGAAGTCCTTTAATCTGCAAGGGGCTCGGTTACAATATGTTGATGATATCCTGATAGCCACCAAAACTAAAGAGCAGTGCTGAGACCTGACTGTTGAATTGTTAAACTTTTTAGGATTGAATGGTTACAGGGTACCAAGGAAGAATGCCCAAGTGATAAAGAAGACTGTGACCTTTTTGGGTTTTGAAATCTTCTGAGGTCAAATGAATCTAAGCACAGGGAGAAAAAAAGCTGCCTGCCAAATCCCAGAGTGACAAACCGTAAGAGAATTGCATGCCTTTCTTGGAATGGTCAGGTGGTGGATGGGTAATTATGGATTACCAGTTGGACTTCTGTGTGGACTTTTAAAAACTGCCTATAAAGGTTTTGTTAAATGGATTGATCATACTTGGGCCACATTCAAACAACTTAAGAAAGCACTAATGAGAGCTCCAGCTTCAGACTTGCCAATTCACACGAGATCTTTTGAATTATTCACTCACGAGCAACAAAATATTACCTTGGGAGTTCCAGCAGAATTCCCAGGGGAACAGAGACAAGCCAGTGCACACCTTTCTAAACAGCTCCAAGGGTGGCTGAGCTGTTTGCGGGCGGTCACAGCCGTGGTGCTGTTGACTCAGGAAGCTCCGAAATTGACTCTGGGACAGAGCGTGACAGTCTGTGTGCTGCACGTGGTACAGACAGGCTCGGAACAAAAGGGGGCCACTGGCTGTCCCCCAGCCCAATGCTTCGGTACCAAGTGGTACTGATGGAACAGGATGACACTACCCTCAAAACCACCTCTGTTGCTGATCCTGCTATGTTTCTGTTGGCCACCAAAGTAGGAAGTACTCCAGAGCCCGACTGTCTACAAAGGATCGAAGTTTTTTATTCCAGCTGACTGGATTTAAAGGACAGCCCGATAGTGAACCCAGACTGGGGACTACATACAGACAGAAGTAGCTTTGTTTGCAGTGGAAAACACATGTCAGGATATGTGATAACAACCCAGAGCGAGGTAACTGAATCTAAGGCTCTAATGTCAGGTGTTCCAGCGAGGAAGCCCGAACTGGTTGCTCTCACCTGGGCACTGGAACTGATTGAAAGGAACAAAGTGAACATCTGGACGGATTCTAAATTTGCTTTTGGTGTAGCGTGCATCCCATGGGGCAATTTGGAAGGAGGGAGGTTTGTTATCAGCTCATGGTACGTCCATCAAACATGGGACACAAATATTATATTTATTGGAAGCAGTACACAAACCAGCTGAAGTTGCAACCATGTGCTGTAGAACATGCCACACAAAATAGGGCCAAAATGAGAAAATTACTTAGCTGACAGGGCAGCTAAAGAGCCTGCAGGAAAAGGCATCCACGTTATGGTTCCACAATGAGAGATTAGCCTACCTTAAGCCAGAATATAGTGCAAAAGATTGTCAATTAATTGAAGCATTAGAAGTTAGATTTCACCCCTGTGGATGGGCCGTCACCCCTAATGGGCAAGTAATAGTTCCTGAAGCAATTATGAGAGAAATAGTAGACAGAGAACACCAGTCTACATGCTGGAATGCAGAAGGATTGTTAAAACACTTAAGAAAGACAGTAATTAGCTCCTAGATGACTGAGATTGTATATTCAAAGACTTAGAATTATGGCACATATAAAAGAAATAACCCAAATACTGGAAATAAAGTGGTAATAGGGGCTATCAAATCTGGTAACTCCCTGGAAGATTATTGACAAATTGACTTTACAGAACTTCTACATGAAGACAGCTATAAATATATTTTAGCCTGGCTGATCTTAGTATCACTGGGGGCTATGTGGCTGCTGTGCCCAGAGAGGCTCATGTCCCCATGCTGGCCACAGCTGCAAGGCTGAAAACTCTCAACATCACACTTCTGGTGGCGTGACAGAAAGGCTCAAGTGGAAGAGGAGTATCAGCTGTCTCGAGGCTCTTGCTAACTTATCCCTGTGGCAGAGGGCAGGGCTGAGGTGTGGAGTGCCCTTTTTCTGTGTTTGAAGTGAGTCCTCCTGGAGTCAGTGGTGTGGTTTGGCTTGTCCCAAGGCAAATTGCAGTGTTCTGCTTGGGGAATGGGAGAGGGCTAAGCAGGTGATATTTACTGTACCCTGAGCATCCTTGTTACAGGCAGGATAACAAGGAGCTGTGGCTGAAGCTCTGTATTGTTTGGTGCTTTCCAAGTGCAGTGCTTCTTGCTTTTCAGCTTTGCCACTATTGTGAAGCAGCAAAGTGTTTTACACACAGCAATGTGTGACACTTAAAGTCAGAGTGACTGTGAACTTCTTCCCAGGTGGAGAAAGGAAGTTACAATGCTGAAGAGCTGCCGTTGTTTTGACGTGTTTGCAGGTTTGAGCGTTCAAGTCGTACTTGGACCAGACTTCCTAAGCCTGTCTTGCTCAGGTCATGAAGAATATAGCAGAAGACACTGGTGCAGCTGTGTGACTAAAAGGGTGTGGTACTTGAGTGTATTTCAGTCAATGCTCTCTGGAAAGGGAAGAAATAAAACCTTGAATGAGCAACAACATATAAACTAGATAACAAGAATGTTTTTATTTAGCACTAATCTAAACTCCTTGAAGGCTAAAGGTGAGTTGGACAGTCTTCTGAAGTGCCTTTATTAAACATGGGATAAATGGACTAAACCACAGCTGCCACTGTATGGTTTGAATGTATTCCAGTGTTTCACACAAATAAGACGTTTATATATTTCCACTTAACGCTGTGGGAGTTGTTTTCCTGCTATTTTTCTTTTGTACCCAGAGGGAGTCTATAAAGCATTTATATTATTCTGCTGGTGTGGTGACTAGTTAGGAAGCTGGTCTTCTTGTTTTATTCCTGGTCTTGCAAACTGCTGAGTGTGCTAAATCTAATAAAGCGTGCACAGAGTTCACTGATTTACCCATCTGGCTACGGTTTTGTGTGCATTTGTAGAGTGTGCTAAACTGAAATTGCAGTACTGGGTAATCCACATGGAAACACAGCTCTTAGAACATCAGTAGAAATTGTTGACCACTGCTAGTCATCATTCTTGAAGGAGGTACTGAACATTTTCAATTACATCAGTTGGGTGATTTTAATATCAACATCAAGGGTATTAATATCAAATGATGTGGTTTTGCTACTGTGAGCAATACGATCATTTAAGTTAATCAGGGAGATCTTTACTCCTTCTGCACCAAAGAGCATCGTAATCACATCCAGAGCTATGCATCTTTTATATGTTCTTGTTCATGGGTATTCTGCCTGGAAAACTAATGGGTATTGGTTTCTGCAGAGCAACTTGCATTTTTCTGGCAAATTCTAATTTTCATAATGTAGAAATATAAAGATAATAGGGTGTGTTTGGTAATGAAAGCAACTATATTCAGAATACAAAAATTATGATGTAAACCTGAGATTAGAAAGAAATGGGTTGAAGGTGAGGGTGGAGGGAAAGGTCTCCCTTATCTATAAGTGCATTACATTTTTGAATGCCTGTGATTAGGAAGGTAAGAAAGCTCAGTCCAAAGCAAGTTTGAGAAGCTCAAAGGATTATGTGATGGCTGTGAGCTATGCTTGGGTTTTATTGAATTACTGAATGACTACAGCATGGGTAAATGATTGTTAAATGTGTCAGAAAGGTGTGGGGGGCCTAGCAAGGAAGAGGTTTTCTACTTTTATTATAATGTATTCATGCAATTTTAGAAACTCAGTTCCTATGCCCATATGTGTGCAGTAGTATAGTCTCAATATAGTTTAAAGAGTGATTAGCTTACATCCCTTTGAAAAGCATAGTTTGTGTTGATTTAGAAGTCCTATACATGTAAAAAATCCTGCAATGGTTATCGGGTGACAGCTATTATTTGGTGCTGTTGCATGTAGAACAACTATTTCTAAAATTTTGTGTTATTCTGATGATGTTATGTATGTGACTGTCTGTGTTACACTGTACTCTATGAGCAGTGGTTAAAACATTGCATTTAGCACTACCTACAAACACAAGACTTACAAGTGCAGCTTTTTGTAGTCATTTTTTTCAGATTATGATGAATAATATCAGTTTAATATTTCATAAGAGTAAAAAGTGCTTAACAGTCCTTTGTTGTATGCCTTTGATATGAGTGAAGGAATTCAGTAATGTGTAAAGGAATTTCTCTTTTTTATTGTCATTTTAGTGGCTGATTTGCTCAAATGTGAGAATTAATGGCAATTCAGCTGCATGGTGTTAATGGCCTAATCATTAATTTGCATGGGAGTTACTCTAATAATAATTAGAGAGAGCTCATTTTTTATTAATGTGGGGGCAGTGAGCATGACTTTAAAATAATAATCCAATTAACATTCATTAAGTGGAAATTTTATAGTTTCCATAGCATGAATGGCTGCTGCTGCAATTTGAAAATGTTATTTCATGGCATCAGGTAACAATCTCTAACAGCTCCTGCCCAGTAGGCCTGGCCTCTGTGAGGGATTGCCTGTGAGGCTGCCGGAGTTGGAGTCTGGGCATGTGTTCCTGACATGAACTGAAACCCAGAAATGCTGCCCTTCAGAACCCCCAAAGTGGTTTGCAGCCCTCACAAGGTTTGTCTTGAGCATCTGTATTTATAATCTAACTCCTGGTTTGGAAAGCTCATGTGTTATGCCCTGTATAGTGATGACCAGCAGCCTGAAACGGTGGTGTTTTAAAGAACAAGCCAGTGAATCGTGGCAGGTGTCAGGAGCTGATTGCTGGAAGTAGGAACCAGCTCTGACTGGCCTTTGTGGCAACTTTCTGCAGTACTCATAAAGTCTCTTTAGGGGCCACAGAAAAATACAGAGGAAAGAATGATCTTCCTAAGTGTCAGACATATGAAGTACTGACTAGGGCAGGAGGGGAGAGTAATTGGTGAATTAGAAACTTTGTACTGATAATTTGTGTAGATACTGATGCTTTCAGCTGACTGTTCAAGGAGGAAGGGTGTGATGCACCTTTTGCATTACAGTAGATAACAGACTGTTTGGAGCAGTCACGTAGCCCGTAACTTAACAGGAGACAGTTTTGTCTAAATCTAGACAAATCTAGAAGGTCATTGTTTCCAGCAGTCACTCCCCTGGGACCAGAGGTGTGCTGAATTCCTTCGGTCAGGACACCTCTGGGTAAAAGAGGTCACAGCTGCACATGCTTTGTGTCAGCTGGGAGGAGAAAGGTTGCTCTGTTAGTGTGGCTTGATGTGTCTTGCAATGACAAGGGTCAAATTTGATGTGGTCGTACCAAGCCACAAGGGTCAACCAGCTTGCAGTCCTTATCTTCTGTGTTGTACTGCTTTAGATTTCACCTGAGGGATTTTGTGCAAGAGAAGCTCAACACGTGTTGATGTGGTATGTTAAAGATACTGCAATTTAGTTACAAGGTCTGTGAACAGCTTTTTCTGACTGTACAGGACTCGTAACAGGAAGGACACGGAAAGTGAGGCAAAGTATCCATCTTGGAAGTCTGCACAAATACCCCACGGAGCTTGTTTGAAGTTGGTTGGACTGCTGTGTATATATATAAAAAATAAAACTTGCAGAAAAGCAGCTTGAAAAATGGCAGTGAGAAGGATGACAAGCTCTAGGCAAGTGACTTTTTACCCACTACAGAAATTACATTTGCTAACAGAATTTAGTTGTGGTAGTGGGCCTGGCTTAAAGGCTGGCTGGCAGTGTTCTGAAGGTAGCATGTCAAATTTGTAAATCCTTCTCAACACACTTTGTGCTGAAAAGAATATTGGACTGTGCAATGTTTTACCAAATTCTACGTTGCACCAAGGCAAGTGGATTTATTGCTGAAGAGAGAGGAAATAGTGACATAAACTGAACAATAAGGAGTCAAGGCCAGAGGTGGTCCCCAGGTGGACTGAAACATTTCTAGGTATTTCTGTCAAACCACTTGGGTAGTGAAAGATTAAAAAATCGTAACTGTTTCATGTTCCTCATTCAAGAGGTAAGTGGTGATGTTCAAGTATCTTGTTGTTGACCTAGGAGCAGTGTGATGTTTTTACCTCTTCCCTTCTGTGTTTGAGAAGAGAATAGAGGAGACTTTTCTGCTTGGACTATCTCACTTGTAGAGAAAAGCTCTTGAGATAAGAGGCTCATCTGCATCAATCCCATGTGTTTTCTATTAAACTAAATAGAGATACCGTGTCGTACTCAGCTGAAAGAGATAAAAGCACTATTCCTCCTGTTAGATTTATTACACCTCTACCATGCTCCATGAATGAAGTAGTGAAAATACTTTTGGTTCCTACCTTATTAATATTTGCTGCAGCAGAAGTAAGTACATCTTACTTATGATGATGTATTTTGAACAGTGTAGCATTCCTGGAGGATTTTTAGGTGATGTTGTTGTGAGGGTAAGTACATTCTTTTCTATAGTAATCACCCATGTCTCCTCCTAAAATAATCTCTCATCTAATTTCAGCCAGATCCTGAAGTACTTGCTAAACGTCAGGGGGAAAAATGAGAAATAATTGTTAGATGTAGGCCTCTCTATTGTTCTATGAGCCTTTGAAAATTGTGTGTAAGTGTCCAAGTCAGAGCCGAGGTGACTTTGTAAGCAGCCACCCATACCCACCTCTTAGAGAAATCCAAAGCCTTAAAGTAAGGCTCTGGTGTATTTGTGCTGACCTCTTAGGGAGGTTGTTTGTGAACCTCTGTTTTCACTGCTAGATTTAATGTAGGAACCAGAAAGCTTCCAGCGGTATCAATTTATGGATGTTAACTCTGGTGATTTAGACCAAGCTGTATTGGACCATGGTAAAAGACAAGTTTCTTTAACCTGCTTGTCAGGACTGAATATGCAGAGATGGTATTTAGGCAGTCATGGAAGAGAAAAAAAAGTAAGTCTTTGATATTCACAACCTTTTCTGACAATACATATTAGTGAAGTTATAAATAGTACCAAAAAGCACTTTCTGAATTTTTAAGCCTTCTGTGATAATAGATAAAATGCATACAGTAGAATTAGAAAAAAACTAGTTGTGCCTTGTTGAAGCTGTTGATGGTGTAAAATTCTCATACCCTTTTCTCTCTACATGATATGTTTCTAGTCTATAATCTAGCCTCATACAGGAATTGATGCAAATCTTTAATTCTTGTTGCCTTTCCTGTGCTGGCTTAGTTCCGTTACACTCATTTTGAAATAAGGAGAACTGGAAAGCCTCAAGATAAGATTTGCTCCATGAATTTATACAGAAAATATAACACTCTATTCTTAGTTGTTCTTTATTCCTCACAGCATTTTTCAGATCACTTCTGAATATTTTGAATAATGCATGTTCCAACACAGGTCCATCTGGGACCACACTAGTGAACGTCTTTTATCACGAAAAGATGCTTTCCTTCCTCCTTTGTTGTATATCTTGTAGTGGGTTATTAATGCTTGAGGGCTGCTGCCTTATATTTGTAACATACTTCTTTAAGAGCCTTTGAGATACCTTGACACAATTCTTTCAAAAGTTGAGTTTTCTTTCACCCTTGTCCACAGCTGTCCTACTCCCTCAAAAAATCCCAATGAACTGTGTTTTCTTCCTTTGGCAGAGATATGTCTTTTTTCACAGTTGTTTTAGCCAAGATATCTGGTATAATGCAGAATTACTACATAAGGGCTTATGGTGTTGTGTCATCGTTTGGTTTAGGTGATAGGGTGGGGAGAGTTACCCTTAGAACTACATTTCTGGTAAAAGCCTGTTCAAAAGCAACCAGAACACAACTGATCCTTTTACCCCTTACCACTATGATTTGCAGCTTTAGTTCTGCTAGCACCTTTACTTGGGCCTACTTGCTAGTCACATAGTGTGCTTTTTCCTTCCATCTGTGAGGCAGCCGAGCCATTGAAGGAAGGTATTTTTTTTGTGGGCTCCTCTATAGTTACCCAAGTTCTTGTCATCTGCCAGCTGCCTTGCTGTAGTATTTCTGGGGTAGCCCCCAAAGAGCTTTTGAGGAACATGTAATGCTAAAGAAACACCTGCTTTCATAGTGGTACGTTCTGAATAAATAACCAGATTTCATTCAAGGGTCTTAGAGAAAGTCTTGTCTTGGGTGCTGTTACCAGGATGTGAAGCCATGGGTAGTGGTTACACATAGCCTTAATAAATGCCCTTATTGAGTGACATACTCAATTTGCAGGACCAACAGAATCCCAAGATCTGAAAACTAGTCACTCTTAGAAGCAGTACCTAGTTGTGTACCTAACCCTTTATAGCTTGTCAGTTTAAGCAAGCTGTTGAAGAATGGATCTGACCCTCGACAGCATCAGGCTTCAGTTGGAAGTTTAAATTCAATCTAAATGTCTGACTGGGTGAGACAACTGGATGCAGAAAGCAAGGTATTTGAGGCTCATTTTCAAATGGTTCTTACTCAGATTTATTGCTCTGTGCTTTTTTATCCCTTAGTTCATCACTTCCTGGTGGTACTGGCCTAGTAGTATATATAGTACCTTATCACACTTGCCACACAGATCACGTCTTTAGATTTTTGGCATAATGCACCATTTCCCTGGAGACTCCAAAAGTTGACTCTGTCCTTGTCTGCTTTGGGTTGGATAAGTCTTGTTTTCTGGTCAGATTCTTACTAGCGTTTATCTTAATTTCCCAACCACCTTCAGATCCTAAGTCTGATCATTCTTTCTTAAAAGACAACGGCCAGAGGACTGAGCTTACCTGCTTGCTATATTTCTTGAATTCTCCATCATATAAGTGGCCAGAGCTCTGGTGACTTCCTTTACTCATCTCATGAGGACATATCACACTGTGGCATCACCTTGTCACATACATTTCATCAAATGTAGAACAGCTGCATGTCAACCTTTAAGGTCTTCTGAAGTCTCAGCTAATAGTCACATCTGCCCAGGAAATACATTATTATCTCAAAGAGAGACCTTTAATTGGGAATAAGTTATATTGTACCTTCTGGTTAAGGAAGTTTTCTTGTTTTGCAGTGAATATTGATGTTGGCAGATGTTTATCTGTAGGAGACTTGATGAAACATCTTTTCAGAAGAAAAAGTGATTTGCTTACATGCAAGACCAGCATGTTCCATTGCCCTTGGAGGCAAATAAGGAACCAGCCTCTTTGATACAGTGCTATTTTTGTCTTCCTCTGAACACTGCTTATCATGCATTATGCATGTTTTTTTTTTTTTTAAAATGCTGTCAGCAGATACAGCCAGCCATTAACCTCAAGTACTTCCTATTTAAAGATAGCACCTGTAGTCAGTTCGTTCAGTTGTGTGGGACAGAGGCCTTAGGTCACTTGCTGATGATGACAGAGACCTGATCCTGAAATGGCATGTTAGCATTTTGCATCCTGTTGTGTTTGGGAGATTACAGCTCCATACATCTGGAATCTGCTTTGGTCAGTGTGGTGGTTTAAAATCAGCGGGGAATTAAACTCTAAAGAAAGAGCTCCCCTTTATCCCCACCCCCTCTGGTGCGAGAGGGACAAAGGCAGAGACTATGGGTTGAGAGAACAATTTAGTGAAAACAAACAGCAAAGGCATAAGAAAAAAACAACTGAAACAATACTAATAATGAAAGTATAGAAAAGACAGGGCGATTTACACACGAGAAGGTGCTCAGCACCTCAACCCAGTTCCACATGGCTGATGAGATAAAGACAAGATGGTGGATGTTCCTGCAGCCTGGTGGTGACACGCAGTTATTCCTGGGACAAGGACAAGATGGTGGATGTTCCTGCAGCCTGGTGGTGACACGCAGTTATTCCCGGGACAAGGACAAGATGGTGGATGTTCCCTCAGCCTGGTGGTGACACGCAGTTATTCCTGGGACAAGGACAAAGATGGTGGATGTTCCCACAGCTGGTGCTTCCCTTCCCTAAGCCAATGAAGAACAATGATGGACAAACTCCCTAGAGGGATGGGAAGGGATGGTCAGTGGTGTGAGAGGGGTGTAGTCCATGGCACTGGCCACTGGCAACAACCCCAAAGAAAAACAGGAATGAAATGGTGCCGCTTCTGGTGTGTGTTCCATTTTTCCCTTCCCCGAAGCCACACCTCCAGCCATGATGTGGATGGTATGGAAGAGTGACCCAGCCATGCTCACGTGGCTCTAGGCTTCTCCCCCTTGGCAACTGTGATGAAACCAGGATGGTTAGGATCTTCCTGTTCTCAGTGCTGCAGTGAGTGTTTTCAATATTGCCTTTTTGAGTAACAAGGATAGGAAGAGGGGACTCATGCATAAAGCAGTAGATCAGGTGGTGGTGGGAATAGATTTGCACCCCTCAGCCAGCGTGGCCTTGGCAGAGAGGTCCCGGTGCTCCTGACTAATGCAGAATATTTGCCACTGGACAATGGAAGCACTCTCAAAGCATAATCACCTCTGCAGGCTAGGCAAGACCTATGTTGAGGCCTTCTGTCCTCCTGTGTGAGGCTAATAGGGTAATGTAACTGGTTGAATGGTTTTTTAAGGTAAAAAAGCTTAGGTCACTTTTATTTAGAAAGATTTGCTTAGAGGCTGACATCCACATTACTGACTCACCGTGAGAGAGGATGGTGGTACAGACAGGAAAGTGTGAGGGAACGTCAATTGCCTGAGCATTTGTTGCCTAGGTTTTGAAAATCCTGTTCCAATTAGAGCCATCTATTCAAATTTGTTCCTCAGTATTCTGTTTTGCCTTGTGTTAACTACATTCGTGGTGTAGACTGACAAGATGTTTAGCCGTCCTGGCAGAATTGTGGTTGACTGATGTAAACATTTCCTGCCAGCATATGTTGAATAGCTTACATTTGTCAAAGTCAATCCATCCTGGTTTCTTCCTGTCTGGATCAGTACCAAAGCGGAGTTTTTACTTGCAGGAGTGAACAGCTACTCAGTCTGTGAGGACTCTATTATTCACTGTATCTCCTAAACTATATTTGCTGCTGCTTCGTTGAAAGTGTGCTCTTGTAAATTTAGAGGAGAAACCCGCCTCCTGTTAAAGTTTAGAACTGTTCAGTAAAATTCTTGGATTTTAGAGTTTCACTTGATACACCAAGTGGCAAATGAGCAGTGTCTGCAGCTTGCTTGTTTGGTGTCCCTCTCCTTGGTACCAGCTGGGAGCTTAACCAAATGATTAACAGACATCTGTGCAGAAATATTTTACTCTAAACTGCTTGTATAAAAACTTCAGAGGGATGAAGCAATTTTGTCTTTACAGATATTGCACCTATGCATGCAAAACATGAACAGACCTTTAATGTTTCAGTAAATTCATTGCACTGGATTTTTAGCCAGTTGGACCTGAAAGTCCTACCAACCCAGATTAGGCTGTGACCACATAAAGCTGTCTGGAGCTTGGTTTTGGGGAAACACATTCTGAAGTGGCTGATAGTTAATTTCTAAGGTAGCATGCTTTGAGTCTTCCCTGTGAGATGTGGATGCTATTTTATTTGCATTCAATGGTTGCCTTTACTTCCAGCATTATCTTGAACTAAATGTGTGTGTGTTGTGGGCTATCAAAATCCTGGCATCCAGGCTGAGGAAACAGCTGGTAGCTGTTTCTGATGCTCTTGTAGAATCAAGTGGATATATAGGAATAGGGAATTTTTGGTCGCTGTTTAGCAACTGCAACATACTTGCTACCAACCAGGTTGGATACTGTAGTATCCACTTGCATGAGGTAATAAATAATTGCATTTCATTAGGAAATTGTATTCCAAATACTAATGCTCTAGTTAGTGTTCTGCCTCCTCCTCAATTCGTTGAAACTGTAACTGGAAGATTTAAAACTGCCTTCTGATGCACTGAAAGTTTCTTTTTCCCAATAATGGATATACGTGTAGGTAGCCTTTTCCGGCTCCAGCATGTCTAATTCATCTTGTCATTTGCAGAAACACAGTACTCGGGCATACAGACCACTTTATTCCTCGCCTCCCCCAAGTTCTGCCATCAAAGGAGTTGAAAGTGCATTGTCATCAAGCCTGCTAAAGGTAGACCTTTCTGCTGCTGTTTGTTGAAATTCCTTTGTACTTCACAAGTTGGCACTGGTCGTGGTAGTGGTCTGTTTCTGATAGAGAGGCAGGAATTGAAGTTACTGGACTCGTTTCTTGTGTGATGGCTGTGCCTCTGCACGTGAGAGCAGACTGAGAGCCCAGCTAGAGAACAATTTCCTTGCACATAAAATGGATAGGAATGCTTGTACCCTCAGTGTTGTGGTTTAGCCCTAGCTAGCAACTAAGTACCTCAAAGCTGCTTGCTCTCCCTCTCCTTGGGAGGGGGAGGAGAATCAGGAAAAGGGTAAAATCTCTGTGGGTGAGATAGGAAGAGTTTAGTAACTGAAATAAAGTAAATGTGGTACTGCTACTACTAACAATAATAATTATAACGGAAATGTGAAAAAGGAGAATAAAACACAAGAAAAAAAAGTGATGTACAACAGAAATGCTTACCACCCACGATGCTCTCCTTTTGGATTCTTCTGCAATTCACTCCTTCTGGACATCTCCCCCCAGTTTATAGGGAGCATGAGTTCTTTGTTATGGAATATGCCTTTGGCCAGCTCTCCGGTCTGTGCTTCACCCCAGCTCCATGTGCACTTCTTCTCCAGCAGAACATGGGAAACTGAGAGGTCCCTGGCTCAGGGTAAGCACTACTTAGCAACAACCAAAACATTGGTGTGTTATCAACATTGTTCTCATACTGAATCCAAGAAACACAGTGTCACACCAGCTACTAAGAAAGCACTAATTCTAGCCTGACCAAAATCAGGACGCTTAATTGTGGCACACCTACATGGGATAGAAAAAAGTTTTGGTAATATGGTGTTTTTTTTTTTCTTCTGTGAAACCAAGTTGAAACATGCAAAAAATATAATAAGAATAGGAGAATTGGCTGTAGGCATAGAGTCACATTTATCTGTTTCACTTGTGAAAAAAGCTTATTGATTGTGGTAAGTTACTGTTCTTACATGAATTAAATAAACATTTCCCTTGTTGCTGGAGAGCAATGAGGATTATTTTCAGCACAGAGAGTTTTGATCACAGGCAGAAATTGCTGCTGTGCCACTGGCCCTTTATCTTCATTCTGAATAATTATCTGGTACTGATTGTGTAGGAAAGAAAGCTGTACATTTTTCTCCCTCCATGTCCAACATCATGCAGTTCTCGTATTGTACCATGTCAGCCAGCACATCCTCCTGTCCCACAGCACCAAATGTTGTC
This sequence comes from Oriolus oriolus, assembly GCA_013400235.1. Classification (NCBI taxonomy): domain Eukaryota; kingdom Metazoa; phylum Chordata; class Aves; order Passeriformes; family Corvidae; genus Oriolus; species Oriolus oriolus. The sequence continues at coordinate 161,250 of VXBT01013570.1, forward strand.
TTCATTCAGCCCACTGAAAGTGCCAGCTGGCCGTGTAGCGAGCCTGGGACAGCTGTGCCGCTGATGAAAAGAACTCCGTTCAACACCGGGGCTGCTGCCACCAAATAGGGCTGTGTACTGAGGGAGGTAGAAAAGACCTTACTGAGCTGGAGGTCTGTAGGCATAAATGTAGAGCATTTTGCTAAGTGGTCCAAGTGATCTGATGGATTATTGGGATGGGAACATCTCCCACCATGCAATTTTTCAATGAAAACTTAGGGCAAGTGTTGATCTGATCATTGAATCTAAGTGATGCTTTTAGAGTAGTGTGGAAAGAATTAGTGCAGTTTTATTAACACCTGAGATTGTCCTCTTGAATATGGTGTATAAGTTTTGGTAAACTATTTCCAGGAGTTCAAATAGAGTAAGGATAAATGAGGAGTAAAGCTGTTAAGGTATTCTACAGAACAGATCTGATTAATGAAGAGAAGCTAGTCTTGTTGAGAATATTTAGTTTAGTGCAATGAATGCTGGATTGTGGACTGCAAATCATTAAGAATAACTGAGAAAGGAAAAAAATGAAGGGAACTGGTAAGAGATGGCCCAAGAGCATACAGGTGCAAATAAGCGTGAAGAAGCATCTGGGGCCAAATTAGATTCCTGCCTAATGGTTGATTTTTGTAATGCTTTTTGCATAGCAAAATGGTACCAAACCAGCTGGTTGTAGTATGGAACATTTAGAGAAGCGTGGTTGCCTGAAACAACACGACTAGTGATCCAGGAGGCACTCATAGCAGCTTCATTTTATCAGGGGCTCTTGACTAGGAGTTTTACTTCATCACCTTAAAAACTGTGGCTGTCTGCTGTCTTGACTACAGACAGTTTTGTTGTATAAGCAGTAAAAGAGGGAATAGTTTAGTGTATCATGTAGCAAGCATAATATTTAAGACATAGACAGACTGACAGCCTGTTGTATCAAGAGTTAATACACCTCTCAAATACTGCAGAAAAAGCTATTTCAGTAGTTGCATTGTACTTTTCTCCTTTTAGAAAGGAAGAGCTTACGAGTTTCTGTTTCCACTGACTTCTTTCCAGTAGAAGTGGAGCTAAGGAGAGGGTGAACTTTATCTTCTATGTTCAGGGTGGAAATAAGGACTAGAGAAGGGTGCTCTGATGTGAATATTGGGCACTCGCCTGGTATTACGTTGATCTGCTTTTGTGAGCAAGAGGAACTTGAAGCCCAGTAGGATCCCAATTCATGCAGCAGCTCCTCCTCTCCTTTACTGTAGGGTCTGCTAGATTCTTGGACTGTGTTGATGCAGTAATAAAAGATGTACTTGACTAACCCTTGCTTGTCTACTACCTTCTGGGTTTGTATGCTCCTCCTTCAGACCTAGAAATCAGAGCAGTTCATGCCTACTGTGCTGTGCTTTTAGTGGGTTTAGACCTCCCTTGTCCACTCAGACTGTGTGGAGTTTGCTGGTATTTTGACACTTTTTCCCTGCACAGATCTTACTGAAATATTTTGATGATCCATTGTAAATACCTGGCAGAATTTTTCTCCTTTTCCTGACGGATTCTCTTCCTTCATTATTTTTTGTAGTTAACTTGCATTTGTCTTGCTATTTCAAATACTGTCAAATACAGCTGCACTATGTACCCTCTTTAGCCATCGGTCAAGGATATTTTTTAAAACAACCCTTTATTCTGTACACTCTGATAGCTGTGACAAAGATGGCTGCAGAGCAACTAACACCTGTGCAGGAGGTCAAAATTTCAGCGTTTGAACTGAGATTTCCTCATCACCATCTCTTCCAACATCTAGGTCAAACTGTCTCCAGAACTGCATCAACATCCTATGCTTATACCCTGACATCATTCTTAAACTTTCATGATTATTGAACCTTCAAGCATTCTCAACTCCGCCTTCCTGTGTCCTCAATCACTGACTGTTCAGGTGACTACAGGTGTAGAACTTAATGACCATACAAATAAGACCTCTATCAGTTTTAGTAATTGTGATCCTATATCTGTTATTAGCCTGGTCACCTGTTCTCTAGATAAGCTGGTCTGTCAGTAATTTATTAAACTGAAGTAGTGGAGGATCTTAATTAAGATCTTACCTTACCTGGATCAAAGCCAGGGAAAGCATTAACTCATCTACTTTGATCTCTATTATATCAATTCAAATAACTTGATTAAATTAGTGGGCTTTGTTTTAGTCAGCAACTTTTTTTGTGTACTGCAGTTTAGGTCTGTCCCCAAAATTATGCTTTTTGACCATGTGGAAAAGTGTTTAGAAATTTGCACAGGTGAGAACCGTCCAGTGTTTCATACTGCCCACTCAATTCACCAACAAGTTAATTAGACCATGCTACTGTTTTGAAGAGCTTGTTATTTTGGGGTTTTCTGGGTTTTTTTTTTTTTGGTTTTTGGGGGTTTTCAGGTTTTCTTTGTTTGTTTTCTGGTGTTTTTTTGGTTGTTTTTTGTTTGTTTGTTTTTCCTGCAAGTACTGCTGCATTCTTCCCTTTCAGAAAGGGACAATGTGATGGCTCTAGCTGAAAGCTGGAGATGCTTTCACTGAATGCAAAGCTTAGCTTTGAGGAGAAATCTAAGTAGTTAGCTCTGAGTAAGCAGATACCACATCCAAAAATCAGTCGTTGTTCCTATAAAATGTACATGGTCCCTGAAGGCCCTGTGTTCTGTGTCACATTACAGAGCTCTGAAGCTGACTAATCTGCTGTGGTTTTGCTGTAACAAGATGAGATGGAAAGGGCATAGTTAGTAGATGATACATGAACTACAGCAGAAAATAATCAAGGAATGAGGATTACATCCTAGGTGAATGGAAGATTCTCACTTTTACACCAGACTTTGTACTATTAGGTAACTGTAGCAAATATTTTTAAGGTCCAGGCCATTTCTACCTATCCCCTTGAAAAGCTGAGCCTTAGCACATTTACCAGGTGTGCTTTCCAGCTTTCACACAGGTTATATGAAAGACTGTAAAATCTGAACACTTGAAATATCTTGTGATTCGTAAGTATAATGCTTGCTGCTCTAATCCCTTCATTCTCTCCTAGGCCTGCAGATCAAATCTTCAGCAGATATCCAGGGAGGATGCTATTCACAACAACCTGGGCTATACACAGACTAATGAAACTTGCTCTGTGCTGCTGCCACATGAGCTGGATTCAGATATGTTAACTTCGTTTCTGGCAGCAGTTGGAGCAAAGCTCAAATTGTGTTCAAGTATGTGCATGATTCTGTTATTAGCTGCCAAATTACTAGAAACAGTTCTGTGGCAAATCAGAAAGCAGATTTACAGTGCTACTTCTGATTAGCTGAATTAGGCTGCCTTCACAGGACTAGGGCCAAACTTCCTTTTTCAGAAAACATTTGTGACTTGAGGGACGATTTGAGAAGCATGCTATGCTGTGGTAATTGTGCATGGTAAGCTATTTTGGATGCAGTGGGCCCTAATCAGCTTTGAAAAAATTAAGAATCTGGTGAAAATCTACTTGCATCAAGAGTGTTATTCTTTATGTATGCAAGATGTAATTGTGCTGAATCAGGAATGCTGTGCTACAGAAAGTAGGGTTAGGCCTTGCTGTACAGAGTGAAGAGAGGATGTGAAAAGCATCGGCTGTTTTCACAAGATCATTTATTTAATGGAATCTCCAAGCTTTTATTTGATGATGATTCTGTAAAGCCAGGTATTGCTTAGGATAGTAGCCCTTAGTGAATACAGGCCTTGCCTTTTGCAGTTGTCAGACATGCACCTGAGCCACTGGGCCTGCACAGTTAAAGAAAACCCTTGCCAAGTCCGGTGGAGTTTTTTGGAGCTCTGCAGTCAGGGCCATGCTGCAGGCTTATCCTGGGGCTGCTGCTCCAAGTCAGGGGTTTACAGCTCCACTTTCTGATATGCCTACCATTAAAACTGTGATGATTGTTGTTACAGCTTGTGTGTGCTCGCAGAGGAAGATTGTTCACTTTCACATGTGTAAAGTCAAACCATTATTTCAGCTTAGAAGTGAAGAAGGCCTGGGGACAGAGTTTACCACAGCTCTGAAATATCATCCTTTTCACTTTCTGGATGGTAGGCAATGTTGTTTACGATTTCAGAATATCCTTGTGATATTAAATCTTTATCAACTTCCTCCTAGCAACTAGACAGAGAGTCTCATATAAATTCTCAAGTCATTCTTTGTACATAAGAACGTAATTCTGACTGGAGCCCAGTCTCCTACCCTGAGCTAGTAAGGCTGTATGTCAAAGGTGAGGGTAACTTGATATACATCGGTATCACTAGAAGCAAGCTGAGTGATTTGGAATCTGACACAGTTCTGCCACTTAAATCACAATTTTACGATATTTAACCTGTGTATTAAAACACGTTATTCCTTTACAGAAAAATCTTTTGAAGGCAGTAGTCCTTTCTGTGGTTAGACAGGAGTTGGGAGGAGTAGTTTTTTAAATGTGGAATGTAGCTGTTGCTGAATCTGTTGGTCTTGACTCCCCCAGGGAAACCATATTGTCATGAGGGTAACCTGGCTGGCTGTAGGATTGCAGAGTTCTGCTAACAAAGGAATGTGACACATATTTTTGAACCTAGTCCTAGCTTTAGCCTTCTGCTCCCATAAGATTTAGAAGTCAAAACTAGTTAAAAATTGATCTTTGCAGGCAGAGAAGTGTTTTTTCATTTTCAAATAATTTGATTAGTGTGGAGTTTAAGATTCCCTTCTGATTTTCTGGAAAGTGGTCGTATTGGGATATAAACTGGAGTTTGATCTCTTGCTTGATTTTAGTGTCTATTGGCTTATTTTATGTGTACAGCTTCAAGGGAAACAAATGGGAGATTTTCCATAGAAATCGAAAACTATAGGGTGTTGTTCTGGAATGAAAATTCGTGTTTCCAGTACTTGGGCAAACCTTGGCAAGCCAGCAGCACGGTGCTACTCTCTGCTGTGAATGTTCTCCATTGCTATAGAGCAGTCAGAGTGGCTCTGGTCATGTGGAAGGAACAGCAAGGGAGGGAGTCCAAGCCTTCTGTTTGTGCTTAGTGCCCTGCTGTGGCTCGTACAGCCCAGCTGGGAGCTCGCAGGCCAGCAGTGAGGTGCTGAGTATCTGGATGTGTGAAGGTTTTGATACGACAGCTTCTACAGCATTGTAATGTATCAGAGGAACAGCATCAGGGTTCTACATACTTCTGGTTATTTTTTGAAATAAATTTGGTAAATGGTTTACAACATGTGGAATTCAGTGTCTCCCAGGGGTTCACTTATTGACTATCCCAGGACAGCACAGAAGTCCCAGTCCTGTGGGCAGCTATAAACTACCCATGTCTGTTCTGTTTTCTTTCTGAAGAAAAGAGTGTTTTGTTAGTGATGACTGGGCAACACTTGATAAGTGTTTACAATACAGGACTACAAAGGATTGCTAAAACTGTCTGAGATGAGATGCATGACATCTGACAGAGCTGTTGAAAAGGAGGAGTTGAGAAGTAAGGATAAGCTGGAAGGTTTTATTGTGAAGGAAAACTATCTAGTACAGTATGTGACCATTCATCCATAGCCTTGTTTTAGAATTTGTCTTTGGGAGTTCCCTGCCTTAATGCTTAACAACTCTGTGACATTCTTCCAGGTTAATGTTAACAAGCTGTTGTCAGCCTTCATGAGAAGACAGAACTATGCCTTGTGATGCAGGTCCTTTTTCTCTTAACCAGAAGGGATGGGGAGCAGTGGTGAATTCTGGTATAAACTCTTCTTGGATCACCAAAGTAAAATTTTCTTTGCTGGTTTATTTATATTACTTTAATTGTTTAGTTTGCCCTTCTTTTGACACCAACATATTCCAAAACAAGTCGACAGCCCTGGCATCCAGGTTATCCCATAGTACCGGGGAGGAAGGAGAGGAAGGATGTAAAATAGAATGTTGTCTGGTATGTGAAACCCCTGCTACCCTAAAATTTAGAAGAAATTTGAAGATAAGAATGGTAAAGTCAAAAACAGCATATGGGAAGCTGACAGCACTGCAAGGGGTAGGCTGTTTATAAACATCCTCTTGAAGAGAGAAAAGTCAGGTCTGGAGTTTATAACTCAGCAGGCAAACAGAAGCTGCTAGAGCTATTGAGACAAGTAGGTTCAGTCCTCGCTTTCCTCTGCTCCTAACAATTCACACCCCCTCCTACCTCCAAGTGATCTGTAATTGTTGGCATGGAGATTCAGAGGCAGAAGAGGCACCATTTAAAGCACAAGTAAATGAAGCACAAAGTGGTTGAATGTTTTCCAATTCGTAGCAATGGTCCTCCAACTTTTAACTATACATGAAAATGAAAGCATCTAATGTACCATCTAAATAGTCTAGTTGGACTAAAGCTAAGAGTAAAGTATTTAAGCACAAGTATGCTTATCATTAAAATTGCAAAATGTTCTACCTGGTACAGTCTGTTCTTAGTGTTCTTGCCTTTTTAGCAATCTCAAAGCTATAAAACATTCTGACAAACAGAATCAGATTATGTGAGTTTGACTTCTCATTGTCATAACATGAAACTTCTGAATGTGGGGAAGGATGTGTGAAGTGGATCCTACATCTTGACTTTCAAGGAAGTTCTGAAAATTTTGGTTGTTTCTGAGATATATATCTCTAAGCAATTGCAAAACTAAGTGGTGGTTTGGATTTTATCACTTCTTTACAATGCCTGTCCTAGCTAGCATCTAAAAAAGTGGAATTTCATTAATACTGTACTAATGGCAGAATCCCATTTGGTAACTCATAGCTACATTCTATTTCAGAAATGAAAGAACACTTTCTTTGGCTAAGTCAGCCTCTGAAAAACTACTGCTGAAGATAAATCTCTTGCAGGTTCTAATGTAAGTCAGGCTTTTATAGCTTGCCTTTTATTCCCCTTGAATGCCTTTTTGACTGCATGGGAAAGGGGCTTTACTTTTGCTATAAGCCTACTGACTCTAGCTGCTGTTTTGTTTAATTTTTAGATTTTGGTCTAAATACTAAATGGTGCTTCTAATAGTATTTGAATTTCTGAAGTGATAAAGCCTTTGTTCACTAATGAGAAGATATAAGGCACTTTTGATATTGCTTATCAAAAAAAAAAAAAATCATCCTTGCTGCTATTGCTAGGAGGAGTAGTAATAATAAATAGATAAAAAAATAATTAGGCCATAAAAACTATCCTGGTCAAAATGATAACCAGACTGTGATATCTTGTTGAATTACCTTTACTAGTGAACTCTAAGCCAAGCTCTGAAACAGCTTCAGGCTTTCACTCTTCAAATTATATAGACAAGGCTTATCAAAATAACCAGTGGAACTCTTCAGACTTGTTCTGTAAAGTGGTCTGGAAACCCCAGCTGCAGCTGAGGGGCTTTGCTTTTGTTATAATTGACTAAAGAAAAGCTCAAAACCTCTGAGCTGTTACAGAAATAGTGAACAAAGCAATGTGCTGACCTTCCTAGGGAATGTTTGCAAGCCAACAGGCAGGGGCTCATGTATGTGAAGTGCTTGAGGTCCTGGTGCACAGTGGAGGTGCCAAGGTACTGGTCTCTGATTTCTAAAGGAGCCATAGCTTGCCTTTTTATTTAGAGCTGGAATCTGACTTGGAGTATGTGGAGGTGGGGTGAGACTTTTTTGTTTCATCTTCTACCAGGTAATACTCTCCAAGTGAGGCATGAAGCTGTTTCAAATTAGATAAATGAATCTATGCAACATAAGCATTTGCTGAAAGTCACCAGTTCACTGAGGACTTGCTCTATTATGCTGACATTTGTTGGCTGATTGCTTTATAAAAAGCAAGAACAGTATTGCACTGGCAGAGAAGCACAGGAATTTTGCATTGCTGCTCATACCCCCAAAAGAAAGAGAAGGAGAAGGGCAAATGATTAGGATCTCCAGGAGTTCTAAGCCTTAGGGAAAAAGAAGATCAGTGGTGCCTGATGAAATTTCTTCACTTGTGTGACCATGACTAACACTTTGAGGTGCTCTGCACTGTTATTTGAAGGTAGTGTGAAGACAGAGATAAAATACTTCCCTATTTGTGTGTTTTCCTTCTGTGCTGCTTCTCAGTCTTTTCATTCGCTACCACCTTTCCCTTTCAGTGGAAATCAAACTTAATGCTCAAATCTACTTTTTTGAATCAGTGCTGATTCTTGACAGTTAAGCAAAATGAAATTGAATATTCCTGGCACTGAAATTGTGGGGCTGATTATGCTGCTTGTTCCCCCTGTATTTGCTGTAGACTACAGGCATGCTTTCTCTGTGCACTCATTTTCTTAGCTGCAGGAAGGGACAGCTGGAATGACTCCTGCCCTGGGGTGTCTGTAAATCTCAGTGAGAGATTCTTCAGAGAATGGTTTTCAACACCTTAATTAGTTCTCTGCAGTATCTTTTTCCTACCGACTGCGTGTGGTCTAACGTCCTGGGTTATGGTGCAAAGGCTCCTCGCCCATGGTGTTTCTGAAATACATCAAGAGTTTTAATTAGATGCCTTCCAAAGTGTTGAGAAGATATTCCTTGATGGCCGAATTTCCTAGAAGTGCCCTCTTAAGACCAAGATATGTGATCCTGCAGTCAGAGGACATCTGAGCTGATTTCCTAGAAATCTTATTTGACCTTGAGTATGTGTCTTAAGGCCAGTCCTCCACGTGCTGCCTTGTGCTGCAGATAGTGGAGTTAATGAGCAGCAAGCTCTTTGAAATCCCATAACAAGCTGTTGGGGCCATACTGTGGTATCAACAGTAACCACCTTGGTAAAAGTTGTGCTTACTGCAGAATTTCTGATGAATAGATGCTAGCAGGGATTTGTGTAGTGTATCTCCCCAATATTCTTGCTATGTAGTTTCTCCCTTCATCCCAAACACTTTCAGGGTTCACCCTGAACTTATGAAGTAATGAAACAATTAATAGTAAACCCAGAGGAAGAGTGTAATGGAATTCTTTGATCTTTGGGTGTTTAATCAGTCAGAACCAGGAGTAGAAACTACCACTGTAGGGAAGAGTGTGTGTGTATGTATACGTACATTCTAAATATATGTAGTTTTTTCATTATGTCAGCTGAAGGCCCTGACTTGCAAGTGAAATTTGGCAAGCAGACTTAGTGTTCTGTGCAAATGTACTGGCTAAAAAGCAGAAGGGGATTTTCCATCCTGTTCAGGGCATCAGACTGGGATGGCCAGGGTAGGACATGCTAATTTAGTTTATTTGTCTCAAATTCTGGCCTTTAAAACTGACAAAACAGCACTTTCTTGCTTCAGAAAGATTTGGGGCAGAGATCCAGTAAAAGCTTAAGGATTTTTGATACGAAAACATGAGGTACCTGTGATAACCTGTGCAAGTACCTGTTCTTCAAATGTAGTTGTTTATTCTAGGTATGATTCCTCTGGAAGTGTGATAGCAAGGGAATAAAGGACACATGTTCTCTGAATAGTTATATCTTAATTTTCACCAATACATCTTTGCACTAAAAGTAATTATGTGTGATTGATAAATGCTTTTGCCTTTATAGAATAATTATGGAACATTACAAAGGGATAATAAAAATAATGTGCTATTTTATGAAACAGTTTAAACTGCAACAACAAAGAGACAACACACTTAAGCATATGTATAAATGAAAGAAACATTTTATTTTACAACTCACTGTAGCTGGGGGGTTTCTTACCACTGTATACTCAGCTCATAAAACTTCAGATGTTTCTCACTAAAGCAAGTTTGCATTTCCTTGCAGTTCAATTGGTCTTAACAGTTGTCCAGTGCTCTCAAAGTAAAAATTAATTTGTCTCAATAAAAATAGTGTTAGAATGCCTTAAGGCTGAAACTTGTGTTAGAGCTTGATGATGGCCTGACTTTGCTTTATTGGGACATTGCATACAGGCATATTAAAAGACAAGTTCTGTCTGAAGAACACAACAGTTAAAAAAAGGTCTGTGAGTGAGACAAAGCTGTAGAAGTGGATTGACTTGCCAGAGGTCACAGAACTTGTCAGTTGCCATGCCAAACTTGGCATTTCTTGAGCTCCAATCCAGAAATGATCAAGCTGAGACATGTTCAGAAAATTTCAGGGGGTTGGCCTTTTATCACTTTTTTATTTTCAGAAAAGACAAATCAGAAGTGTGAAGCTTCTCCATATGTATGGGTCAACTAACTGCTCTTACTGTCAGTGCTTACTAGCACTCCAGCCAGGCATGTTGCAGGAATCTGTGCTTGCATTTGTGTTTATTCTTCTGCAGCTTCCAAGAAGATTTACGTGTGATAGAAAATCCAATTCATTCAGAGCCAAAAGATGATACCCTTGAAATGTTTTATTGAAGCACTTTGATTAGCTGAGATAGATGTTTCTTTCATGAGCAGATGTTCCTCAAACTCTGCTCAGTTATGTGCTGTGTTTTCATGGTGGCAGATAACTGCTGCCTGGAAGGGGCTGATGTGGAACCATTGAGCTCTCATTTCAAAGGAGCTGAAGGCATGGGTTCTAGCAGTAAAGTCACAAGAACAGCTGACTTGAAAAATTACTTTTGGGGTTGTTTTTGGTGTATTCTACTTGAATTCCCTATTGACTATAGAGGAATGCTATAGCAGTAAAAAGGAATGAGGGCACTCATTTATAGTGTCTACTAAAAATCAATAGATTCTACATCTGAAATCCAGGCTTTCAGTTTAGGTTTTGTCCTTTCTTTCTAGTAGATTAAGATGTACTTTTTATTATTCGTCTCTGCTGCCTTTTTCTTTCTGAAACTGAAACCCATGTTCTCAGAGGTGTCCAAGGACAAGATGTGACTAGCCATATTAAGGGTGTGAAGAAGACACTTTTGAGACTCGAGCTAGAATAAAATAACTGAACTCTCAAAATACTGCATTTTCTGAAGACTTGCTCTGGAATGGTGAAGTGCTGTATTCCATTTTACACAATGAGACCTTGCTAATTTTGTCAGCATATGTGATTAAACAAGAAGGAACTTGCAAATTATTCATCCTAAACACCCTGTTGAAAGTTTGGAGGGGGAGAAAAAAACCCAACCTGTTATTGAGTTTACTGAACCTGGAAGTGAAGCTATCTGGTCACACCACAGTGTAGTAAGTGTTGGACACAGAACAGCTCTGGAAGAAAGGCGAAGTCTGATGGCTGCTTGGGTTCTCCCCTTGCTTTGCCCACAGGTCCCGCTCCTGATGCAGCCAGACTTTTCCTGAGCAAGTGATCAGAGAGCCCCCCAGGAAGAGGGATGGTGGTGAAGTGTTTGCTGACTCAACTGCTGACTCTGGATATTTTAATCTCTTGTGCTGGAAGCAGTTTGTGCTATTTACAGCTCTGCTGGTTGCAGGTAATGGAGCCTTGCTCTGGGGGAGCCTGTTTTGCTGAGGATTCTCTGCAGTGCCTAATGCTGATCATGATGGATACAGGTTGATATTTTTTAATTCGTGTTACATATATGCAATATGAATGTTGCTTGTAGCCATTGGCTAGCACAATATTCCATCTTTCCATGAAGCAGGAAGTTTCACACTTTCACGTTTGAGGTCAGGTGAATAACTAGCAAGTAATACTTTCCTAACTCCTGTTAAGTAGAGGAGTTTGAATATCTGGCCTATACCTTCCTTTTCTCTCCAGTAAAGATAGGTACAAATGATAGAGATTGTTATTTTAAAAGGATACTAAGCCATCAGACTTGCTGAACAATACAAACATAAGCTGACAAGAGTCAATTAAAACAATTGTGTAGTTAGGAATGCATGTTATTTTCATCAGGAATTCTGTGCGTGAAACTATATGTGCATGTAACTGTGTTTAATTGCATGCATTGAAATAAAAAGACTGACTATTGCTCTTTTTGTTGTAGAACTCTTACCGTGCTTTCAAAGCTCTGGTGTCTGTGTACCAAGGACACTTAAAAACAGATATTTTAGAATTTACTTGCTGACTTACAGCCTTGGAAGTCAGTGTCCATTCCATAAGGGCAGGAGAACAAGTAACAGTGAAGTTGCAAGTAACAGTTGGTCCTTGGAGGAATTTCAAGTGATTTGAATGTACAAAGGAATAGAAAGATGCAACTGAGAAAGTTAGCTTTCTACTCAGACTCTGATTTACGGTTCACGAAGTCTGTTTTTGACAGGACTTGCACTTTTTCTCCTGTGCAGAAGCAGCTAGAACTTTGATATGAGTATAAAAATACATGAATCCAGTCTGCTTTCCTTTGTCCAGCTTGATAGGCACTGAAAGCAGCAACTGTGAAGGAAGTACTACTCAGTCTTGGATTGTAGAATGATCAGGGCAGATGGCAACTTCAGGGAACTGAGCTGTCAGATTCTAACCTGTCAGTGCAGAGCATGGGCAAGCTGCAGCTTTATAGAGGCTTAAGACTGCCAAATTTGAAAGATTTTATAGGGCTAAATAAGAAACATTCCTGACAGCTTGATAATTTTCAGTCTGTGCTCAAAAGCAGATGGATATAAAAGCTTTTAGACTTAACAGTTGTTTAAAAATGTTGACAAAACAGTGTTTTTGCATTGAGCAAATAAACTTTTTCTGCAGGGCTGAAAGAAAAATCCCAAGTCTGAGACAATCTTTGTGGGAAATGTCATCCAAAATTACTTGGGACGGGGGAAAGTGATTAGATGAGGTCTTAAACACAGAAAATGTGAGGTTGCTTTAGCTATTAGTGCTGGCAGTTTGGGCTGTGGTGGGCCCGTAGCATAGGGAATGTGGTGTGGCAAGGACTTGTACCTCCGTGTCTTGCTGGCCTGCCAAATGTGATTTGCCAGCCAGCCTGCTTTGGCTGTGACTTGGGTACTTGGCTCTCAATCCATGCATTGCATCAGCTGTGTATTAGAGGGAATCTTCTAAAGAAAGACTGAGATACAAGTGAGACTGAAAGTTGCCATTGCATTCTACTCTGCCTTTTTAGGAGGATCCTGCAGCAGAAAAGCTGATATCGATGAGCTAGGTGAACATTTGTAACTGAGCCCCCAGGAAACACAGTGGCTGTACAGTGGTGTGCATTAACATGCTGGTTGCAGAGGCACACCAGGGAGCCTGGGCTCTGGTTCAGAAAAAATGCCTCCTTAGCTTGATGAAGGTTAAGGGTTAATTAGAAGCTGCCTGCTGAACAATGGCTTCAACAGTATCCGTGGGGATTGTTTTGGAAGGCGCTCTAATGAATGTATGAGAAGAAATAGCTGCTGTTGAAATATGGGGCATGATCTAGGACTGATCTAAGACAGCAGAGGGACACTCAGATTGGAGTTGAAACCTGTTACATTCTTCATGGTGACATCTGTGTCTTGTTACTGGCTTCTCCCCTAGACTAGAAGAGGAGCAGAAAGTTTCAAGATGAAGTTTGGTGCAGGTGGGAGAATATATGGACGTGAATCTATACAAGCCTTGTTTTTTCAGTGTTGGACCAGTTTGTACAATATTTTTCCCCATGCAAACACACACATGTACACAAGTCTAGCTTCTATCACTTGCACCATGCATAATCGGATGTCCTGTAAACCACCTAAATATGCTAAGTGAGCTAAACTTTTTCTTGGGTTCAGCTTTGTAAAGAGGTTATCACTATTGCCTTGCACTTCTGGTGTGGTAGAAACAGGTTGCAGCCAAGGTTGATTCACGTCATGCTTTCACATAGATAAATACTCAGCTATCATGCTATTAGCTGCCCTTACAAATTCCATTGTTCTTAGCAAGATGGGATCCCTGGAGTATTCCACTGCATCTTTTGATCTGGAAATTTTTGGCCCTGAGGCTTGCTTTCTGATGTTTTAGTATCTGGTCAATTTATACAGAAAAACTAAAGATAAGCCACAGGGTGAAATAGTTTCCTGCTAATAAATCACGCACTACAGCGTTTTATTTCTCTGATACTATGTTTTTGTTTATCGTAAATTTTCAGTTTGTTCTGCAGATGTGTTTATTCATTGTCATGAAAATCATTGTTCTCAGAGATCTATATGCAAAGCAAAGTGTAAATCGTCTGTTTGCTAACATCAAAGTAAAAAAAATTTAGATTATTAATTTTCTTGATATTGAATTCTGTTCAGTATTCTTTCATGCCTTTGCTTCTGTTGAGTGCTTAGAAAATGAGTTGTTCCACCAAAAATATTTTATAGAATACTATATGGTAAATTTTTCTACTTATATGTCGGGGAAGTTGAGGACACTTTACTAACATTAAAATTGGTGTCAGCAAGGTTCAGTCCTTTCTGTAGATCTTATGACTTGTTGACTGCTTGGTCTCTGGAATTTTGAAATGGTCTGTAGAAAAATGTGTCAAAATACTTAGAATCTAGAAAATCCAGGCATTCTGTGCAGTTCTGAAAAACCATGACTGCTACCTTTGTGTGTGTCTCCGTGCCATACAAGTGCCAGGTTCCAGCCCTCGAGCGCATTGCATTGTCAGAGGCACTGCTCAGAAGTCTTTGGCTGAACCCTTTTCCACCTGGTGGCAAACTGCAGCATCACAGAGAAATGTAATGCAGTTACCTGTCAAATACCGAGATCACCTCTGGCACTCGTAATTGAAGCAGTTAAATAAGCTCCTGAAGACAGCCCTATGCCCAAGGAGCTTTGAAACACAGTTGTGGGAGAAGAATGATCCAGTCTCCCTGTGGATGTCACCTTGGTCTTTTGTCCCCCTACTCCACCCTAGGGGCAGATCTGCAGCAGCTGCTGTAGTGTCCCAGCCCTGCTGAAGCCAGTGACAGGGACAGCTATGCATTTCCCAGCAGCTGCACATCTGCCTCTAGGGAAGAGAAGCACTGGACTTAGCAAACTACATTTAGAAATATTTTGCAGGTCTCTGTACGTAAGCAGTTTCCCATCTGGGATGTTGAAATTGCAGAAGGTCCCTGCTGCACCCTAGACACAGAACACCTTGGCAGTTCTACTTTACAACTTAGTGCTCAGTTAGATCTTCGCAGATGTTGTAGTAAATCAGGCTTTTGAATTTCCAGATTGTCAGTTCCATTTCCTCCATGCTGGCCTGGAAGCCACCATGTCACTCATACTGTAGGGCATTAAGGTCTTAGATAAATGGAACCAGAATTTCAAAAAGGTAGAGAAGGGTGGAATGGAGTAGCAAGAGGTGACCAGTGTACCAGTGGTGGAGAATGCAGAATGTGCTGTCTGTCAGGTGCGTGCAGCTCTGTGGAAAATGTGTTGGTATGTGAAGGCAGAGAGGTTCTGGCCCACAACAGTTACGTCTTACAGAAAATAGTTCTTATACCTAGTGGGTGTGATCTTTATCGTCTGTATCCTGTAGTACTTTTAACATGCTGTGAGTCTCTAGGTTATTGCTAAAAACAGGGTATGCCCATGTTCATATTGTACTATATCAATTACCAAGGGTAGTAGTGTCTTGGTTTGAAAGACAGGTGCCTGCCAGGGAAGGCGAGAACCTTCCTTGGAATGGAAAATATGACCC